>ML677519.1:424118-455892 GCA_007922305.1 Dermatemys mawii
TCGCTCTACTTTTAATCAGATCCTGAATCAACTGCATTGCATCAAGATTGAGACATGAGATGACCATAACCCTGCCCAGTCTAAGGAGAAAAGACCCAAACAGATGATGTCCCTGACAAGAAAGTGAACCAAAGTCCAAGCAACAGGTGCTGTTGTCTATCTGCCAACCAAAGCATCCATTCATGACTGACCAGACATCCAGTGTACCAAGAACACCAAGAAAAACCATTCGCCCCACACCTTTTCTATCTTCTCTCTCCTCCACCTTGTGTCAGCCTGTCTGTTGGAAACAGGAGACATAACTACCCTTTGCACACCAGAACCGAAAGTAAAATTAACCCTTTCCTTTTAAAGGAAAGGTTATTTTGAAAATAAGAGACTGATATTTTGCCTCCAAAAGGAGAGAGACTTTAAAGGTTTTGATTAAGTTTGTTTTGCATTATCACTGAATTTCAGTTACAATATAAATGCTTGTTTTAATTTCTTGTTGTTTTTTCTTGTGTTTGATTAATAAACTTTCAACTTTAGAATCAATGCTTTTGGCTGTTTGCCAAGAAATCAAGTAAAGTAAGGTCTATGTTGGAAAAAAAAACTGGACTTCTTTGTATCACTGTTTTTATGTTAGACAGTGAAATCACCTTGAATGCTTTCGATCCTTGAAATTAATACAAAAGAACTGTCAAAATGTTTGCTTTGATGATAGTGCTGACTGGGATGAAAATGACAATGGTGCATTTGGTTTTTGCTTTTGCACTCTTTGTCACACCATCTGCATGCTAATGATAAAAGGATGGCATATGGGTAGGTTTTTTCCTGTGGTAGGATTGAGCCCTCATATATTTCCTCTTTGGTGCCAGAGTATTTATGCTGAGGGAACAAAGTGTGATTCTAGGGATGTTAAGCATGTACAGTGACTCATCTGTCTTCTCACTGAACAGGTGGCCTTCAAATGGTAGAACTTCAGCTGTTGCTCGCAGTTTTCAGGAAACCCAAAAAATGGAGCCATGATGACCATTTCATGGCAACAGCAGTTGCCAGGGAGCAGGAGGCGGTGCCTGCCCCATCCGGAGCTGATTGGAATGATGACCTAGCCCACAACTGTCCTTTGTCAATTACAGACTAAAACAGTTGTCTGCTGTCCTGGGGGGAAACGACCTGTAAATTCACTAAGTATCAGAGGGGTAGCCATGTTAGTCTGCATCCACAAAAACAACGAGCAGTCCAGTGGCACCTTACAGACTAAGGGATTTATTTGGGCATAAGATTTTCTGGGTAAAAAATACTACTACTTCAGATGCATGGAGTGAAAATTACAGATACAGGCACATGAAGAGAAGGGAGTTTCCTTATCAGTGGAGAATCTCAGCCTCAATGGAGAACCAGTTTCAGCTGGTCTCAGCCCCTCCTCCCTGAGGGTCTGTCTTCTTCCCAAATGCCTATTGCCTGGAGTTTGGCTTTCTCCACAGATTGATTCAAGGCCCTGCGAGAGCCATCTCACTCCCTCAAGCATCTTCAGGAATCCATCAACAACCACCTGCATCTGTCTCCCCGTTTATGGGGCTCAGAAGCCTTCTTAAGTCTTTGGTCCAGATACACTGGACCCTGCTTCCTCGTAAAGGGGCCAGTCGCTCTGTGATATACCCTGTGTTTGACAGTCCTTAAGTGAGAGAACATAGAAATGCTCACAACAGCCTAAACACTATCTGGGCTCACTTCTTGTGAGCGTGGTTTCTGCGGGTACTCTGGAGACAAAGTCCAACTGGAAATGGATTCAGAAGATGGGTATGAGTCCTCTGAATCAAATGGCAGTTCCATCAATAGCACAGAGGAGTGTGATCTAGCTTGACTAATAGACAGGACTGGGGAGAAAACCACATGGTAGCCTGTGCTGATTCAAGTCTTGGTTCTGCTTGAGGTACCCGTAAAGAAGTGGGGATTCTGGTTTTGTACAGACAATGAAATTGCTTGGTATTGTATATGGAATCAATGCCATTGATGGCGAATTTGTTGTTGTCCTCTGTCTTGTTGGTATCAGAGGTGCCATGCTCTGTGCCAAGATCAGCCATTTTGAGGTTGCACTCTGAATCAAAGAGCATTCATCTCTCCCTATGATGGCTGTTGGTACCATCGGCACCCATTCAGTCAGTATGGAATGATCCTGTACTAGGAGGATCTCTTCACCAGCGGACTTGGTGCTGGTTGGTGATGCCAGGACCTCTATCTTAAATGTTACAGAGCCGCATCGCGGTTCTTATGAGTGCTGGATATGCTTATGCTGTGGCAGGGAGTCTCATGAGATGGGGATGACAGGCTCTTATATGAAGATGACTTAGAGGGAGATTTATCCCTCTTCTGTTTACGGGAATTCTTCAAACTCCCTTCCTCACTCTTTTCCTAGTGCTTCTTACCAGTGTCCTTTGATAACTATTTCAGAGAAGGAGCCTTGGACCCAATCAACACTGAGCTTGATGGAGCAGTCCTGAACTCCAGCAGCTGGTGTACAGAAGGTCCCCCAAGCCAGAGTCCCAGTCTGCCCTCATGGACCTGTCCATCAGAAATGTTTTAAGCCAGCTCTCTCTGGACTGCATCATCGTATGCAATAACAAGCAGCAGATACCATAGTTGGGCAAGTGTCTACCAGGAGTAGAGGCAGGTGTCGTGGTCGTCCTTCATAAGAAGCAGTCTGAGGCAGACAACACAGTTTTTAAATGCAAGCGACCTGGGCATGTTAGGAACCTGTTCTCCAAGAGTGAGATGAGTGGGGGAGTTAAATCCCTTTGCACTTACTTTCTACTGTAGGTAACAGTTACCTAAATATAAATAAATACACATATACTTATATGTAAATAACAATACACACAAAACCAAATAATTAGCCAAATCTCAACTGGCTACAGATACAGCTTACTCCATCTTAGGCCAAGGATGGGAAGGAATTGGAGTGGCAGATGGCTGGTGCCACCTTTTATACCCTGGGAAGGGAGTATGAGGGTAGGCAGGTGCATAAATAAGCCAATGGACACTGCTAATAAAAAGCTTCTGGTCTCGGCTCATGGAATGTATGTACAACCAAGCTCTTGAAGATTCAGTTGTTTTCCTTATAAAAATTAGATACTTGTTTTTAAATAATGTTTAAGTATATTTATAATTTTTTTTAATCCCCAATGCTGAATGAGTGCACCCTGTCTTGTTTATTGCAATGAGATACTGGTCATACATAAATAACTGTACCTGATCACATAACTAAAGTCTAATGTAATGCATATGCACAAACAGATCATATGTTAAGGTTATACAGAAATACTTAAAGTTGGCCATTTCCTGGTTTTTGAGTGTTTACATGAAATTTCCTGGTATGTTTTTTATTAGGGCTGTTGATTAATGGCAGTTAACGCACGCAATTAGTGGGGATTAATCGAGATTAAAAAAATTAATCGTGATTAATCACAGTTTTAATCGCACTGTTAAACAATAGACTATCAACTGAAGTATACTAAATATTTTGGGATATTTTTCTACATTTTCAAATATATTGATTTCAATTGCAGGGTTTGTCCTGCTTTGAGCAGGGGTTGGACTAGATGACCTCCTGAGGTCTCCTAATCTTCTGTGATTCTATGACTCTCCTCAGACATCTGTTGCACCAGTTCCACAACATCTTCTCTGATCCACAGCTTGTCCCTGTTCCACTGTAGTCACAACTGACATACCTGAGGGAACGCGCTCTGCTCATCCAGGAGAGACAGCAGCCCAAGCGGCTTGGCCAGGAACAGGTCCTGCAGCACGAGAAGGAAAAGAGACGAGCATCTTACCTAATGGGAGAGAAGGCAGTCCATCCTCTCCTGAGAGGCCATCTCCCCTCCGTCTGCTCACTACACTCTCTGCCCCCACCTTCAAGGGAACTTTTCACCAGATCCTAACCTTCTTAACGTTGGATGCAACACTTCCTCTCTCCCTCCCTTGGGCCTCTGCCTGGAGCTAGAGGGGTCTTTCCCACACCCAGCTCTAGATCACTCACCAAAATGGGCTGGTTATTGTTGAATGTAATTGCCTCCCAGGGCAGCCCTTCCTCTTGGTATGCGGCCTGCTCCAGTTGGAAAATATGCTAAGACACAGAAGAGAATAAAATTGGGGCTCCCAGCAGCACCAACAGCCAAGCAAGTCATGCATCCTTTCCCTTGACACTCTACGTGCAAGGCAGAGTCACAGCTTCAGACGGCCTCAGCACTCATATACCTCCCCAAAACAAGATCACTGTTGTAAGCAATCCCTCTGTGCCAGGCCCACCAGCCAATGGTAACCCCGCCCTGCATGAGGAGGCCCCTGCTCCTGGTCTCCACTCTGCTCCCATGGCAGGATCACCACACTGGCCTCCCCAGCACCCTGTGGGCCCCACTGTACAAGGAGAGGTCACCACTCTGCCCTCCTGACACCCTACAGAACCCCCTGCCAGGCCAGAAAAAGTCACACCTGGAACTCACATAATTGAAGAAGTGCTGCAGCTGCTCATTGGCCAAGTTTATGCAGAGCTGCTCAAAACGATTCACCACAAAGTTCTCAAATCCAAAGATATCCAGGATCCCTGGAAGGAGGGAGATGAGCCTCAACATTGACCCCTGCAGACTTGCCTAGGGGGTGGCTGAATACTCCTTGAACTAAGCCCCCCCTACTTTGGCAGCTAAAGACTCCCCTCACTGAGCCCCATGCCTTCACACCAAGCTCTCATCCCCTCAGACACTTGGCCTTGTGGGACCCCCCTGCATAATACCTTTTCCACAGGCTGTCATGACACCCCTGCACTGCAACCTCACACCAACCCCATCCCTGCAGCCATCTGCATCCCAGCTCCCTCCACCCTACAGAGATCCACCTCACACAGAGCAACACTGGAACTAAATCCCAGTGAACTCTAGAGAGACCCCCAGAAACAGTCCAAACTCCAGCACAAGCCCTGCCCCATTGCAAAGACTGCATTCTCCCCCAGAATTACATCTGTGCAGCCAGCTTCCTCTTCCGACTGAGCGCCCCCAGAGACACTGTGAAAATAAATCTTTCCCAAGACCATCATCTCCCTGGAATTGCAACCCTGTATTCAGTCCTAGAAACACTTCCTCCCCCATGATGTTGTGCCCCTTTGACTGTGGCATGTGCATTTGGGGACTGACAGGAGCAAAATGGTTGGGACTCACCAATCTCCCTCAGCTCCACCTCAGGATCCACATTCTCAGCCAGCAGTTCATTGATTTTGCGGACAATCCAACCAAACACGCGGCCATATGCCACCTTAGCAATGGAGTCCCGGGCATCTGTACAGCCAGACAGTAAAGAAAGACGGTCACCTAGCCACAGATGTTCCTTCCCTTCAAAGAGCTTCTGAGCTTCCCTCTAGGCCACCAAGTGGCCCTTGTGGTGGGACCCTCCTCCACTTGGGGGCCCAGGAGACCTAATGGCTCCAGAGAGAGGACTGGGTACTGTTGCACATACTAAGCAGATAATGTGAGGCCTCGGCTATTTCTCTGCACCTTCCCCCACATGTGATGAATTCTCTGACTGGAGTAGATTATGAAGCCCTGTAGATACTGTAACTAGCTATCCATTACAAGATGTATTTTGACCCTCATACACCTTTAAGATTCCTTGGGAAGACACTTCCACTCTTATCTGAAATTGCTCATGCAGCCTCCTGCCAGAGCCCAGTCTTGGAGAAAATGTGTTTAGGAGACCCTGTAAAACTGAAAATCTCATCTGTTGAAGAGTCTAACCATTTTTTAGAATAATTCCCCCAAGATTTTTGATACAGAAACTCCCTTTACCCTTCTGTCACCAAGGATGATGCGCTCTCTCTCTCTGTACATATGACCCCTGACACTGTAGCCCTTGAGCACTACGGCCTTTGAATATTGTTTGGAAATTTGGATGGTTCTTCTGCAAATTCCTAAACTTTTGTTTAAACTGTAGAAACCCTCACACAGCATTCATACCCTCCACCAGCATGAACGATTTGAACGAGAGAACAATGGCAAGACCCACACTGGTTGGGCTGCAGGACTATATTAAGTGCACATGCATAGAAACTTTGCTGTCATTCTAATGAGAAGGAGAGCAAGTCAGCACAATGCCATCTATGAACCTACATGGTAGAAAATAACTATTTAACTGTCTGGGGTGACATGAGAAGAGAGGTTTGATAGACAAAACAAGGAGCTTTCGAAATCTCAAATTGTTTCTTTTTTCATGTAACAGTAATTTAGAAAAACTCAGATTTCAAAAGTTTGTTATTAAAAACAATCTATTTTAATGTATTTATTCTTAATAAAGATGTATCTGAGTTTGATTTATTTTCTTATGAGGGATGTGGTAAACCCCAAGCAGGCAGCTACCAGTGGGGGTGGTGGTAAGGAAGGTAACCACAGGTCAATTGGGCTCAGCTGGGTAGAGGCTGCCAGAGACTCAGGCAAGATCAGCTGATACCAATTAAGCCCTGACAGAGACCTTTTTAAACCCTCCTCCCCAGCTAGGAAGCCGGGAGAGAGAGAGAGAGAGGGGGAGTGAGGCTGCCAGCAAGTTGGAGGCAGCAGGACGGGGAGCCTCTCAGAAGGGAGACAGCTTTTGTCCCGGGCACAGGGGGAAAGCCCAGCCAGAACGAAGTGATAAGGGGAAGGGAAAGCCTGCCCTTGGGCTTTCTAGGCAGCTTGCCTAAACAGCCCTCGGCTCACCAGAGCAGAAAGGACTCGAGCTGGTGAGCCAGAGAAAGGCACCTTGCCACAGGGAGCATAAGGAAAGAACACTTTACATCGGTTATATTTTGACTCTATTACTTCTGCTTCTGACACTCTTTCCTCAGCGGTGCACTATTACGATAATCCTCTCAGAATTTCTCTCTTACATGCTACAAAGCATTGGGCACGCTGTCAGTGTTTTGCACCAGGAACCCTCACTTCACCAACAGCACTGTGCATGCTTCCAGGCACACTTACTACATCTGCAACTTCAAAGATTGTTTTGGATTTGGGGGAGTAGAAAAACTGGTGAAAGATGAGTCAGTTCTCTTTAAGTTCCCCAAAACACTAAGGAGTTGAACAGACAGTGCTACCCCAGCTTCCAGGGCCTTGAGCCACCCATCTGCTCCTGAAAGAAACTATCTCATGACTGACAAACAAATGCTTAACTTTTACCGCATGAGAACTTACCTAGCACCTGCAGATGTCCTATGAACTTCCCTATAGAAGTTTGCCCCATTTAAAATGTGCCTGTGCATTGAAAGATGTAAGCATTTAGTCAGGGCTGAACTCCCATAGACACACATGTGCCATTCTAATTGAAAGCCTTATCAAACACCCTTCTTCAAATAATGAATACACATGCTCAAAGTTTAATTTTTAAACCTTATCCCCCCACTTGACTTCTCATCTGCTTGCTATTACTGTTTCGAACAGCAGGAGGTCGAAGTGCACTTTTAGTGCACCGTGGCAGGGTCCGCACAGCCAGATGGTGCATGGCAGGCTATAATGCTGTAGGTTTACACTCCAGGGTGCCACACACTAAATAGTCATGTGGACAAGCCGCCCTTTGCATTTATATGGGCTCCATCAATGGAAAATTCTGTTATTAATTGAAATAACAATAGTATTTCTCTCCCTCTTCCCAAGAAAGAATTAAGATGTTTGCAGAGTTTGTGACAATAACCACATATCCCTGTATTAATTGTATATTTTGATCTGCAGTTGAAATCTGATTTTTCTGTCCTATGTTCTAAGACAGGAGTGGGCAAACTATGGTCCACGGGCCACATCCGGCCCACCAGCTGATTAAATCCGACTTGAGCTCCCGCACTCTAGCCAGGGAGCAAAGTTGGGGGCTCCACACATGCATGCTACAGCTCCAAGAAGCAGCGGCATGTCCACTCTCTGGCTTCTATGTTTAGGAGCAGTCCGAGGGCTCCACATGCTGCCCCCACCCCAAGCGCCACCCCTGCAGCTTCCATTGGCTGGGAAGCACAGCCAATGGGAGCTGCAGGAGTAGCGCCTGTGGACAGAGCTGCGCACAAAGCTGCCTGGCCATGCCCCCGTGTAGGAGCCAGAAGACAGATATGTCCCTGCTTTTGGTAAGCGTCACCTGGAACCTGCACCCTGATCTTCTCCCATGCCCCATTCCTGATCTCTCCTCAGTCCCAGCCTGGAGCCCCCTCCTGCACCACAAACCCCTCAGCCCCAGCCTAGAACCTGCACCATCAGCCAGAATCTTCACCACCCTCATGCCCCAACCCTGATCCCCCCTCCTAATCTCTGAACCCCTCGGTCCCAGCCTGGACCCCAAATCCCTCATCCTGAGGCCCACACCAGAGACTGCAACTCTAGCCGCCCCCCCTCCATACTCCAATCCCCTGCCCCAGCCTGGAGCCCCCTCCTCATTTCTGATCCCACCCCTGAGCCAATATCCCCAGCCAGAGCCCTCACCCCCTCCTACATCCCAACCCCAATTTCATGAGCATTCATGGCCTGCCATACAATTTCCATACCCAGATGCAGCCCTCAGGCCAAAAAGTTTGCCCACCAATTCTAAGGGTATTCTCTAGCTCCACAGGCTCCTTAGCAGCAGGAGGAAAATTAACTACTTCCTCACTGGTGAGTGTGCAACATACCTATGAGTGCAAATAACAATTACACTGCACTCAAAGACCCAGCTGGAAGCTCCAGACGACCAAGGAAACCGGTTTAGGTGGAGGGAATACAATCCCCAGGGAATATGCTAGTGATCCCAGAGACAAAACAGGGGCCAGCTTCTTAAGGGCTGACTGACTATGTCTGTCTGTCTGTCTAACACAGTTTCACAAACTGGGGGTCACGACCTCCCCCTGTGGGTCACCAAGCGCTTCCAGAGGGGTCGCAAGCTCCTGGCGCCGCTCAAAAGCTGCCAAATGAATTACTTCCGCATTTGGTGGCTTTTTGGCAGACGTACTGAGCTATTTTGGGAGCACTCGGCATGTCCGCCAAAAATAGCCACCAAATGCAGAAGTAGTTCATTCGGTGGCTTTTCGGCGGACATACAAGGGTCTGCCACAGCAGTCGACGAAGGAAAAATGGGTCGCGGTTCTCAAAAGTTTGAAAACCACTGGTCTAACACGCACATAGCACGATGGACTAATATGTATCAGAAGGAAAAGGAGAAACATGCTGTCTATGAGATAACTGAAGATTGACCATCTGGCTGGTAAGCATATAAAAAGGATTAAACCTCACCAGGAAAGACATCTGTTTTGTTTGTAAATTATCTTTTTACTCTATTAAATAAACAAGTTGCTTTTAGGCAAAAGCCATCAAGCATCTCAGAAATTCCCATTTCTGGAGAGAGAAGTGAGCAAGCACTCAATTTAGAGGGGTATCTGCAACACATGGATCTGTGAACCTAGGTATCTATCCTGTTCTTGGTCTAGAAGGGCATGGAAAACAGATTCCATGCAGGACAGACCAAGTTGCAAGAGCTGAAAGTAGGTGCTAAGGGGCAACCCAAAGACCAAAGGGAGTTAAGGGTGCAGACGGCCTTAATCTTTTCCTGGGACTTAAACAAAACAAAAAATGGTTTGGGTATATGGGAACGAGCAAGGGGGTTGGTTGTACTCTGTGTGATGTAGTGCGCTGGGGAAGTTATGTCAACATGATGAGTTTTAGTTCAAAATATGATGAGGCCATTGATGTCTTCTCCTATGGCAGAGTTTCATATTCTAGGTCTGGGACCTTTGGCAGCTCAGTTTCTTGCATCCACAAACCCTCCCCTACTGAGGGGCCTTAACTGTTTTGGTGGACCATAGCTATGGGAGGTCCTGGCTGCAAAGGCAAGGATGTCTCTCAGGGAACAAAGGCTAATCCCATGAAGGTCTTATGAGGGTAGCCAGTACAGAGATAGAAGTGATGTGTTCATGTTGAGTTCTGTACCACTGGAACTCCCTCAGGGACTGATATGTCTCCTTAGATATAATGAACTACAATATCTGAGCCTCCATGTGATAAAGCTCTGAGCAGTTGCAGATGGAAGTGAGTTTAACACCCTTAGGATGGGGCTTAGTCTGAGGGCAGATGTGCTGGATAGTGAATGATGTTATGGATTGCATAAGAACATAAGAATGGCCGTACTGAGTCAGACCAAAGGCCCATCCAGCCCAGTGTCTTGTCTACCGACAGTGGCCAATGCCATCTGCCCCAGAATGAGTGAACCTAACAGGTAATGATCAAGTGATCTCTCTCCTGCCATCCATCACCCCCCTCTGACAAACAGAGGCTAGAGACACCATTCCTAACCCATCCTGGCTAATAGCCATGAATGGACTTAACCTCCATGAATTTATCCAGTTCTCTTTTAAACCCTGTTATAGTCCTAGCCTTCACAGCCTCCTCAGGCAAGGAGTTCCACAGGTTGACTGTGCGCTGTGTGAAGAAGAACTTCCTTTTATTTGTTTTAAACCTGCTGCCCACTAATTTCATTGGGTAGCCCCTAGTTCTTCTATTATGGGAACAAGTAAATAACTTTTCCTTAGTCACTTCCTCCACACCACTCATGACAGAGGTATATAAAATTTTGTCCCCCCTTAGTCTCCTCATTTCCAAGCTAAAAAGTCCTAGCCTCTTTAATTTCTCCTCATATGGGACCCGTTCCAAACCCTTAATCATTTTAGTTGCCCTTCTCTGAACCTTTGCTAATGCCAGTATATTTTTTTGAGATAAGACCACAAATGAATGCAATATTCGAGATGTGGGCGCACCATGGATTCATACAAGGGCAAGAAGATATTCTCTGACTTGTTCTCTATCCTTTTTTTAAATGATTCCCAATATCCTGTTTGCTTTTTTGACTGCTGCTGCACACTGCATGGATGTCTTCAGAGAACTATCCATGATGATTCCAAAATCCTTTTTTCTGATTAGTTCTAACTAAATTAGCCCCCAACATATTGTATGTATAGTTGGGGTTATTTTTTCCAATGCGCATTACTTTAGATTTATCCAATCACTTAGTTTTGTGAGATCTTTTTGAAGTTCTTCACAATCTGCTTTGGTCTCAACGGGTCGTGATCAATGGCTCTATGTATAGTTGGCAGTCGATATCAAGCGGAGTGTTCGTAGGGTCGGTTTTGTTCAATATCTTTATCAATGACCTGGAGGATAGTGTGGACTGCACCCTCATCAAGTTTGCAGACGACACTTAACTGGGAGGAGTGGTAGATATGCTGGAGGGTAGGGATAGGATACAGAGGGACCTAGACAAATTAGAGGATTGGGCTAAAAGAAATCTGATGAGGTTCAACAAGGACAAGTGCAGAGTCCTGCACTTAGGATGGAAGAATCCCATGCACTGCTACAGACTAAGGACCAAATGGCCAGGCAGCAGTTCTGCAGAAAAGGATGTAGGGGTTACAGTGGACGAGAAGCTGGTTTTGAGTCAACTGTGTGCCCTTGTTGCCAAGAAGGCTAACGGCATTTTGGGCTGTATAAGTAGGGGCACTGCCAGCAGATCAAGGGATGTGATCGTTGCCCTCTATTCGACATTGGTGAGGCCTCATCTGGTGTACTGTGTCCAGTTTTGGGGCACACACTACAAGAAAGATGTGAAAAAATTGTAAAGAGGCCAGTGGAGGGCGACAAAAATGATTAGGGAACTGGAGCACATGACTTATGAGGAGAGGCTGAAGGAACTGGGATTATTTAGTCTACAGAAGAGAAGAGTGAGTGCTTTGAGCAGGGAGTTGGACTAGATGACCTCCTGAGGTCCCTTCCAACCCTGATATTCTATGATTCTATGACAGGTTTAAGATCAGCAGCTGTGTTAGTCTGTATCCGTAAATAAGCGGAGGAAGACTTAAGGTGCTACAAAGTCTTCCTCGTCTTATTTAAGGATACAGACTAACATGGCTGCTAATCTTAAACCTGTCACGATGCAAGGCACTGCATTTAGCCGTATGGAGTTGAAATCCATCAAACTTAATGAAAAAACTTGTACAGATATAGCCAGACATCATCTTCCTTTCGAAATGCAAACAGATAGACATTATACTTAAAGGACTGAAGGTAAAAAATCCATTGCAATCTACATTCCACACAGACTATGCTGAGAGATTGTGCCACACACTCTCAAAGAAACTATGAAATCACCTGATAAACATCCTATACAGCAAACAGGGAAAGATTAAGAATGAGCTCTCAAACCTGGATACTCTCATAAAAAAACAACCTTCCACACTAACTTCCTCATGGATGGACTTTACAAAAATTAGACAAGGCATTTACAACACACACTTTGCTTCTCTACAAAGGAAAGAGGACACTAAACTATCTAAACTGCTACATGCCACAAGGATCATCACTGGTTCCCTTAACCCACGCAACAACATTGTTAATCTTTCAAGCTATACTCTCAGCCCGGCAGAAGAGTCGGTCTTATTCGGGGCCTCTCCTTTTGCCCCTCCAGGCCCATGAACATGATACAGTTCTCTAGGGACCTTGAATCTTACTTTCAACGTCTCAGACTCAAGGAACATTTCCAGCATGCCTC
Source organism: Dermatemys mawii (assembly GCA_007922305.1). Lineage (NCBI taxonomy): Eukaryota > Metazoa > Chordata > Testudines > Dermatemydidae > Dermatemys > Dermatemys mawii. Next base: position 436,662 of record ML677519.1, read on the forward strand.
TGAACAACATACTAACCCACAACCACCTTCCTACCAGCACTACAAAAAGAGTGATTCTGCATGGACTCCACCTGAAGGTCAAAACAGCAGACTGGACTTCTACATAGATTGCTTCTGCCACCGTGCACGAGCTGAGATTGTAGCACCTTAGTTTTGAACAAAGTCTTCCTCGTCTTATTTATGATTCTATGATTAACTATCTTGATCGGTTTAATATCAACTGCAAATTTTGCCACCTCACTGTTCACCCCTCCTCCAAATCATTTATGAGTAAGTTGAATAGGATTGGTCCTAGGACTGACCCTGGAGGAACACCACTAGTCACCCCTCTCCATTCTGAAAATTTATGATAGCATAAGTTCTTTGAAGCACATCCCTGTTCCCACCTACATCACCTCAGTTCTTGCCTGAGGAAGAATTCATCGCTGGCCACCTGATCAGAATGGTGATGAGGACTATGAAATGTTCCAGGAGATGAGAGAGACTGTAAAAGTAGAAAACTCAGTAATAATAAAAATAGGGGATTTCAACTATCCCCATATTGATGGAGTAGATGTCACTTCAGGCTGAGATACATCTCTAAGTTTCTACACACCATAAATGACTGTTTCTTGGAGCAGCTAGTCCTGGAACCCATAAGGGGAGAGGAAATTCTTTATTTAGTCTTAAGTGGTGCACAGGATCTGGCCCAAGAAGTGAATATACTTGAAGTGCTCAGTAATAGCAACCATAATATAATTAAATTTAACATCCTTGGAGGGGAGGGGAGGAATACCAAAGAAGCATTTAGCTTCAGAAAGGAGAGCTACATAAAAATAAATAAGCTAGTTAAATGGAAATTAAAAGGAAGAGTCACAGGTTAAATGCCTGCGAGCTGCATAGAAACTTTTTAAAAACATTTTCATAGAGGCTCAAATTAAATGTAAACCCCAATTTAAAAAACATAGCAAGAGAACCAAAAAAGTGTTACCTTAATTGTTAAACAATAACGTAAAAGAATATGCTAGAGGCAAAAGGGCATCCCTTCAGTAATTGGAAGTCAAATCCTACTGAGGACAATAGAAAGGAGCATACACTCTGGCAAGTCAAGTAAAAGTATAATTAGGCAGGCCAAACAAACTTTTTTTTTTGAAGAGCAACTAGCAACAGACACAAAAACTAACAGCAATTTTTTTAAAAAAAAAAGTATGAGCAGAAGCAGGAAGCCTGTTAAACAATCAGTGGAGCCACTGGATGATTAAGGTACTAAAAAAAAAACAAACAAAAAACACACACTCAGGGAAGAAAAGGCCATTGCAGAGAAGTTAAATGAATTCTTTTCATCAGCCTTTACTGCAAAAAGATTGAGGGAGAATCCCACACCTGAGGCATTCTTTTCAGGGGGTCAAATCTGAGGAATTGTCTCAGACTGAGGTGTCAGTAGAGGAGGTTTTAGAACAAATTGATAAATTAAACTGTAATAAGTCATCAGAATGAGATGGTATTCACCCAAGAGTTCTGAAGGAACTCAAATATTAAATTGCAGTGTAGTATGTAACCTATCACTTAACTCAGTTTCTGTACAGGATGGTTGGAAGATAGCTAATGTGACACCAATTTTTTTTTAACAGGCTCCAGAAGTGATCCTGGCAATTACAGGCAAGTAAACCTAATTTCAGTATCAGGCAAATTGGTCGAAGCTGTAGTAAACAGAATTATCAGACACATAGATGAACACAATTTGTTAGGGAAGAGTCAACACAGTTTTTGAAAAGAGAAATTATACCTCAATCTTTTAGAATTGTTTGACGGGGTCAAATAAACATGTGGGCAAGGGTGTGCCAGTGAATACAGTATACTTGGACTTTCAGGGCTGGTCTGCACTAACACTGTAAGTCCATCTAAGTTACGCTACTTCAGTTATGTAGTTTATGTAACTTAGGTTGATTTACAATGGTGTTTAAACCACACTGTGCCGATGGGAGACACTTTCCTGCTGACATATCTTCTGCCTTTTGGGGAGGTGGAATACAGATGTCAATGGGAGAGTGCTCTCCCATCAACTTAGCAAGTCTTCCTCCGACCTGCTAAATCAACACAGGGATGCAAACCCATACTATAGGTGTCCCTAGCCTCTGATAGCCAGAAGCTGGGACTGGACAAGGGATAGATCATTCAAGGATTGCCCTGTTCTGTTCATTCCCTCTGAAGCACTTCGCACAGGCCACAATCAGAGTGAGAAGACTGGATACTGAGCGAGGACCATTGGTCTGATCCAGTATGGCTAGCTTTATGTTCTGGGTTCCCCATCATCTAGATGCTGATTTTAGTCAAGACACAGGGAGCTGGCGCTGGGTGTGTCCGACATACTGGAGATGGAGAGCTGGGTGTTGTCCATGTGCTGCTGACACTAACTTTGATTGTCTCCTCAGCTCTCCGTAAAACATTATACCAATCTTGAATATCATGGCAGAGCTGAATAGGATGCCACAGAGCTGAGTGTTTTGTGGGGGACAGTTGTCCAGGACAACCCATCAGGCTGGATCTGAGCCATTTCAGGACTTCCCTTTCCTTTCATACCCGCAACCCCTTGAAAGCAAGACAGGAATGTTGTATGATTAGCAGTCCCAGAGACCACCCAGCAGGACAAATGTGGATGGGCTCACCTTGACTCAAGGCAAGAGGAGGGGATCCATTGTGGCGGGGGGCAACAAGTGCTGGCTCCGTGCCAGGCCCTGCCCTCAGTCCTGACTGAGAGACACTCTGGACAGAGGCAGACGGTATTGGAGACTAGATTTTGCTATTTTCTCTCTGAGCTGGCTTACCAAAGGGAGGTCAGACACTGGGCTGGGAAGTCTTTTGGACTGAATGACTATTTCTTGATGCAGGTCAGACTGCTAGGTGTTGTGGGGCAGGGGGCACTAGGATCCTTTCACTAGAAGATGACAACTGACAGTCTCTACTAGTCAGTGTCCCAGGTGCTCTCTAATCTCTCACATCTGCGGGGGTGGGGGAGAATCTCAGGGGTGGCCCTTATGCCATCAGTGCCTCCATGGCAATATAGGAGTGAGCTGGAAGCATGAATTTTTTAGCTGCTCCTAGCTGGCTGTTTTTGGAGACCTGTGAAGCCATCTCTGGCGCAGATAATCTCTATGGAATAAGAATTCTCCACAGTGCGAAATGATGGGCTATGGGGCTGTTTGAGTTAAAACAATTTCAAGTCAGGAAGGGTTCTGTGTGGTGTGATTTTGCTTCCCCTATGGCAGAGGAGAGGCAGTCTCTTTCTGCTTCTTCATGGCACTAGCACAGGTTTCTAGGATCCCTTTCTTTTGTCTCAGTCTGCTTCTGTCACACTACTTCCAGCTCTGATGCTCAAGTTTCCTTCCTTCCTTCCTACTTTTCGTGTTGCAGGTTCTTGGAGAGCCACAGAGATCCATAGGCGGCGGGGGAGGGGGGATGGCTTTGCTGCTGGGGTATCTATGGCCACACTAGTGCCTCACTGATCTCTCTAGCCCTTGGTCTCTCAGTTAGGTGGAGTTTTCTGTCAGTGCTGTAGTTTGGTGAGATCCAAGTTTTCAAGGAGTGCTATACAAATAGTTTGTTTTTTCTTCATAATGGGGAAAGAGAAGGTTACTAACCTTGTCCAGTAACTGACGTTCTTCGAGATGAGCGTCCCTGTGGGTGCTCCACTTCAGGTCAAGGTGCGTCCCAGCGCCTTTGATCCGCGATTTATATAGCAGGACGCCTCCTGGCTGCGCACATGCTGTGCCTGCCTCTTGAGTTCTCAGCATTTGAACAGCGCATACACAGTCCAGCCTTCTCAGTTCCTTCTCTACAACGGAGTATGTTACGAAGTCCGAAGTAGAGGGGAGGAGGGCAGGTAGTGGAGCACCCACAGGAACATTCATCTTGAAGAACATCAGTTACTGCACAAGGTGAGTAACTTCTCCTCTTCTACAAGAGAGATGTCCCTGTGGGTGCTCCACTCCAGGTGACTGAAAGCAGTATCCCTTAGGATGGTTGGGACTTCGGATGAGGTAAGAAGGCTTTCTGCAAGACGGCTCTACCCAGTCTGGTGTCAGATGCTGCAGTGTGGATAAGAGAGTAGTGGTTAGCAAAGGTAAGGTGAGATGCCCAGGTAGCTGCCTTGCATATGTCAGACAGTGGGACATTACATAGCAAAGCCATGAAGAGGGAGACAGCTCTGGTAGAGTGTGTCCTAACTGATATAGGAGGTTGTGTTTTCCTGAGTTGATAATGAAGACGTATGCACTCAGCAATCCATTTGGACAGTCTCTGTGTAAATATGGCATTGCCCTGTGAGTAGTAGAGACAAAAAGTCTGGGAGGTTTTCTAAATGGTTTTGTTCTATCTAGGTAAAAGGATAATGCTCAATGCACATCAAGAGTGTGCACTGACATTTCAAAGGCATTCACGTGAGGCTTTGGTAAAAATATTTGGAGGTGTGTAGGTTCATTGAGGTGAAAGGAAGAGTGCATCTTAGGTAAGAAGTTTGGATGTGTGCGGAGTGTGACCTTATCCCGGAAGAATATGGTATATGGAGGGTCTGCCATAAGCACTCCCATTTCTTCTGCTCATCTGGCAGACGTAATTGCTATGAGGAAGGCGGTCTTCATGGATAGATGGAGAAGGGAGCAGGTAGCCATTGGTTCAAAGGGCTTATCCATCAGGGCTTTGAGGACTAGGTGTAAATCCCATGGTGGAGCAGGTGGTTTTATGTCTGAGTATAGCATATGGATACTCTTCAGGAACCTTTTGGTGATAGGATGGGCAAATACCGTAACATTGTCAACCTTGTGGTGGAAGGCGGTGATTGCTGCAAGGTGAACCCTGAGTGAGCTTGTAGAAAGGCCAGATGTTTTAAGGTGTAGCAGGTAATCCAGTATCAGTGGTAGTGAAGCAGAAGCTGGAGAAGTTTGTCTGTGAGCACACCAAGCTGTGAACCTTTTCCATTTATGCAGGTAGGTACTGCGCGTGTTGTGTGTTCTGCTATGCAGCAAGATAGAATGTACTTGGTCCGAACATGTTAACTCTGCATTAGAGAACCATTGATCAGCCAGGCCTTCAGGCGGAGGCGTTGTACATTGGGGCGCAATAGTTTTCCCCAGTGTTGTAATAGAAGGTTGTTGAGTGAGGGAAGTGAAATGGGAGGCTTGACTGACATGCGCAAGAGAAAGGGGTACCACGGTTGTCTGGGCCGTGTCATGGCTACAAGGATGACATTGGCTCTGTCCGTTTGTATCCTTTGAATTACTCTGTGCAACAGAGGCATTGGTGGGAATGCATACATGAGAGTCTTGGTTCATGGGAGCATAAAGGCATCCCCCTGTGTGTGTTTCCCCAGGCCTGCTCTGGAGCAGAATGTTGGGCATTTTTTGGTTGTTGCTGTGGCAAATAGGTCCAGCTGAGGAAAGAATGGTACTGTCGAGCTCCCACTCGTGTTGTAAGGGGAATGACCGGCTGAGCTCGTCTGCGGTGGTATTTTGAGAACCTGGCAGGTATGATGTGGAAAGATGGATATTGTGTTGAATGCACCAGTTCCAAAGTTTTACTGCCTCTGTGAAGAGTGAATGTGACTGGGCTCCGCCCTGTCTGTTGACATAAAACAAACATGCATGCAATGTTGTCGGTCATAATTCGAATTCAGCTGTTTTGGATGATGGGAAGGAAAAGGAGGCAGCATTGCATATGGCTTGTAGTTCTAGCAAGTTTATGTGAAGCATGGTTTCCGAAGCAGCTCAGAGACCCCAGGTGGTGAGATGGCCAATATGTGCTCCTCATCCTGTGAGGGATGCATCTGTGGTGATGGTAATCAAAGTGGGATCTTGTCTGAAGGGAATCCCGGTGCAGAGGTTGATGGACGAGGTCCACCACAGATGTGAGTCCTTGACATTCTGTGGCATAGTTAATAACCTGTTTAGCCTGTGCTTGCTTGGTTTGTATACTGTGGTTAGCCAACCCTGAAGGCATCACATGTAAAGGCGAGCATTTGGGACCACATATGTGCAAACGGCCATATGTCCTAGGAGCTGTAGGGAGTCTCGGACTGTAGTCTGTGGGCTGGTATGTATCTGGGTAATAAGGTTACGTATTGTGTACAATCTGTCCTGAGGGAGAGATGCAAAACCGGTGGTGGAATCGAGGTGGCCATCGATGAAGATGATTTGCTGGGTAGGTCATAAAGTAGATTTGTTTTTGTTTATTTGCAGGCCCCAGGTGCGGAAGCAGTGAAGGGTTGCAAGAGTTGCGTAGTTTGCTTCCAATTAAGTGGGAGCCTTGAGGAGACAATCGTCCAGGTAAGGAAATATGAGGATTCCCTTTTTTCTGAGATGAGCTATTACAACTGCTAACACCTTGGAGAATACACATGGTGTATTCCATTATTGGAGAAGCCAAATGGAGAGGACTCTGTATTGGTAGTGGTGCGTTCCCACAGCAAATCTGAGGAATCATCGATGGGCAGGGTGGAGAGAGAGATGGAAATAAGCATCTTGAAGGTCGAGGGTTGAAAACCAATCTCCTTGTTCCAGAGTTGGAATTATCATTGGGAGAGTAACCATATGGAATTTTTGTTTCTTGACTAACATGTTCAAACGTCGAAGATCAAGGATGGGGCGCCAGCTGCCATTTTTCTTTTCTGTCAAGGAGTAGTGGGAGTAAAACCCTTGCCCTCTGTGTTGAGGGGATACCTCTTCCATTGCTCTGAGATGTATGAGGTGTTGTATCTCCTGACAGAGCAAATGTTCATGAGAGGGGTCCCTGAAGAGGGTCAGGGTGGGATGGTGGGTGGGAAGTAAGGAGAGGAAGGGGATATCATAACCCGATCTGATAATTTCTAGAATCCATCTGTCCGTAGTGATGGATTTCCAATTGGTCAGGAACGGATGCAGACGGTGTCCAAAAATATGGTTGGTTGGAGTTGGGGCAGGAGAAGGTGTGGGTTTTCTATACCCTTGACCAAGACTTCAGATTTGCTTATTTGGGTTAGGAGGGTGGGTCGCCGTAGATTGTGGGGGGCGACGCCGCTGGTTTCTTGGCCTATCGTTGTTGTTGTTGCGTATCATATTGTCTTAAAAGTGGGTGTTGTGCAAAAGTATGGTAACGAGGTCGTTGGTATGGCTGATATCTATGTTGTCTCTTCTTTGAGGCAGGTGTCTGGATGCTAAGGATCGGAGCTTGGCACAGGAGTCCTTCATGGAGCGAAGGACCTCATTAGTGTTAGAGGCAAACAGCTTGTCTCCATCAAAGGGGAGATCTTCAACTGTATTCTGTATCTCCTTCGGAAAGGAGGAAGAGGCAAACCATGAAGCCCTGCGCATGACAACAGCCATGGCTGTGGATCTGGCAGCTGTGACTGCAGCGTCGAGCGCGGCTTGAAGAGCTGTGCGGGAAATCAGTTGGCCCTCAGACAGCACTTTGAATTATTGTTGTTTATCCTCCGACACATTGTCCATAAATTGCATTATCTTAGCATAGTTTCTGTGGTCAAATTTTGCTAAGAGCGCCACATAATTTGCCACTCAGAACTGCAAAGTGGAAGACGAGTACACTTTGCGGCCAAAGAAGTCCAGTCTTTTGCCATCTCTGTCTGATGGATTGGATCTGAAGGGTTGGTATTTGTTTTTCTGGTTAGCCGTGTCAACCACTAGTGAATTAGGTGAGGGGTGCGTGAACAGAAACTGAGAACCCTTGGATGGGACAAAATATTTGCGGTCCAGTCTCTTGCTAGTGGGCATTATTGTAGCTGGGGTCTGCCTAATAGATTTAGCAGGTTCCATAATGGCCTCATTAATTGGTAGGGCAATTTTGGAGGAGGACGTAGCTTGGAGGATATCAGTAAGCTCATGCTGTGTTTCAGGTACCTCCTCCAGGGTAATCTTAAACTCTTCTGCTACTCTCTGAAATAACTCTTGAAAATGAGCGAGGTCATCAGTAGCGGGAGGTGGTGGGGGCACCATGGCATGCTGTGGTGTTATCGCTGTAGAGCAGTGGTCGTCAAACTGGGGTGCGCGCACCCACCTCCGGGGGTGCACAAGACCGCAGCGCCGCTGACGATCCTGCCTGGGAGACCTCCAAACTCCCAGGCGGGCTATTTTAGTACTGCCGAAATGCCACCGTGGAAAGCAGAAGCTTTCGCTTTCCGTGGCGGCATTTTGGCGGACATACCCCTGGGAGGCCACGCGACTTTTTCCTCAGCGAGAAGGGGCCACCGAAGAACAAGTTTGAAAACCCCTGCTGTAGAGGAGGTATGTGGGGCAGTGCCTTCTGTAGGGGTGGCAGCCACTTCAGGTCTTATCTGGGTTTCATTGTATGCCGGTAGCGGAGGGTGCCTGACAGGTTTTCTTCGGGCAGCCTGCAGAACACCTGAGAGTGGTGCAGTGTAGTTCCATGGACCCCAATGTGGCCATTGCCCTGGGAGGGTAGGCATAGGTGATTCCATCCAGGGATTGCCATACCAGCGTGGATAGCCTTGAAGATATGGAGATATCACAGTAGTGCATCTCCCAGTTGTAGGAAAATAAGTCTGGAGAGAATATTGAGAGGAAAACATCTGGTTGTCATACTCCTCTTCCTCTTCCTCCTCCTCCTCCTCCTCCCACACTTCATTACAGGGGCTTGAAGTGGAAGGGGAGTTCTGGGGGTAGGGTGTGAGGGGTCTCGGTGACAGACTGGTGCCAAGAAGAGGAGACTCAAGAGCATGGGACATCCTTAATTCCCCTGGGTGTAGAAACTGAAGTGGAGCTGACTGAGTTGATGCTGGTGTAGCTGGGGGAGCTTAGGGTCTGGTGGGACATCTGCTGCTGCACCACAGGGTGTCCCCAGGGTGCCAGCTGGCTCTGCAGAGTAGGTGCCCGAGCTCGGTACTGCAGTAGAAGCAGAAGGTATCAGGGGGCTCAGTGCAGAAAGCGCTGACTGAAAAAGCGGTGCCAGAAGATCAAGAGGCGCTGCTGCAGCCTCTGCTGCTGCTGTTGGCACCGTGACAGCTCTTGGCACTGCACTGACAGTGGTGACTGAGGGAGAGCTGGAAGAGGTGGGCATCTGAAAGCCTTGTGCCTTGGCACCATGGAGAGAAACAGCCGACTCACAGTCCACACCCACCACTTGAGAAGTGCTGAGTTGGGGTTTTGACATTTTCTCCGAGGAGCGGCTTCAGAGAGGAGAGGAAGCTGGCCGTTTTTTCAGTTTCACTCTACCTCTGGAGGGTGTCACAGAGGTTTGCTGGCCAGGGTCAAGCACACGTCTGAGGGAATCCTGAAGGAGCAGCATTTTCAGCCTGAGCTCCCTGTCTTTGTGAGTCCATGCTTTCATTTTGTTACAGTGGATGCATTTTTGGGGTACATGAGACTCCCTCAAACAGCGTACGCACTGTGAATGCCCATCTGCAATGGGGATGGCATCCCCACAGGAGGTGCAGCTCTTGAAGCCTGGGGAGCCAGGCATATCTAAACCACGGAGGGTTTTTTTTTCCCCTTCTTTTTTCAAAGAAATAAATATAACAATTAAAGTAACTTGTCTAATTGGTAACTCTAATGACTAAAACTATGTAACTAAACTAAGAAAACTAACTAACTAGTCTGAGAGAGCACTGCTGAACTCCATCTCTAGCCGGGGACAGTAGAGAAGGAACTGAGGAACCTGGGCTGTGTATGCGCTGTTCAAATGCTGAGAGTTAAAGAGGCAGGCACAGCACGTGCGCAGCCAGCAGGAGTACTGCTGTACAAATCTCCGATCAAAGGCACTGGGACGCACCTTGACCTGAAGTGGAGCACCCACAGGAAGATCTCTCGAAGAAGAAACTTTTGTTTCTGCCTGGATACGGAAGTGGTCTGACCAGGCTGGAGGTGGCTCATGTTTTATATCCACTTTCAGTCTCGGGATGCAGGTCAATAATAGAAAACTCCTCCTGTGCTCTTTCCCATCTGGTTTTAAATGCAGTGAAAGGGCTTCTTAGAGTCTGCATTGTGAGTACTACAGATGTGGGGATGAGAAATGCAGCAGACATCTTGCTTTGGCTCTGATGTTTAAACAGGACTATTCTCTTCCTGTGATGGGCTTTTTTTGCTACCCTGAGGATGCTACAACAGCCTCCGAGCAATGGCTGTTATACTCTACAAAGAGATGTGATGTGACCACGTCTCTAGACTCCATTTTGGGATGTCAATGTTTTTCCACTGACCAGTCTGGGAACTAAGCTTTGAAAGAAAGCATTCCCACCAGATGCAAGATGGGGAGTGACATCACCAGAGATTCTTCGCTCCTCATGCAGAGAGACTCCTGAAAACTCCTGAGGAACAAAGACTGAACCGGGGGAAGTGCTGAACCCAGGCTAAAGGGATTTTTAGTCTGTGAATGGAACACGTGGGGATTCCAAGTTATAAGCAAGTGCAACTTGTCCCTTAAGAATCTGCAGACTGCCTGTATTATCACGATCATAAGTATAAAGTAGCCTAGGATTACTGTTTACCTGTAAGGGGTTAAGCTAAAGGTAACCTGAGAAGTGGACAACTGACTAATGAGAAATTCCTCAGGAGACAAAGGATTTTTAGTTTCAGGTTTCTCTCGGGGCTTCTCTCTGTTCAACTCGGCTATCGGATCAATCATATCTATTTCTTTTACAGTAACTATAAGCTTTCTATCCAGTAGCAAGTAAGGTAGTCAGACAGTAAGTTTATCTTCTTTTTATCACTTGGAAAATTCTCCAGTTGCTGGGAATTTCTCTCTGTGTTTCTCTAATACTGTAAAGCTTCAGCAGGAGGAGAAATTTGGGGAGGGGGTTGTCTTTAACTCTTTCTTGATTATTGTAGTGCTTTGTTTACTGATTTTTTTACAAGGGATTTATTCATTTCCTTTTTCTTTAATTAAAATCTTTCTTTTAAGAATTGGACTGCTTGTTTTCCATTGTGTAAGATCCTGGTTTTGGATAGGGCACGTCTCGCAAGATCAGGCGAGGTTTGTTTTTTTTTTCTCTCAAGCTTCCCAGGGAAGGAAGAAGTTTGGGGGTTTAGTGGAAAGGAAAAGAAGGGTCCCAAACTCCCCTTTGTCCTAGTTTCTGGGATACTGAGTTTGGTGGTGGGAGTGTACCAGTTCCAGACCCAGGAGAAGTCTGGGGGGAAAAGTTTTAACCTAAGCTGGTAAAATAAGCTTGGGGGGTTATTTCTTTTCTTTCATGAGGGTCCCCACATCTGTACCCTAGAGTTCAGAGTCAGGAGGCAATCCTGACAATCACTGAAAGTGAGAATCTGTTATTCATATCCAGTCTATTTAGTATACAGGCAGACCTCAGACTTATAACAAAATTGGTTCCTGAAAATTGCGTCTTAAGTCAAAAACGTAACTCGAATTTCCCACAGGAACAATATCAGATCAAGCATTGTAAAGTCGAAACCGATGTTGTAAAGGCGAAACACAATGACAATTTATAAACATCGTAAGTGCCATCCGTTGTAAATTGAACATCGTAAAGTCGAGGACTGCCTGTATTAAGTTTAGTGTGCATGTTTTGTTTATTTGCTAGGTAATCTGCTTTGATCTGTGTGCTATCACTTAAAATCTTTTGTGACAAAGCTCCAATGGGTTTGTACTCGTGGGTCCTGCGCTTTCTGGCAGATTTAGGGGCCTCAGAAACTCACCTAGGCCCCAGAGTGACCTCCCTTTCTCAGTATAATTGGCAATAGTCACCACCTAGTGAGTTACCTTCATCACAGGCCAGTATGGAGGGTGGAAAGAGCAGGGGGGAGCCCGGGCCCGCCCTCTACTCCGGGCTCCAGCCCAGGGACCCTAATAGTATCAGCTAAGATGGCTGACCTTTTATCCACAAAACACAATACAATTCCCTGGGCTACTTCCCCACAGCAGTCCCTGCTTCTTCAAACTCCACTTCACCCTTACCTCAGGGCCTCCTTCCTTCTGAATGATATGTTGTCCACTTCTCAGTCTCACCAACAGCACAACCTCCTTCCTCAGCTCCTGACACCCACAGCCACTTGACTAACTGAGAGGTTTTTATCTGGTTTCAGCCAGTCCCTGATTGGCTTCAGGTGTCCCAATTAGGCTAGCTGTTTCTACTCCTTTCTAGAAGGTTCTTAATTGGCCCCAGGTGTCTTGATTGGTCTGGAGTAGCCTTTGTTTGGCTATCCAGGGAACAAGGACCTACACATCCTGAGACTAATATACCTGCCTTCCAGCACTCTCCTATATCCTTCTGGTCTGACTCCGTCACACTTTCTTTTGTAATAAACAAACTTATTTTTGCTTTATCTAAACCAGTGTGTGGGAAACCTAATTCAGGGGCAGAAGGCTATTGCATATTCCTCTCCACATTGAGGGAGGAGTTTTATCAGCTTATACTGTACAGTTCCCTGTGCAGCGCAAGATGGTATAATTTTGGGTTTATACTCCAGAGGAGGTACATGCCTGAGAAGCTGGATGTTACCCTAGCTGTCACCTTCCTATTCAAGAGCGGGTCAAAGCACCTGTATGAAATTGCAAGTGGGTTATCCCTACTTGTATGTATGTACGTTGGTGAAAGTGCAGGCTGAAGCCTGGAGGACTTTGCAGCTTGTCACAGCAGTACAGTGTAAAAGGGAGCCCAGGCTAGCGGGTCAGGGGTACTCAGTGGTATCCCAGTTCCAGGTAGCATCCAAGGGGAAACCTATCATAGGCCACTCTCAGGATTAGGGCCTATTACAAGGTGGGCTGCACAAACACATAGGGAGACATAATCCCTGCTCCAGGGAGCATATATTCACTGTTGGGACAATACCACACCAGGCTCTAGGGTCACAGATGAGACAGATGTGCCTAGAAGTGCTCTTCCAGACAATTTTTCTGATTTATCTCCCCTGCCCCTTACCCTCAGCCTGCTGCTGGGTGTGGAAACGCTGAATCTGCTCTCCCCGGGTTACGGACACTTTACAAATGAGGCATTTCAATAGCTCCTCTTCCTGGACTCCAAATTGACCCTGGGGAGAAGGGACCAAAGAGAATAGTCAGTTTTTATTCCTGGTTCCATAGTGCAGTGGCAATGTCTCTCTGTCTTTGTACACCACCCAATACAATGGAGCCATGATACTGACTGGGGCCTCTGGAAGCTATTGTAATGTAAATAAGAAGACATTGTGGGAATCAAGCCACAAACTCTGAAGTCACCACTCTCCTCAAGACCAGCTGGCTCACTTGCTCTCACGCACACACAGCCCCTCCCTCTTGGGCCCTCCTGTGCTGCTGCTGCTGCAGCTTCCCTACATACACCTCCTCAGCACTTACCTCCAATTATTTACATAACACATTATTAAATGCCTGAGATGAAATCTGCGTCAGAGCTCTGCCCGTCCTTGAAGGGGAGGAAGAGACGTTTGATCCTATGGCTCCTAGTTACCATAGAACCAGAGTGCTCTCCAAAAGTAGAAGATACAGCACTGAAATTTCTATTCCTGTGCTGCTGGCAAGCACAGACTGAGGTGGAGTTTGGTTTATTTATTTAAAATACAAAGCATGAGTCTGGGTGCAGAGGTGTGACTTTTACTTAGCTCCACATACAATGACGTTAGTGCTAATTCTGATTTCACCAGGCAGTGAATTCCACAGTCAGAACCCAGCTCCTGTGACAGTTCCATCTCCCGCAATCACAAGCCTCCCCTGCGGAAGATCAGCTTCATGGTTCCAGTAGCATGCAGTCATTGTGGAAAGTTGAGGAGAGAGGGCATCTCTCTGTAGCCAATGATTTGATTTTGTCATGTTATAATTAACTAATATGTCATGTAATATATAATTATTGTATGCTAACTAAAGTGCAGTGATAGGATTATAAAAGGATAAGATTGATTAATAGTTAGAAGGGATAAATATGTTTTAGGTATCTAAGTAAGGAAGGCTGAAATGCAAACCCTACAGGCTGAGGTTTGTAAGATTTTAGCTTAGCTATTTTAGGCCTTACAAATAAAAAATACTGACATCAGTAAGTAACCAAAAAATAGCCCAATGCCATAAAATTATGAGAAAAGATGTACCAAGAGGTGAAATTGAAAAAAAGATTAATTTTAGATCGCAAAAATGCTCTAGAAGCATATTTTTGTTTAACATGTGCCTTAACTACAGGATACAGGTTGTGCACCAATGCTAATGAGAATAAAAGGAACTATACACAACCTACAGAAAATAGGGTGCCTCAAGTTTCTGGAGACACCAAATCAAAAGGAAAAGATGTTTGACACTTTCATACACATGCACAGAATGTAGGTAGAGGCAAAATCACTTTATAAAAAGATGCCCAGATTGGAAAAATTGAGCTTCCTATAGAAAAACTCCTCCAGGAACCATCCCTCTACTGATTATCACTCCATAAGAGACCCATCAGACTCCAACACTATTTAGGAGGATGAGAGTATGACTGCAGATATAATTTATATATGCTGTGATATTCATAACTGTGTCAGTAACTTGAACAACTGATAAAAGATATTGGACCTTACTCTGTAATTGCATGTGCTACTACTTTCCTTGGTTTTCATGTGTTCTTAAGAGCTCTGGATCTGAAACAAGTGGCAGAGGTAACTGCTGAACTCGAAAATGTAGCTATCAAAGCTGAATCCATCTAACGTCACTAAAATTACTTTAACTCAAAAGGGAAGGCTACATGTCAGGGAGCTGGGGCCCACCCCATGGTCAGGTTTTGAAATCAAGAGACACCTAGAATTGGATTACTCAGTAGGAAGCCACTGTTGAGAGTAGAGCACTGAGGTGGCAGAGGAGAGAATGGTGCACAGCAGCCTGTTCAGCAGATGAACTGCTGCGTTTTGGATGAGCTGGAGCTTTTCCAAGTCAGGGAGCATTAATCTTAGTGAGAACTGCAATAGTCATAGAATCATAGAGGATCAGGGTTGGAAGGGACCTCAGGAGGTTATCTAGTCCAACCCCCTACTCAAAGCAGGACCAACCCCAACTAAATCATCCCAGCCAGAGCTTTGTCAAGCCTGACCTTAAAAATCTCTAAGGAAGGAGATTCCACCACCTCCCTAGGTAACCCATTCCAGTGCTTCACCACCCTCCTAGTGCAAAAGTGCTCCCTAACATCCAACCTAAACCTCCCGCTCTGCAACTTGAGACCATTACTCCTTGTTCTGTCATCTGGTATCACCGAGAACAGACTAGATCCAGTCTCTTTGGAACTCCCTTTCAGGTAGTTGAAAGCAGCCATCAAATCCCCCTCACTCTTCTCTTCTGCAGACTAAACAATCCCAGTTCCTTCAGCCTCTCTTTATAAATCATGTGCTCTAGCCCCGTAATCATTTCTGTTGCGCTCCGCTAGACTCTTTCCGATTTTTCCACATCTTTCTTGTAGTGTGGGGCCCAAACTGGACACAGTAGTCCAGATGAGGCCTCACCAATGCCAAATAGAGGGGAATGAGCATGTCCTTTGATCTACTGGCAATGCCCCTACCTATACAGCTCAAAATGCCATCAGCCTTCTTTGAACAAGGGCACACTGTGGACTCATATCCAGCTTCTCGTCCACTGTAACCCCTACATCCTTTTCTGCAGAACTGTTGCCTAGCCATTCGGTCCCTAGTCTGTAGCAGCATATGAGATTCTTCCATCCTAAGTCCAGGACTCTGCACTTGTCTTTGTTGAACCTCAGATTTCTTTTGCCCCAACCCCTAATTTGTCTAGGTCCCTCTGTATCCTATCCCTACCCTCCAGCGTATCTACCACTCCTCCCAGTTTAGCGGCATCTGCAAACTTGCTGAGGGTGCAGTCCACACCAACCTCCAGATCATTAATGAAAATATTGAACAAAACCGGCCCCAGGACTGACCCTTGGGGCACTCCACTTGATACCAGCTGCCAAGTAGACATGAAGCCATTGTTCACTACCTGTGGAGCCCAACGATCTAGTCAGTTTTGCATCCATCTTACTGCTCATTCATCCAGCCCATATTTCTTTATCTTGCTGGCACAGATACACAGTCAACCTGTGGAACTCCTTGCCTGAGGAGGCTGTGAAGGCTAGGACTATAACAGGGTTTAAAAGAGAACTGGATAAATTCATGGAGGTTAAGTCCATTCATGGCTATTAGCCAGGATGGGTAAGGAATGGTGTCCCCAGCCTCTGTTTGTCAGAGGCAGGTGATGGATGGCAGAGAGAGATCGCTTGATCTTTAGCTGTTAGGTTCACTCACTCCGGGGCACCTGGCATTGGCCACTGTCGGTAGACAGGCTACTGGGCTGGATGGACCTTTGGTCTGACCCATTACGGCCTTTCCCATGTTCTTATGTTCAAAAGTACTGTGGGAGACCGTATCAAAAGCTTTGCTAAAGTCAAGGAATAACACATCCACTGCTTTCCCCTCATCCGAGAGCCAGTTATCTCGTCACAGAAGGCAATTAGGTTAGTCAGGCATGACTTGCCCTTGATGAATCCATGCCTACTGTTCCTGACCACTTTCCTCTTCTTTAAGTGCTTCAGAATTGATTCCGTGAGGACCTGCACCATGATTGTTCCAGGGACTGAGATGAGGCAGATTGGCCTGTAGTTCCCTGGATCCTTCTTCTTCCCCTTTTTAAAGATAGGCATTACATTAGCCTTTTTCCAGTCATCGGGGACCTCCCCTGATTGCCATGAGTCAAGCCCAGATTACAGGAAACTGCACTCCACCAAGGCCAGATCTAATGCAGTCCACAGGAGGGCCTGTGGGAGAAGCGGTGCTGTCAGATCAACAGGTGAGAAAAATAAGTCTAGTACCTGTGTTTTGAAAAACTGGGGAGGAGGAGTGATGTGGATGTCAGGCCAGAGAGAAAAAGGAAGTAATTGAAACAGGAGAGATCAGGGTCTGACCATGTGTTTTAGCTTTGAGGAGAGAGAAGACAGATCAGGTTTTCAATACTATATGGAGAAAGCAGGATTTGGCTGTTGCCAGGATGTGAGGGGTTGAGATAGAAAAGGATTGGTCTGTAGCCCCAGCCCATCTTCTGCTCCAGTTTTGAACCTGGCTTTGAACTGAGTAACCTGCTGGTGGCTAAAACCCACAAAGTGCATGGTGGGAGAGACGAGGGCTTAAAGATACCAGTCACTTGGGCAATCGGGTGCATTCCTGGGACAACTCCTAATTCTTTAGTATCTTTAGAATCAGGGAAAGGCATCCCCTCTGCTGTGTCATTCACATGTAGCATAATCAGCACCAAAGAATGGAAGGCCCCCAGGAGTGGACCTCATCTACTCTTCATATATAGAATTAGAGAGCATTCCTAATAAAAATATTTCCCAACCCTCTGACAGGTGCATTGGGAGCACAATCTTGTCTCATTCCTGTGAGCCTTTCACTCGACTCACCGCTGAAGCCTTCAGCCATCCCCTGGAGGCTTCACTCACTCTCACGGCCCCATTATTCTCCTGGGATTGGAAGGTCACATTGCCCAGAGACAGGACTCCGGCCAGGATTGCCTGCATGTCCACCTGCTCCTAAAATACAAAACAGAGATGGCTTGGGGCTGGCACCCACAGATGTATGTAGGCATATACATACAGATGATGAGCAACAAGCAGCCCCCTTTCAGTGGAACTTCAAACTTACTGCAGTGGTAGAGGGAGAGGAAGGTGAAGTATGTGGCGGGGTGGGATCGGGGGAGGGAACTCTGCACTGAATCTGCCAGCCTGCAAGCAGCACAGCAAACTAAAGGAGGGAAGTAGAAATGGAGCAAATGGGCTGACTGAGCAGAGGGGGTGGAGATGGTGACAGCGTGCCCACTGTACTCACCTGTTCCTGGAAGCCCACCATGTCTAGGGCATTACGCACCTCCCAGTACTTATGCTTCCAGCACTCAGTCACATCCTCTGCCCTAAGCCAGCCGCTCATGTACCTGGGGAGACAAGTGAGTCAACCTGATATTATTTGTATTAGGGTACATGCTCTGTACCTCTGTATTCACCCCATGCAGGTTATTATCATAATCTTTGTACGAATGTGCCTTGTGAGGTATCATTTGAAAACTCATAACTCACTGGTCAATATTGTGCTGATAAAGTTATGATTCCACTGTATGGTGTTACTATGATGATCTGGGAAACAGCCAAACCAGTTCCTCAGAGACAAAATACTTAGTCCTGCCATGACTGCGGGGGACTGGACTAGACGATCTTTCGAGGTCCCTCCAAGTTCTATGATTCTATTAAAAGACAAACTGACGCCTCAGCTGGGTGTAAACAGGCCAAACAGGTCATCACCTGCTAAATGGCTATACATTGGCAGGAAAAGCAACATGAGCAAAAAAATCTACATCTTAAAAAGTAACAGCTTGGGGTTTCCGACCACAAAGGCTTTTTGTTTCCTGCACCTCAGCTGGAGATGCATCTCAAAAAAAAGCAAAGAACTATAACAAGGGAGGGCAGAAGCCCCACATCATTCTTCCCTTTCTCTCTGCCCACAGCATCCACGATACCTGACAAAAAAAGGAAGAGGGAGGGATCCTGACTGAAAGAAGTTCACTGGTGGGGGAGGGGAAGAGAGTTGATTCACTGGCCGCCCTGTGCCTTGGGTTTTTTGGGGGTTTTGTTTTGGTTCGCCAGCCGACCTGTGCCTTGGGTTTTTTTTGGGTGGCAACAAAGCCAGAGCCGGCCCTGTGAGTTACCCATATTTTTTTTTTTTGACATCCCAGTTAATCCGCAACCCAGTTAACCCGATCCCGGATAACTGAGAGTCTATTGTATTCTCTTAAAATCTATCCTTTTGAAATTAATAAACTTGTTTTATTGTTTTATCTAAACCCGTGTGTTTGAATTGAAGTGTCTGGGAAACTCCATTTGGGATAACAGGATTTGCATGTATCATTTTGTATTAATAAAATGATGGACTTCATATGACCTTGTGTTTTCCAGAAGACTGCTGGACAGTACAAAGCACACATCTCTGGGGAAAGACTGGGACTTTGTCGGTGTTGCTCTGTAGTGTAATTCAAGAGTAGCTGGCTACAGCGCTCATACAATATAAAGGAATAACTTACATGCTGGAAGCTGTGTGTGAATAGACTAGGAGTGGTATCTCTCGCAGCGAGGCAATGTAAAAGGCACCCCGTGTAGGAGAGCAGAGGGGACACAGCTCTTCATGAGTCCAGCTTGTACCCTGAGTACATCACACGTCTCATATGAGAGCATTGTGCAGGGCAGTCTCAGTGAGTCAGTCCCTGTCCCAAAGAGGCAGTGCAGCCACAGGGTGGAGGAAGCAGAGGTACAGAGAGG
>ML677519.1:455902-499276 GCA_007922305.1 Dermatemys mawii
AGGGGCAGGGAGTGAATGGAATGTGGCGGCCAGAGTAAGTAACTCTGGAGGGTGGAGAGGGGACAGAGGAGCTTGGCGGGCTGCAGCAAATGACTCCACAGGCAGCATGCGGGCCATGGTCCGTGTGTTTGAGACCCCTGCATTAGACCACACTACATCTCTGTTCAGAGCCCAGCTCCAGCATTCCACGACAATTCCCCAACCCTGTGCTCTCCTCTCATTACTCAACCCTCAGACTAGGTCTAATGCTCTTTCCCCACTCCCTCCCGTACGGGGCTGTAGGAGCCCATTATTCTGACCTTCTGAGGTGGCAAAGTTTGCAGACGATACCAAACTGTCAAGACAGTTAAGACCAAAGCAGACTGTGAAGAACTTCAAAAAGATCTCACAAAACTAAGCGATTTGGCAACAAAATGGCAAATGAAATTTAATGTGGATAAATTTAAAGTAATGCACTTTGGAAAAAATAACCCCAACTATACATACATTATAATGGGGGCTAATTTAGCTACAAACTAACCAGGAAAAATATCTTGAAGTCATCGTGGATAGTTCTCTAAAGACATCCACGCAATGTGCAACGGCAGTCAAAAATGCAAACAGCATGTTAAGAATCATTAAAAAAGGGATAGAGAATAAGACAGAGTATCTTCTTGCCCTTATACGAATCCATGATGCGCCCACATCTTGAATACTGCGTACAAATGTGGTCTCCTCATCTCAAAAAAGATATACTGGCATTAGAAAAGGTTCAGAGAAGGGCAAATGATTAGGAGTTTGGAACAGGTCCCATATGAGGAGAGATTAAAGAGGCTATGAGTTTTCAGCTTGGAAAAGAGGAGACTAAGGGGGGATATGAAAGAGGTCTATAAAATCATGAGTGGTGTGGAGAAAGTGAATAAGGAAAAGTTATTTACTTGTTCCCATAATAGAAGAACTAGGGGTCATCAAATGAAATTAATGGGCAACAGGTTTAAAACAAATAAAAGGAAGTTCTTCTTCACACAGGGCACAGTCAACATGTGGAAGTCCTTGCCTAAGGAGGTTGTGAAGGCTAGGACTATTACTGGATTTAAAAGAGAACTGCATAAATTCATGGAGTTTAAGTCCATTAATGGCTATTAGCCTGGATGGGTAACGAATGGCATCCCTAACCTCTGTTTGTCAGAGGATGGTGATGGATGGCAGAAGAGAGGTCACTTGATCATTACCTGTTAGGTTCACTCACTCTGGTGCACTTGGCATTGGCCACTGTCAGTAGACAGGATACTGGGCTGAATGGACCTTTGGTCTGACCCTGTATGGCTTTTCTTATGTTCTCTACTCCACTGAGAAGCCAGAGTAGGACCTGCCACTACTTACCTGTACAATGAGGGATCTAGCAGCCCATACATCTCCTTTTCCTCTGCAGTGAGCCCAGCAAACATGTAGTAGAAGACATGGAAATTCCTCTCTCCAGCATCTTGTTGCACCACACGAGACTTCTCTAGCAGATACTCGCTCAGCTTGGCACCTCTCACTATGTGGGGACGGGGCAGAAGGAAAGAAGTCACCACACAGATGACGGGTTCCACACCCCCAGAGACCTAGTTCTGGGTCTCACCTGTACTCCTTTGGAACCTTAGCTGCATGTATTTTCCAAAGCGGCTGCTGTTGTCATTCATCACTGTTTGTGCATTGCCAAAGGCTTCGAGCAATGGGTTCACCTGGAAGGGAAATGCACAGAGTTGATGGGGAGGTATAAGCAACAGGGAACCCTTAACGTCCCCTGCCAGCTACAATGGCCCAGCTAGGTTGCAGAAGGTATCAGAGGGATCATGTGAAACAGCCTCATGAGGAGCCTGAGAGGGGGAAAAGAAAAAAAAAAAAAAGATCTGAGTCACTCAGATGCAGCTGGAAATGCCCACGATGACAAAACAATCCAATGGAACCATGGATTGTATAAGCAAAGGCACCACATCCTCAAGCAAGAAGAGGACAGTTTGTCAGGTCCTGGAGAGAACCCTTGGGATTCTGCCCTCAGCCCCTCTATCCCAGAAGCCTCCCACTCCCACCAGCCTCCCACTCCCACCAAAAAGTGAGGGAGAGGAGAGGTCCCTCTCGTGGATGGCCCCACATGGGATTCTGTGTGTGCATGTCTGGGGAACTCAATGACAGAAAGACACACACACTGGGGGAAGTTCACAGCAGAGACAGAAATTAACATGGAGCAGAATTACTGAGTTAAAGGACCCAGAAAAGAATCTGTCAAGCTTGGTTAACAATGACTAGGGATGGAAGGACCCCTCCACATGATAATCTGCAAATATGAGAGAGCTCCACTACAGGTTGCCCTCTTCCTCTAACCTCCTGCAGTGACTCACCTGCAAGTTTCAATACTCCAGCTGCAATTCATAGCTTTTAAAGCCAGAAGGACCATTATGATGCTCTAATTTGGCCTCCTGCGTATGAGGTCAGAGAAAATCACCCAGTAATCACTCCATCAAGCCTTAACTTCTGGTTGAGCTATAGCACCTCCTTTAAAACAATATCTAGTCTTGAATTAAAATACTGTACTTCACGTGATGAAGAATATACCACATCCTTATGTCAGTTGTTCCAATGGTTAATTACCCTCACTGTTAAATATGTGTACTTTATTCCCAGTTTGAATTTGTCTAGCGTCAGCTTCCAGACCCTGGATCTTGTTATGTGTTTGTTTGCTAGATGAGAGACCTCTGGTATCTGAAATCTCTTTCCCCCCAGGTAGGTAAGGTAGGCAATGATCAAGTTACCTATTTACCTTCCCTTGACTAAACTAAATAGACTGAGTTTCTTTAGTCTCTCATTGTAAGGCAGGTTTTCCTGACTTTGAATTATTCTTGTATTTCTCTTCTGAATCCTTTCTAATTTGTCCATATCTGTAACAGGGTGCTGGCCAGGAGATCCTGAGCCAGGCCCCTATTAGCCCAGCTCCAATTAAGAGGGATTAATTGGGGCTGGCAGGGGGAGACCATTACCAAATTGCCTGAGCGAAGACACCTGTGGGCCCGATTAGCCAGCCGGCTATATAAAGCTGGCAGGGAGAGACAGGAAAGGGAGGAGCATGTGGCTCTAGACCCATCCTGGCTGGGGTAGATAGAGGTCCCCCAGGCTGTTGGCCTGAGGAAACTGTATATAGAAGGTGGTAGGAACTGGCACAGAGAATAAAAGAGCACTGGTGCACACACTCTAAGTGGACTCTGGCTGATTCTGTGGAGCATGCCGAGGTGGGCTCAGTTACAATATCCTTTTGGAGGAGTGGACACCAGAACTGAACACACTATTCCAGCAATGGTTTCATTAATGCTGTATAAAGAAGCAATGTCACCTCCCTGTTTCTACTTGATATTCCCCTCCACATATATTCAAGGATCATATTTGCCCTCTTAGCTACAGCATCTTTACTGACTGCTTTCCATATCAGCCTTTCCATAATTTTGAGTGGGATCAACATCAGGCTAACCAGCCTATGACCAGGGACATACTGTTTATTCTTTTTAAATACTGCCACAATACTAGTTATTTTCTAGTCCACTGGACTAGGCTGTTCCCCAATGTTCCAAGATTTAATAAAAAAACAACATTAATGGTTCAAAGAGCTCCTTAGTGGATTCTTTTAACATTCTTAGATACAACTTATCTGGTCCTGTTGATTTAGAAATCTTTAACTTGAAAAGATGCTGTTTAACATCCTCTCTAATTACCAAAGGAATACAAATTATTTTAGTAATCAGTATATCATCCTTCTTCTTGCCAAATATTTAATGAACCCATGTGTCTTGTCTACATCATAGCTGACAATCTAGTATTGCACTTATACCATTGCTAAGATTTCATTTACTCCGTGCTTTTGCCACTCCCAGTGACTCATCTGTAGCATCCTCTGAGCCAACTGTGAGTTGCTCTGTAGCCACCCCTCCATCTGTCCCCCTGCATTCTATTTCAGCAACTCACCTGCAGTATCTGCTGCTCCAGCTGTGAGTTGCCCTTGCACAGGTGCATGATGTGTTGCAGCAATAGCTTTACACTCTCCGTTTTCCCTGCACCACTCTCTCCACTGTCAAAAGAGAGCAGAGGGTGAGGACAGGAAATTCTACCACCACTAGGACTCAGCTGCTGTTCCCCTTATGCTTCAGTGCATCTCCCCTTTCTCTGAACCATCACCCTCAAATGTACTGACACTACTGCACAGCTCCAGGTGCCTCCTGATGGCAGTTCTCACATTAGCAACATCTTGACCCACCCCACTCCCCCTGGCAACAGGTTCTGTAGGGCACTGATCCCCAGTAAGGCTTTACACTCAGTGTAGCAATTTAATACCCTCCACTTGAGATTCTCCCCTGACCCTGGGAGTGGAGAGGTTTTACCCACATTGACATTGTCTCCCGCCTATCTGTGAACTTGACCCATTGGACAGCCCCTTAAGCAGTGGAGCCAAAAGGAATTTCTTAGTGTCCCCAGATCTTGGCAAAGAGGGAGGAATTACCTTGAAAGGCACCTGTCTCACGAATCTTTCACATATACAAGGCATTGCCCCCTCTCCCAACCCTTACAAACAGAACTTGTCCCACTGCTTCCATGTCCTTAACTGGGCTGTGATCCTGTGAGAGCACATGTGCACTGACGTCACCCTGTGTGAAGATCTGTCAGTCACAGAGCAGAAACAGGAAATAGTGCACATACTCCAAAGGGCAGGATGGTTTATACACCTGGGCACTGCACTTTGTGTCCCAGGTGTGGCTTCTGCTCTGAAGCTCTCTGTGTATCACTCATTCACTCCACCCTGTTGCCACAGCCTAATGGGGTGCTGGGACAAGCAGACTCCTAGGATACAGGTGGCGGGGGGCTGGTGACCTGAACTCCTCTCTTTAAACAAGACACAGGACAGCAGCAAAGGAGAAAGGGAGATCATCTTGGTTTGACATGTACCAGCCTGGACAGGAATCTAGGGTCAACACACAGCCAGGTAGTTGGGTGGTGTTCTGGTATGTGGGGGAGGGCCACAGTGTGCAAGTTTGGCACTCAGCAAGGAGGAAAAGTCCCAGCCTCTAGTTAATTGGGTTACAGAGAGACACCAGACTTTGATTGGATGCTCGTGGCCCTACACAGTAATCACTAAAACCACCTTCTCTTTATAGTATTTCTAAGGCATCCATCATCTATGCACTTAAGCACTGAACAGCTACAAAGAGACTGAGGGCAGTTAGCTTCCTATTACTATTTATTCTGTGGCATCATCTAGGAGCCCCAGTCATGGATCAGGGCCCCACTGTGCTGGGTATCACACAAAAAGAGAATAAAAAGACAGACTCTGAACTCTTGGAGTCAGGAACTATGTAATGCCTGCCCTTCCCCAAGTAGCAGGGTTGGGGCAGCTGGTTAGTTTTAGGTTTTAATGGGAGCCATGGCTGAAGAAAGGCTCTGTAGGTCTCAACACTGTCTCTGACAGGTAGTTCCATCACCAGATCCTGCTGCTGAGATAACTGTCCCCTATATTATGCACGCTGAATACAGCTACCTGAGGCTTTCTTCCAGTTGGCCAGGTCCTAGAGCAAAGCATATTAGGGCGAGGACTTAATTTAGCTCTGACACTAGCAGGAATAGAGACAGTGGAATTCAGAGAACAGGGCAATGTGATCATATCTACCTTTGCTACTTAGGAGATGGCTGTTACGCAATGCACCAGCTGAAGTCTCTGAGACACCTGCATTCAGACCCAGCAGAGTGAGTTGCAGTGACTAATCTGGGGAGTGAGGAATGCACAGATCACAGAGACCATGCTATTTCCTGGTCAGTTAAAGATGGGATCCCTCATCCTTGTGACAATCTGTGCGCCAAGAAGCAATGGAATAAAACATAGCCCCACTACCAGATGCTACTTTGATGGGCTTTGTGTAAGGCTACAAATCTTTCACAGAGGTCACAGAAGTCACGGCTTCTGTGACTTTCCGTGACCTCTGTGAATTTTGCAGAGCTGGTACAGCTGACCCCAGGACCACCCCAGCAGCTGGGGAAGTCCCAGGGCCAGCCGCACTGGTCACTGCTCTGGCAACCCCAGGCAGCTGATCTCCAGCGCTGCCCTGGAGCAGCAGTCTGGGACCAGAGGCAGCAGTCTGGGACCAGGGCAGCAGGGCCCCGGCCACCTTGCACCCAGACCAGCAGAGGCGGGGCGCCGAGCCGCCTCCCCACCCCTCAGCAGCAGTCTTCAGGAGCACTCTCTCCCAGCAGGTAAGATTTAGTCACAGGTATTTTTAGTACAAGTCATGGACAGGTCACGGGGCCGTGACTTTTTCTTTCTTTCTTTATTGCCCATAACCTGTCCATGACTTTTACTAAAAATACCCATGATTAAAACATAGTTTAGCTAGGTGTAATAAGGGTGCCTTCCCTTCCTCCTCTCCCAGATCTTTGCTCACACTAAGTGTTCTCAGTTATTGCCTTTGCTGTTTGCAGATAACACAAACCACGAACTTCCTGTTGTAGCAGCAGGACACTAATTAATAATCTGATATACGATATGACTAGGGCCCTAACAAATTTGCTATCAATTTTAGTCAATTGCACAGTCATAGGGTTTTAAAAATCATAAATTTCATTTTTTCATCCACTTAAATCTGAAATTTCCTGGTATTGTAATTGTAGGCATCCTGACCCAAAAAAGTTGGGGAGGGAGCTGTCACAAGGTTATTGTGTGGGGGGCTGCAATACTGCTAACCTTCTTTCTACTCTGCTGCTCGTGGCACCGCTGCCTTCAGAGGTGGGGAGTGGTGGCTGCTGGCCAGGAGCCCAACTATGAAGCCACAGCCACCGCCAGCACTAGCACAGAAGTAAGGATGGCACAATATGGTATTGCCATCCTTACTTCTGCGCTGCTGACTACAGAGCTGGGCCCTCAGTCCGCAGCTATGTTCCCTTAGTCATCTCCAAGGGGCTTTCACCTCCAGCTGTTCCCTCTACTGCCCTGTACAATTCCACTAAGTCTAATTATGACATCATGGAGTCCCCTGTTTATCATGTCAGGAATCCATTTACAAGTATCTATTTATGTTATACTGCCCTTGCTGTAATGTCTAGAACTCCCCAGGTCAATAAGATCTCCATAGTCAGGTCTCTAAATGGCTCAGGGGTGGGGATGAGGGGGTGGTTTCTGCTCTTCATCTTTCCTTGACTCTAGTTACAGGAGCCTTAACTTTGGGAATAAGGTTTTATTTTGTTTTTTTAATCCTCATACTAGTTACTGTAGGAGCTGCTTTTCCCAAAGAAGAGGCACCTCTAGCAAACCTCAAAGTGGGTCAGACTCCCAATTAGCTCAATCTCCACACTGAACTTCCTCAACGAAAACTATTTACTTCCATCTCCCATGCACTTCACCATAGGCTTTGGCAGCTGTATTGCTCCAGAAAAACAGTGCCCTCAAATAGATTGTGGATGGAGATGTGTTTGCAAATTAAGCTGTGTCCTGAACCACTAGGACACTGAATATCAGAGCTTCAAAAAAGCAATGGAAGAAGACTAGTAATCAGCTGAGCGATCAGAGCACAGATGTAAAGCATTTGCCACAGCTCATCCCCTTGAGCAGGCAAGAAGCTGGATTTTACACATCACTTCCATCTGTGCATTGCTTCTAGAGATTCAGCGAGTTGCAGTTATCCAGTCTGAAGGTGACAACAAGCAGATCACTATAGCCAGATCCTCATCTAGAAAAAGGGTGAGTTTCCTACTAGTATTTCTCACCACTGATATACCTAATTGTCCAGGCACACACAGGAATTAGACTCTCTCTCATTCTTTCCCCTACTCCAAGAGCAGCCATCCATTCTCTAACTCAAAGCCTGGCAATATTTATTACCCAGGTGATCTGTGATCCCAAAGCACATCTGCCCCAAATACATATATTTTTTCCCTGTCATTTCTTCTCCCTGGAGCATTGTTCAGTAAGACACATCTGGCCAGAAGCCCAGGCCACCATCATACTGGGGCTCCCTTCAACTTTTGCAGAATTTAACCTGTTACTGGAAAACAGATCATAGAATCATAGAATATCAGGGTTGGAAGGCACCTCAGGAGATCATCTAGTCCAGTGGTACCCAACCTTTTTGTGGCCAATAGCACATTCCTGTTTTCAGAAGAGCAGCGGCTCTCAAACGTCTCGGGTTGGTGTGCTATGCCGTGTCCTGTCGCGCCCAAGACATGTCTGCTGAAATGCTGCCAAATTTATCTGTTCCGCTTTCGGAGGCATTTCAGCGGCCCAGCAGCTTTCGTCCCTGTGTCTTCCGAAATGCTGCCGACAGAGGAAGCAGCACTTCGGCGGTTTTTCAGCGGATACACACCTGCAGGCGCACATAAATGCCCAGGGGGTGCCATGGTGCCCGCAGACACCGTGTTGGAGACCAGTGATCTAGTCCAATCCCCTGCTCAAAGCAGGACCAATCCCCAACTAAATCATCCAATCCCCAACTAAATCGTCATTAATCATTAGATTAAATGTCTACTGCAGGGGACGGCAACCTTTGAAAAGTGGTGTGCCAAGTCTTGATTAATTTAAGGTTTCGGGTGCCACTACTACATTTTACATTTACAGGGGCCAGCGCAGGGAACCCCAGATCGGCAGTGCAGGCAGCTCAGCCCACTGCCAGCCCGGAGTTCCATCCATCTAGGCTGGCTGTGGGATGAGCGGGGTCAGCGGTCGGGACCCTGTCAAGGAGCTGGAGAGTGAATAGGGGTCAGGGCAGTCTGGGAACAGGAGGGTTGGATAGGGGGTGAGGTACCAGGGGGGCAGTTAGGGGCGGCAGGGGTCCTGGGAGAGAGCAGTCAGGGACAAGCAGCTGCGGGGGGTTGGATGGGTCAGGAAGTGGGAGAGGGGGGATGGAGGCAGGAGGCCAGGCTGTTTGGGAAGGCACAGCCTTCCCTACTTGGACCTTCATATGGTTTTGTAACCCCAGTGGGGCCCTTGGGCCAAAAAGTTGCCCACCCCTACTCTACAGCCTAGTGATGATGCTGTAGAACAACAGGTTTCAGAGTAGCAGCTGTGTTAGTCTGTATCCATAAAAAGAACAGGAGTATTTGTGGCACCTTAAATTTGTTAGTCTCTAAGGTGCCACAAATACTTCTGTTCTTTTTTCTGTAGAATATCACCCATCTCTTACCAAGCAGTTTATCACAGTGCTGACTCTGTGGATATAGGGAAAGTGGTAGACATGGTATATTTTGACTTTAGCAAAGATTTTAATATGGTTTCCCACAGTATTCTTGCCAGCAAGTTAAAAAAGCATGAATTGGATGAATGGACTACAAGGTGCATACAAAGCTGGCTAGATCGTTGGGCTCAACGGGTAGTGAACAACGGCTTGATGTCTAGTTGGCAGCCGGTATCAAGCGGAGTGCCCCAGGGGTCTGTCCTGGGGCTGATTTTGTTCAACATAGAATCGTAGAATATCAGGGTTGGAAGGGACCTCTGGAGGTATCTAGTCCAACCCCGTACTCAAAGCAGGACCAATCCCCAACTAAATCATCCCAGCCAGGGCTTTGTCAAGCCTGACATTAAAAACCTGTAAGGAAGGAGATTCCACCACCTCCCTAGGTAACACATTCCAGTGCTTCACCGCTCTCTTGGTGAAAAAGTGATTCCTAATATCCAACCTAAACCTCCCCCTCCGCAACTTGAGACCATTACTCCTTGTTCTGTCACCTGCTACCACTGAGAACAGTCTAGATCCATCCACTTTGGAACCCCATTTCAGGTAGTTGAAAGCAGCTATCAAATACCCCCCCTCACTCTTCTCTTCTGCAGACTAAATAAGCCCAGTTCCCTCAGCCTCTCCTCATAAGTCATGTGCCCCAGCCCCCTCATCATTTTGTTGCCTTCCCTTGGACTCTTTCCAATTTTTCCACATCTTTCTTGTAGTGTGGGCCCCCAAACTGGACACAGTACTCCAGATGAGGCCTCACCAATGTCGAAGATGAGAACGATCACGTCCCTCGATCTGCTGGCAATGCCCTTACTATACAGCCCCAAATGCTGTTAGTCTTCTTGGCAACAAGGGCACATTGGAGGATGGGATGGATTGCACCCTCAGCAAGTTTGTGGATGACACTAAGCTGGGGGGAGAGGTAGATACACTGGAGGGTAGGGATAGAGTCCAGATTCACCCTAACAAATTGGAGGATTGGGCTAAAATAAATCTGATGAGGTTCAACAAGGACAAATGCAGAGTTCTGCACTTAGGATGGAAGAACCTCATGCAGTGCTACAGGCTGGGGACCGATTGGCTATGCAGTAGTTTTGCAGGAAAGGACCTAGGGGTTACAGTGGACGAGAAGCTGGATATGAGTCAGCAGTGTGCCCCTGTTGCCAAGAAGGCTAATGGTATATTGGGCTGTATAAGTAGGGGCATTGCCAGCAGATCAAGGAAAGTGATTATTCCCCTCTATTTGGCACTGGTGAGGCCACATCTGAAGTACTGCATCCAAATTTGGCCCCACACTACAGAAAGGATGTGGACAAATTGGAGAGAGTCCCGTGGAGGGCAACAAAATGATTAGGAGGCTGGGGCACATGACTTATGAGCAGAGGCTGAAGGAATTGGGCTCATTTAGTCTGCAGAAAAGAGTGAGGGGGATTTGACAGCAGCCTTCAACTACCTTAAGGGAGGTTCCAAAGAGGATGGAGCTCAGCTGTTCTCAGTAGTGGCAGATGACAGAACAAGGAGCAGTGGTCTCAAGTTGCGGTGGTGGTGGTCTAGGTTGGATATCAGGAAAAACTACTTCACTAGGAGGGTGGTGAAGCACTGAAATGGGTTACCTAGGTAGGAGGTGGAATCTCCATCTTTAGAGGTTTTTACACACGGTTTAACAAAGCCCTGGCTGGGATGATTTAATTGGGGTTGGTCCTGCTTTGAGCAGGGGGTTGAACTAGATGACCTCCTGAGGTCTCTGCCAACCCTAATCGTCTATGATTCTATGGGCTGGTCTTCACTAGCGCGGGGGATCAACTGTAGATACGCAATTTCAGCTACGTTAATAACGAAGGTGAAATCGGCGTATCTATAGCTGACTTACCTGCTGTCCTCACGGCAGCGGCGCACTCCCCCGTCGACTCCAGCTTGCACCTTTTGGCGAGCTGGAGTTACGGAGTCAACGGGGGCGCCGATGGAGATCAATTTATCGCGTCTTGACGAGACGCGATAAATCAATTGCCATATGATCAATCTCTCCCGGCTCTAGTGAAGACAAGCCCTAAGACTCTGAACTTGCTGCCCCTGTAGTCAACTCTTAGAAGGTGAATGAGAAGGGCGAAAGGTGGGTATGTGTGAAGACAACATACAGGTTCTGTTTCATAAGAACATAAGAAAGGCCATACTGGGTCAGACCAAAGATCCATCTAGCCCAGTATCCTATCTACCGACAGTGGCCAATGCCAGGTGCCCTGGAGTGAGTGAACCTAACAGGTAACGATCAAGTGATCTTACAACCACCATAATAAGCACTTACATGGCTTCCAACCAGAGGCCTTTGGTCTTCATTCTCTCTTCTTTTAACAGCAGCTTAAATAAGGGCATTGGCCGTAAACTGGAAGGTGCAAAGTTGATAGTTCCATCTTGTCTGCTCTCCCTGTCAGTGATGCAGTCTAACAAGACCATACTGTCCCAGGATATAGAGCCCTACAAATATTTTGAATTGTTTTCTCTTACCTGATAACAATACACTGGTTCTGAGGTCCTGTTGCCAGATGCCCCAGCATGGCCTGGTATGCTCTGTCAGCAATGGCAAAGATGTGAGGGGGTAGGCTACCCTTGTCATGGTTCTGATATTTCTCAGACACCTGGGAGTAAGGGGAAAGTTCAGTTAAAGTGAAATGCTCAAACAGTTAGGGGACAGAGAGTAAATTCTCCCCTCCTCATCTCCGCTAGCCACTAAGACATGGGAGGGAGAAGCCATCAGAGTTGTTGGCTTAATTTTTAATATGTAATTTAGATTACATTTTCCTTGGTTTGATACAGTTTATTGTTTGATCTGCTCTATGTCAGATGAAGATTTTCAGAAACACAATCGCCCCAGAAACCCCTACCACTGTCCTGCTTAGAACCTTCTGGCTTATTGCAAAGGTTATCTCTATTCTTGAGCATTTGTGGGGAGGAAAGCGAGGGTAGGGTGTTAACAGTGGGTATGATGTGAGGGTTGCTGCGAGCAGGATTATTTTTTAATACTAGATGGTCATTTCAATGAGTACATTGTAGATTTAAAACTGTCTAAAATAAGATGAAGCACCTAGAGCCACTGGTGACATAGAAAAATCAAAACACAGCTGACAAAATCCATATGAGACTTAGTATATTTTGAAAAAAATAGGGACTCAAAAGTACATAGAAAAACCTTCTACAAAAGCCCAACCAGCCACATTCCTTATGGGTAACAATATAAGTTCACAGGGAAGTAATGTGATTCAAACATCAAGAGCAAAGTGCACAACTCTGTTCCCCTTGTCTGGCCCGCCCCCTGGGAAGGGCCATTCGCATCTACACCTCCTTCCCACCAGGCCCACACCACTACAGGATACCACACACTCATGCTACTCACACCATACACTGAAATGAGGGGACACTTACTGGTTTCTTGTAGAGTGGAAGGCTCTGGAACGGATTCATCGCAATCAGAATGTCCCCAATATATGTCTGATGTAAAAGGAAAATTCCCACTAACCAGGTAAGCAAGCATTGCACAGCGCCCCATAGACCAAGGGCACTACACTACTGAAGAGTAGCGAGTAAACCATGTCTTGTGGGGTCTCCCTCCCCAATTTCCCGTGTCCTGTGGGGTCTCCAACCCAACACATCCCCAGTGTCCAACGGGGTCTCCGTCCCTGTCCTCCCACCCACATCTCCAGTGTTCCCTGGGGTCTCCCTTCACCACCAGAGGCAGTACTTAATTGTAATGAAAGAGGTACCCCAGGGCTCAATTAGGTGCAAGGGCTCAAGCAATTTTTTTACTTGCATAACTGAGGCTGCAAGCATAGGGGTGCCAGGGCTCAGCCCTGGCAGCACGAATTCAGTACTGCCCACCCGTCTCTGATGTCCCATGGGGTTCCTTGCCCACTGCGCACACACCCCCAGTGACCCAGGGTCTCCCCCCATGCTCCCAGTGTCCTGTGTGTCCCTCAGCGTCCCGTGGGGTCAGTCCCCCGCGCCCCCAAGTGTCCCGGGGGCTCCCTCCTCCCACTCGCCAGTCATTTCCCAACAGGACAGACCCCTCGGCCCCGGCTCCCGCCTCACATAGATCTGCTGCTGCAGGAAGCGGCCGCTCAGATGCTGCAGCAGCTTCGCCTCGTCCAACTCCGCCAAGGCAGCCAGGTCATCGGTCTCGTCGCAGGCCAGCGGCCCCCGCTCCCCGGTAGGCACCATCCCAGCAAGGCTTGGCTCCGCGCACACCTGGCACCGACAACCAGCGGCCGAAAGCGAGCTTCCGCCCAAGAGCCTTCAAGAATCGCCCCCGCCCAGCAAGTCCGTCAGCCCCTCCCTCTCCCCTCCCTTCTTGGCCCCCAGCCCCGCCCTGGGTCGGAAAGTCTCACCTCAGCTCACTCCCTCCTCTTTCCCGACAGCATGGTTTTCTCACTGAAGAGTCTCTACGTGCCTACAGGCTGCAGCTTCCTGTCTGAGGAGTGACTCTCAACCACCTGGCCACAAGACAGTGAAGTCTGGGGTCCAACTCTAACCACGATCTTCACAGAAGGGGGCTGAACCCCGAGAGTAGCCCCTCTACAACACAGGCTGCCCTCAGAGGAGGGATCCCAGCATATGCCATAACCAAAGCAATTCCCTTTCCTCATAAAGATACAGAGAAGTTAAGCAACTCATGGTGCTACCTGAGCCAAGGATCCTCAGACACAGAACTACCCGTGGAGCTGCAGGTAAATCTAATTTTTAAAAAATCCCTCTACCCTTGACAGATGGGTAACCACCTGCCTTGGAAGTATACCTTATATTTCTTCAACATGAGCCATCTCCACGAAGAAAGCATGGCTTCTGTGTCTACACTCACACAAGAAAACACAAAACACCTTGTGCCAGGGTGCAAGAATGTTAATGTCTACATATTCAGGACATAATCATAGAAGATTAGGGTTGGAAGAGATGTTAGAAGGTCACCTAGTCCAACCCCCTGCTCAAATCAGGTCCAATCTCAACTAAATCATCCCAGCCAGGGCTTTGTCAAGCCTGACCTTAAAAACCTTTAAGGAAGGAGATTCCACCCCCTCCCTGGGGAACCCATTCCAGTGCTTCACCATTCTCCTAATGAAATAATGTTTCCTAATATCCAACCTAAACCTCCCCCTCTGCAATGTGAGACCACTGCTCCTTGTTCTGTCATCTGCCACTACTGAGAACAGCTGAGCTCCATCCCCTATGAAACCCCCCTTAAGGTAGTTGAAGGCTATCAAATCCCCCCTCACTCTTCTCTTCTGCAGACTAAATAAGCCCAATTCCCCCAGCCTCCTAATCATTTTGTTGCCCTCCACTGGACTCTCTCCAATTTGTCCACATCCTTTCTGTAGTGGGGGCCCAAATTTGGATGCAGTACTTCACTTCCCTTGATCTGCTGGCAATGCTCCTACTAATGCAGCCCAATATACCGTTAGCCTTCTTGGCAACAAGGGCACACTGCTGACTCATATCCAGCTTCTCATCCACTGTAGTCCCCAGGTCCTTTTATGCAGAACTGTTGCTTAGCCAACAAGGGGGAAGACTAATACATGAAAAGACAAGTGATTATGACTGTAACATCGTCTCATTCCTTTGCCCTAGGGCAGGGGTCTCCAAACTATGGCCCGGGGGCCGGATCCGGCCCACGGCAGTAATTTGTCCGGCCCCCCAGCCCCAGCTAAGCAGGCACGTGGAGAAGCTGCTGCCGGCAGCCCCATGTGTGGAGGGATGAGTGTCCCCACAGTGAGGCTGGAGGAGCAAATGGGGGGGAGCGCTGCAGCAGCAGCCCGCAAAGCCTCTTCAAATATCGAATATGGCCCTCCTCCCAAAAGGTTTGGAGACCCCGGCCCTAGGGTAGTGCTCCCCAGATTTTTTTTAAAGCTATGAGCTTATTTACATGGTTTTTGTACTTCTTTAACTATATTGGTTTAGAAATTGATAATTAAGCAGTGTAACACTCTAGAGTGGGGCACAATTGTAGTGGCATAAAGCATACACAACAGTCCTAAACCCAACGTCAAGAAAATTAAACAAATCACCCCCTCCCTTTAATTCTGTCACATTTTTAAAGCCTATTCAAACTGTGTAGTCAGATGAAGTTCCTGTACATTTAAAAAAAAATACCTTGAAAATGGCTAGGCCATAGGCTAATGTTTAGCATATCTGGCAAGTAAATCCCTCGCAATGCCAGCTATAAAAGTGCCATGCAAATGCCTGTTCTCACTTTCTGGTGACATTTTAAATAAGAAGAGGGCAGCATTCTCTCTTATGAATGTAAACAAACTTTTTGTCTTAGTGACTGGCTGAACAAGAAGTAGGACTGAGCGGACGTGTAGGCACTGAAGTTTTACACTGTTTTGTTTTTGAGTGGTTATATAACAAAAAATTCTATATTTCTAAGTTGCACTTTCACCACAGCGATTGCACTACAGTACTTGTATGAGATGAACTGAAAGATACTATTTCTTTTATCTTTTACAGTGCAAGTATTTGTAATCGAGAATAATATACACTGATTTCAATTACAACACAGAATGCAACATACAGGAAAATGTAGCAAAACATCCAAAATATTTAATACATTTCAACTGGTATTCTATTGTTTAACAGTGTGATTAAAAGGGCGATTAGTCGACATCTCCATAAATAATACCACCTTTCTTCCTTCCTGCAGACACATTTATGTCAACAGCAGAGTGCTTAAACCTGTACAGCTATAGCTTATCTTAAACACATTGCTTCAACTGTACTTCCCAGGCGCCATGCGTTGTGCTCCCGGCTGCTGCTTTCTTTCCTTCTCTTCCCATCAGACTCATTGTAAGAAATATTTTACTTTATTCTTTCCCATGCAGCTGATCTCTCTTACGCCCGAGTGATTTATCTCCGTCATTGCACGTCTTCCCCAGCGACTCTCTCGCACCCCCTTTCGCCTACGGCTCCCCTTGGTCCGCCTCTCCGGAGCATGGCTCCTCTCTCGCTCTCTGGGGGACGGAGGGTCACGGAGAACAAACACTGCAAACGACAAACCACGGCGCTCCCCAGTCCCTTGCCGCAAAACGCGCCCTCAGGCGCGCCCCGAGGTCTCCTCATGCCACGCACCGGCCCCGCCCGCGCCTCCCTCTCGCCTCAGACTCGCCGCCCCCATCCCCCTCTCTGCGCCCTCAGCTCCATTTCCCGCCCCGCTCTGGCCTGGCCCCCAAGTCATCGCGGGCCCGGACGCGCCGTTCGCGGGCCCAAGCCGAGTCCTAGGCGGGAAGCGCCGCCCAGCGCGACCTGGACCGGGCCGGTTGCGCGACGCCCTCTTCGCCGCGCAGCGCGGGGGTGGCGAGGGAGGAGCAGGGGCTCGCTCTGCTCGCCGGGGCTCTGCTCGCCGTGGCCCCGCCTCCTGGGCTCGCGCGGCAGCGGCCGTTTGAATGCTGGGCGGGGCGCTGTGGCCGGGGCCGTGTGGCTGACTGGGCCGCAGCGAGCGCAGGTAACGGGGCGCCGCGTTCCGCAGGGTCGGCTTCGCTCGCTTGGAGCTGCGCCCTGCCGAGGGTCGTGCGATCTGTGCCAGGACGGCACGACACGGGGGCGGCTGTGCGGGCTGGGGGCACGTGCCCGTCCCCCTGGCGGGGCGGCAGCGCCGTTCACTGTCCGCTGTATGGGGCCACACGGCTGAGCTCCCCCGCACGGAGTGCCGGGTGTGGGGCAGGGAGGCAGAGTCCTGCGCTGTCCGTGGGGGTGGGGGGCAGCGTCTATGTTCTGCTGCTGTTGGGTGTGTGTAGGGGCAGGAGGACAATGTGCTCTGCAGCTGTACCTTGTCTGGGGGAGGAGAAATGGCTACAGGCGTGTATCCGCAGTGGGATAGTCATGGAATCAGAGTGAGAAGGAGTGACTCTGCTCCAGTCCTCCTGCTCCACTTTCCCATTTCCTTATTTATCTGCAGCGGAACAGCTTCAACTGGAGAGAAGGAGGGAGCCCCACGTCAAAATATCTCCTAGGTTAGCGGTCAGAGGAGTCTCCTGAGAGATGCCCTATTCAAATCTTTTATCCCTTTCTGGTAGCTGCAGCTCCCACATCTCCGCTGAGTGCTCTATCCACTAGGCTAAAAGTTATAAGGTCACTACCACCATATCCTACTCCTGTATTTGAAAGGAACACACCTGATCCAATGGATGATTGAGCGCACTTACTTGATTACAGGGCCCAAACACACATCTTCCCTCACTCTGTGCCTCTCACTGGGTGGGAGATACCCATCCAGATGCCTAGTGAGGTAGCAGTGTGTGTGCTGAGAGGGCAAAACAGGTGCCTAGGGAGCTTTTACCTCTAAAATGTAGGTGCCCACCAAGTTTGGCAGGAGACTTGTGGATTTCCATGGAGCCAAAACTGGGACGTATGTGCCTCATTATCCTTGCGGATCTGCACCCTAATCGCTACTTATGCCTCTCAGCACGCTGCAGGAGTCCAATATCAAGATGACGAAAAGCGTGGTTAAATGGAGTAGGGCTCTAGTATTTCAGAGAAAAGTTCACATTTATCTTACTGCATGCAGATGGAAAGGATTGCCCTTGGCTACATCTGCTACCTGCACATGCAGCATCAGTCAGAGGTCTCGCCAGCCTTCTAAATTATGAATATTATTCGCAGATGGCAGCCATATTCCCTCAGTCAGAGATCTTGATATCATTCTTGCTATTTCTTACACTTGTTTCCCCTACCCTGTCATCTATTTTATCCAGACTGAGCTTCAGCCAGCCGCTCCTCATCTGGTGGAGACTGGGTCATCCCTTCCCTGCATCAGCATATTGAGGGAGACCCTGTGAGGCCTATATGGCGGATTGGGACTGCACCCCTATACATTTCTGTTCTATATGCAGCCCAGCTTTTCATCTTTTCTCCCTAACATCCCAAAAGTCCATCTCTGTAACATCTCATATTCCTCTCTAAGGCATCATCTTTCTCCATCACACCCTTCTCTATGCCTCTGCATTTCCAATTTTTCCCTTAGTTTTCCATTGCAATAACTTTATATCGACATGTTTCTGAGTGCTATTTAGACTTCTGTAAGATGCTTGAGTTAGTTCTTTATGGTATTTTGATTATAAGGATGTGATTGTAAGGATTATAATGATTAACATATATGGCATAATGATTATAGGGATATGGTAAGAAACAACAATTTCACAAGGAGGGAGGTGAAGCACTGAAATGGGTTATGTAGGGAGGTGGTGGAATCTCCATCCTTAGAAGTTTTTAAGGCCTGACTTGACCTGGCTAGGATGATTTAGTTGAGTTTGGTTCTGCTTTGAGCAGGGAGTTGAACTAGATGATCTCCTGAGGTCTCTTCCAACCCTAATCTTCTATGATTCAAAATATCTTGATTTTTAGTAAGTCTTTTGATGCAGTCCCACATTATATTTTCATAAGCAAACTAGGGACAGTGTCAAGAGTAGATGAAATTACTGTAAGGTGGGTGTACAACTGGTTGAAGATCGCACTCAAAGAGTAGGTATCAATGATTTGTTGTCAAACTGGAGGGTGTATCTAGTCGGATCCCACGGGTCTGTCCTGGGTCCAGTACTAGTAATATTTTCATGACTTGTATAAGGAAATGGAGAACATGCTTGTAAAATCTGCAGAAGACACTGTGACATGTCCCCAGGGTACAACCTGGGACTGTGGGACTGTTGTACTGCCTTAACTCTTGAGCCTGGGCTGTCTCTTACAATGCTATGCCAGTGACAAGCACCAAATCCCTCCAGGTACCTTAGATTAGTCTTCTAATCTAAATTACCTGGTGATCTTAATCTAGTGCAGAGATTCAGAAATCTGGAGATTCTCTGTCTGTCAGGTTAGCATGCAGTTCTCTGAAGATAGACCCATCTTAAACTTTACCTGGTTCTTTGGTCTAACCAAAAACCATGGGCTATAGTAATAGGATTAGGATCAGAAAGGATCATTATGATCAACTAGTCTGATCTCCTGTATAACAGACCATAGAACCTCACTTAATATCTGCATCAAATTGATAGTTTCTGGTTAAAACAAAGCATGTCTTTTGCAAAATGAGACTCAGTCTTGACTTGAAGATTTTCAAGTGATCCCAGTGTAAGTCCCAATGTTAACTTATCTTCACTGTATTTTTTTAAATGCTCCTTTATTTCTAATCTAAATTTGTCAGCTTCCAGACACTAGATCTCATTAGGCCTTTGTTTGCTAGGTTGAAGAGACATCTGCTATCAGGAATCTCCTCCCCCAAGGAGATAAATGTAGACAATGATCAAGTCACCTATTTACCTTCTCTTGGATTAATTAAATAGATTGAGTTTGAGTCTCTCACAATTAAGGCACATGTTCCAAACCTTGAATCATTCTTATAGCTCTTTTCTGAACCCTTCCCAATTTGTCAGCATCGTTTTTGAAAGTATGGCCCCTAGAAGTGAATGCAGTATTCCAGTAATGGTCTAATTAATGCTATATACAGAGGTAATATCACCTCCCCGGTCCTACCTGACAGTCTCCTGGATCCTAGGATCATGTCTGGCCTTTTAAGTACAGCACTGTACTGGGAGCTCATGTTCAATTGACTATCTACTGTGATTCTAGTCCTTTGCAGCCTTGCTGCTTTTCATGATTCAGTCCTCAGTTTTAGGATTATAAGCCTGTGGCTACATTTCTAGAGAAGGAGTCCTCTGTGCCATCTAGTGGTGAACCAAAGAAAGAGAGAGAGTGTGAACACATCTCACTTCATCCCTACTGTGCCATGGTGAAAATATTTGGCCATTTTGAGTTAAAATTGATTTAAGTTTTGGGTGTTGGAATATTTAATTATTATCCTTATTGTGTGACAATAGGACAACAGAACTATATTGAAGATGTCCTCAATGAGTTGTAAACAGAACCTCAGTCCTGAATGGCTTGGCAGTGACATTTGGACACAAACAGAAAGATAGAGATATACACATACAGGAAAGACTGACTCCCAGGTGGCATGGTTTCATCAAGGGTTACAAATGTATTTGGACCCTCTCCACAGTGTAATGATAGAGCTGAAATCTTGGACTTGGTAATCTGGTTAGAGTTGTTTGTAGCTCTCCATTGAAGTTGTAGGGGACAGCAACAGAGCTGAGTGAACTCCACTGCGTGAACTTCTACTGAACACCTATGCTCTAATTTGTTGTTGTTGTGTTTTTCCAAATTAATACTGTGTTGTTCCCTTTAAAGTTTGTTCTACTTTATGAACACTCAGTGTTTGTGAGAGGGGAAATATTGCCTGTTAAGGGCACCCATGGGAGGTGGTTAGTTTCCCCGGATTCTGGATGAGGCCTCAGGATGGGAGGTGTGTGTGTGTGTGCGTGCGTGCGCATTTGTGTTAATTTAAAGAGGAACCCGATCATATTTTAACCTGATCCTTGTTGCTGCTGACTTCTGACAGAAGGGTTACTTAAGTATGACCTGCAATCTTTGTTTCTAGATATACCATCTTGCATTTGGTTGTGCTAAGACATGTTGGTTCGTTCTCATTCTGTCTTTTGAATGGTGTCAGCATGTGTCTCCGTGATGTTATGTCTTGAACAAAATCTGACATGTGGATAGGCTGCCTATGAGGGACAGGTGTCTGACACTATGCTGCCACAGTGGAAGAAACATCCCACCCAGTAAGCCTTCCTGTGGATGCCTCAGCGCGAATATGGATAATGGCTGCCTTGGGAATCATTAAGCCCATTTAAGGACATGTGATATGCTCATGTGATCCTAGACTCCGTCTTGAGCCAATAACTTTCCACAAACTGGGCTGTGATCTTTGAGATAGTACATTTCCAGGCATATAGCGGAGGATATAAAAGACCCCTAAGATACCTCCATTTTGTTTCTTTCCTTCCCTGGTTCTCTGGACTATGGATTGACAACAAAAAGGAGCACACTGAAATATGGAATAAGGCCCTCCCAGTTTTTTCGAAGTTATCAGAGAGACATTACAAGCCAGCAGTCTATACCATCATTGCTACAAACCTGGTATAAGAACTTTATAATTTTTTGTATGTATATTATCTGTTAACCATTATTAACTCTATTTTTTTCTTCATATTATTAAACCTTTAACTTTTAGTCACTGAAGGATTGGAATTAGGATGATGATTTGTAAGATCTGAGTTGTATATTGACCTGACTAAATGGCTGTGTTCCAAGGTTTAATAAAAATCAAGATTTAATGAGAGCTCCTCAACAAATAGTTTTAATCTGTATATAAATTATCCATTTGAATGGCCATAATGGGTGAGACCAATGGTCCGTATAGCCCAGTATCCTATCTTTTGATATTGGCCAGTGCCAAATGCTTTAGAGGGAAGAAACAGAACAGGGCAATTTTTGAGCAATATATTCCCTGTTGTCCATTTCCATCCTCTGGCACTGAGAGGTTTAGGGACACCAGGAGCATGGGGTTTGGACTATCATGGCTAATAACCATTGATGGACCTATCCTCCATGAAGTTACCTAATTCTTTTTTGAACCAATTATACTTTTGGCCTTCATAACATTCCCTGGCAATGAGTTCCACAAGTTGACTATAGAAGTGACAAAGAGTCCTGTGGCACCTTAAAGACTAACTAAAGTATTAGAGCATAAGCTTTCGTGGGCTAATACCCACTTCGTCGGTTGACTATATGCGTTCTTTGAAGAAGTACTTCCCTATGTTTGTTTTAAACCTGCTTATTAATTTCATTGGGTGACCCTTCTGGTTCTTTTGTTATGCAAAGAGGTAAATAACACTTTCTCCACACCATCCATGATTTTATAGACCTATATTGTGTCATGCCATTTATAAGCTGAACAGTCCCAGTCGTTTTAACCTGTCATTGTATCAAAGCCATTCATACAATGTTTTCTGTCCTATTATCTATCTGTTTTCTAATGGTTCCTAACATTTTGTTAGCTTTTTTGACTGCCACTGTATATTGAGTGGATGTTTTCAGAGAACTGTCCATAAGGACTCCAAGATCTCTTTCTTGAGTGATAACTGGTAATTTAGACTCCATCATTTTGTATGGATAGTTGGAATTATTTTTTGCAATGTTCATTACTTTGCACTTATCAACACCAAATTTCATCTTCAATTTTGCTACCCAGCCACCCACTTTTTTGAGGTCCCTTTATAACTTTCACAGTCAGCTTGGGACTTAACTATCTTGAGTAATTTAGAATGGTCTGAAAATTTTACCATCTCACTGTTTTCTGCTTTTTTCAGATCATTTATGAATATATTGAACAGTACAGATCCCAGTCCAGATCCTTGGGGGACCATGTTACTTACCTCTTTCCATTGTTAAAACTGACCATTTATTCCTATCCTTTGTTTACTATATTTTATCTGGTGATTGATCCATGAGGACCTTTCCTCTTATCCCATAAATGCTTACTTTTCTTAAGAGCCTTTGGTGTGGGACTTTAATAAAGGCTTTCTGAAAATCTGAGTGCACTACATCAGCTGGATCACCCTTGTTCACATGCTTATTGACTCTCTGTGATGGTGCTGTTCCTGGCGTGACCCACTGAGAGTGTCAGATCAGGACAAATTGCTTCACAAGGGGCAATTACAGCCCAAAGCTGGGGTTTCTCCACCCTAGAGGCAAACCAAACCAGCCAAACAGAAAAGACTTTGGTTTCGCCCCACTGGCTAGCCACAAGTCACACAAGCAATTCCCTTAGACACTCCAGCTTCCCAGTATCACCACCAGCAGCCACCTGTCCTGGGGACAGATGGTTATGAAAACCAATACCCCAATAAAAGAAAACAGTTCTTCCCAATTCCAAAGAATCAGGCCCCAGACCCAGGTCAATATACAAATCAGATCTTACCCACAAATCACGCTGTAGCCAATGCTTTAGAATCTAAAATCTAAAGGTTTATTATACAAGGAAAAAGATCTAGGTGAGGGTTAGAAATGGTTAAAGGAAATCAAATACATGCAGTAATGGCTTGCACCAGTTGTAGAATAACTGCAGGTTCAAATCAGAGTCTCTGGAATACATTCCCTGGAGGAATGGGTCATCAATCCTTTGGCCAGAGTGCCCCTTTGTAGCAAAGTGCCATCCAGAAGTAGGAGCCAGGCTGGAGATTGAAGACAAAATGGAGATCTTTCTCCCATGTTTATATAGACTTCCTCTTGTGGGTGGAGACCGCCTCCTTCTTGCTAATCAGAGTCCAGTTGTAAAATGGAGTTTCAGGGTATGGTTACACTTACAAGATTATAGCGCTATAGGTTATAGCGGTCCCCTTATACAGTAATATGTATAGCGCTATTGTATGTCCACACTCAGATGCTCCTGCGGTATAGCATGGCCACATTTGGGGCACTTAATGCGGCATTAAGAGCAGTGCATTAGGGCAGGTATCCCAGCATTCAGCTGGGTGCAACGTGCTTTTTAAACAAGGGGGGTGAGGGGGGACGCGTTGTGTGTATGCGGAGGGAGAGAGACAGTGGTTTTTCCGTTTTTCTGAAAGCCTGTTAGTGAGCCTCCGTTCACAGAAGGCTTTGTTTTCACACAGGCTCCCTCCTTAAACATTTGCATTGCTTATCTGCCAAGTTAAGAAAGAAACTCTAAAGAGGTACTTCCGCATTCCTCCAGCCGAGTTCAAAACAAAGGGAAGAGACGTCAATTGCCTTAAATGGCTCTAGGCATCTCCAGAGATTACTTGTAGCGCAGTGGGTGTCCACATTCTTGCTGTAGCGCTACAGCCCTTATTCCCCATGAGGAGGTGGATTTATAATAGCGCTATAACTCCACGGTTATAGCGCTATTAGTGCCTTGCCAGTGTGGACGGGGAGTAGGTTATAGCGCTCGTGGGGGCTTTATAGCGCTATAAAGTGCCAGTGTAACCATGGCCTCAGAGCCATGTGGTCTAGTTACATGACTCTTCAAGATTCAGCACCTGAGCAGCCAGGCCACATTCCTGGAGAAGCTTGGGTGTGGACAGGCATCTACAAAGTTCATTGTTAGCTTGATTGGAACATGATGGGCCATCAGGAAGGCCAGGCCAACAGTAACTTTGTTTGGGATTTCACCCAAAAGCAAGCATAAGTGTGAAATACAGACACTATACAGCCAATCTTCATAACTTTAGCTACAAACAAGATACACACATACAGATAGCATAATCATAATCAGCAGACCATAACCTGGTCGTAGACACCTTATATGACCCCCTTTAC
Source organism: Dermatemys mawii (assembly GCA_007922305.1). NCBI lineage: Eukaryota > Metazoa > Chordata > Testudines > Dermatemydidae > Dermatemys > Dermatemys mawii. The sequence goes on from ML677519.1 coordinate 480,316, forward strand.
CTAAGATCTGGTGCCCCTACAGGACCTTGGTTGCACCAATGATCTATATGGTCCCAGATAATTTCAGTAATGTGACACACTCTCATAGAATTCTGATAGATTGGTGAGGCATAATGTCCCTTTACAAAAAACATTGACTCTTCCCAACAAACTTGAGTTCATCTATGTGTTTGAAAATTCTGTTCTTTACTCTAGTTTCAACCAATTTGCTGGTACAGTTAAATTTACAGGCCTGTAACTGCCACGATTGCCTCTGGAGCCTTTTTTTAAAAATTGGGATTGCATTAGCTGTTCTCCAGTCATCTGGTACACAGGTTGGTTTAAGCCAGGGGTCTGAAACATGCAGCCCGCAGGCCACATGCGGCCCGCAAAGCCCTTCCCTGCAGCCCACGAAGCTCCCCCCGCAGACCCCTCGCCCACCTCATGCACTGCAAGTGCCACGCCGCTTTGTAAAGCAGCTGTCAGCACGTCCCTTCGGCCGGGAGGGAAGGGGGAGGAGGTAGAGGGTTCCTACGTTGCATCCCTCCAGGCACTGCTTCCCGAAGCTCCCATTGGCTGGGAACAGGGAACTGCGGCCAATGGGAGCTTCGTGAGAGTTACGTGGAGGAAGCAAGAGCAGCACATGCAGGGAACCCTGAGGCCCCCCGTCCCGCGCCCCCGCCCCTGGTTGCAGAGACTAGTTGCAGCAGTTTACTGGAGTGGAGCAGTGTGGGGCCGGAGCCTCTAGGTAAGCAGCACCAGGCTGGAGCTCGTACCCTGAATCCCTCCTGCACCCCAGTTCCCTGCCCTGAGCCCCCTGCCATACTCCGCACCACAATTCTCTGCCCTGAGCCCCCTGCCGCATCCCAACTCCCTGCCCTGAGCCCCCTGCCGCATCCTGCACCCCAACTCCCTGCCGTGAGCCCCCGTCACACCCCAACTCCCTGCCCTGAGCACCCGCTGCATCCTGCACCCTTTCTGCACCCCTTAGGGATAGGGAGGGGGCAGCGTTGGGGTGGGGACTTCGGGGAAGGGGTTGAAATGGGGCAGGGAAGGCATGGGAAGAAGTGGGGCAGGGGCAAGGCTTCATGGAAGGGTGGAGTGGGGGCGGGGCCAGGGGCAGTGCGGGGACGGGTATCAGTGATGCGGCCCTCAGGCCAGTGCATTAGTCCTCATGTGGCCCTCGTGGTTATTTGAGTTTGAGACACCTGATTTAAGCAATAGGTTATGTACCACAGTTAATAGTTCTACAGTTTCATATGTGAGTTCCTTCAGAGCTCTTTGGATCTGGTCCTGGTAACTTATTACTGTTAAATTAATCATCTAAGTTGCAAAACCACCTCTATTGACACGTCAGTCTGGGACAGTTGCTTATATTTGTCACCTAAAAAGAATGGCTCAGTGTGGGAATCTTCCCCCACGTGCTCTCCAGTGAAGACTAATGTAAAGAATTCATTCAGCTTCTCTGCAATGCCTTGGCTTTCTTGAGTGCTTCTTTAGCACCTGATCATCCATTGGCCCTACTGATTGTTTGGAAGGCTTCCTACTTCTTATGGACTTATATTTTCTGAAGTTTTAAGCTGTTAGTTTGTGCATCCTTATCTAGTTGCTCTTCTGATTCTTTCTTGGTCTGCCACCTTATATTTTTATACTTAATTTGTTAGAGTGTATGTTCCTTTGTATTTTCCTCGCTAGGATTTAATTTCCATTTTTAATAGGATACTCTTTTGCCTCTAATCACCTCTTTTACTCTGTTGTTTACCTATGGTGGGATTTTTTTTTTGATCCTCTGACTATTGTTTTTATTTGGGGTATACATTTAGTTTGAGCCTCTATTATGGTGTTTTAAAATAGTTTCCATGCAGTTTGCAGGCATTTCACTGTTGTGACTGTTCCTTTTAATTTCTATTTAACTAGCTTCCTCAATTTAGTGTAGTTCCCCACTTAGAAGTTAAATGCTACTGTGGTGGGTTTCTTTGGTATTTTTTCCCTCTACAAGGATGTTAAATTTCATTACTTTATGGTCGCTATGGAGCAGTTTAGCTATATTCACCTTTTGGACCAGATCCTGTGTCCCCTTGTGGGTTCCAGGAGAAACTGCGCCAAGAAGCTGTGTTTAGAAATGTTATCTCTGCATCCCTTCATGAGGGGATATGTACTCAGTCAATATGAGGATAGTTGAAATCCCCCATTATTGCATTGTTTGCCTTTTTGTAACCTTTTTTTTTTCTCCCTATATCACATTTTCAAGACAGTTCTGCAGTTTGACATAGGGGGTGTCACAGCCCACAAATATAAATTCACACAGGCTTTTCTCAAAGAATAACTGTTACTGGTTAGTAACCTTTCTGTTTCCTTTCCCTACATAATGAAGGATAAACAGTTTCAGAGCACAAAATCCCACTATCCAGGGTGCCCTTTTATCATACATGTTTGTGGCTTTTATTCCTTCAAGGAAAGATATCATAAGCATCATGCTACTGCAGCCTGTGACCTCAGTCAACACTGTGGAAGAGCAGAGAGCCCGCTGGGAGAGGAAACGTAGCCGGACTGCCAAGAAACTGGTGGAAACGGAGCAGAAATACCTACAGCAGCTGGACTTGGTCACCACAGTGAGTATCAGGGCTTCCTTGTGAGGTAGTGACACATGGAACTGTACAGTGTAAGCTCATAGAATTCACCCCTACCCCTTGAGCTAAGATTCCCAAGCAATTCCCAGTTCATTCCAAACTTACTGGTTTAGATTCAAACATAAAATAAGTTAGATTTTAAGTGATAGCAAACAGATCAAAGCAGATTACCTTGTAAATAAACAAAAATGCAAACCAAGTTTAACATGCTAGATGGATAGGATTTGAATTAACAATCTCTCACCCTGACTGATGATACAAGCAGGCTTGCAGATTCTTAAGGCACAAGCAGCACTTGCTTTGTAGCTTGGGATTCCCCCCTTCCAAGTCCTTTTTCTTTTGGAGCTTCTCTTAGGTGTTTGATTGTGAGGGAGAGAAGAACAACCGATGAGGTCACTCCCTGCTTTATGTAGCTTTAGCATATAGTGGGAACCCTTTGTGAAAAATCTCTGGTATCCATTATGGAGTTCCGTGTCACATGCCCTTTCATATTTTGTTGAGTCGTAACATCCATTATTTATAGGCTGTCTGGAGCATTCTTAGAAAGGCTCACCTGGTGGGGGTAAGCTCCTAAGGCCTATTGCTCTTCCTAATGGCCCATTACCTTGAATAGGCCCTTCACAACCAGCTATCTAGACTGGTCGCTTTTTGCCTAGTGAGTGTCACCCAGGTGTGACAACATGTGAAATACAGACATGTTGTCAATATTCATAACTTCAGATAGAAAAATGATACATTCATACAAACAATAATCATTCAGCAAATCATAACTTTTATAATAACTCCTTATGTGACCCATCTTGTACAAAATGCATCATAATTATGCCATAATCATATCATACTAATATTATTTTGAATAGAGGGCATACCTATACCTCCATTCTTCTGTCTTGGTAGAGGTCATACTGAAGGCCACACAGCAACATTCTGACTGCCTTTTTCAAAGAGTAGACAAACTGAGACTTGGAGTAAGGGGCACATTTAGTAGTGGATGTAACCAACTATTGGAACACATTATCAAGGATTATGGTGGATTCTCTACCTCTGGCATTTAAAACAAAAACAAAATAAAAATTTAATTTTTTAGATTTATTTTTTGAAAGAACTGCTCTACTTTAAACAGAACTTGGTTCAGGAAAGTCCTATGGCTTGTGTTACAGAGGGAATCAGAGATCATCAGGGTCCATTCTGGCTTTATAACCTATCAACTTAGCCTTACAGAAATCATAGAAACCTCAGGAAATTAAGCAAACACACTTCTCAGTCCCAAAGGAAGTGTACAGAAAGAGTTTGCCTTGCTTCTGTGCCCCTTACTCCCAGTCTGAATTTGTCTAGCTTCAATTTCCAGCCGTTGTCTTACCTTTTGTCTACTAGATTGAAGAGTCTTCTGTTACCAAATTTCTGTTCCCCATGTAGGTACTTATAAACTATGATCAGTCCTGTCGTAGTGTGCCTGATCCATTGAGGAGGGAATGAGACCAGTCCCCTGTGGCTAAGGGCTTGGCTACACTTGCAGATGTAGAGCACTGAGAGTTAAATCAGCCTTCAGAGACAGCAGCAGGGAAAATGTTGTGTGTTTACACTGTCAGCTGCAAGTGCAGTGGTGTGGCCACATTAGCAGCTCTTGCAATGCCACAGAGAGCAGTGCATTGTGTTAGCTATCCCAGTGTGCAAGTGGCTGCAGCGTGCTTTTCAAATGGGGGTGGGGTGGAGTGTGACAGGGAGCATGTTGTATGTATGAAGGGGGAGAGAGAGAGTGTGTTTTTGGGGGACAGAGAGTGTCAGCATGCTGTCTTGTAAGTTCACACAGCAGCAGACCTCCCCCAACTTCTCTCTCTCTCTCTCTCTCTCACACACACACACACACCTCCACACACACCCTCTCTGCTTGAGCGGCGGCAGCAGCATTCCACAGTGATGGTTTGCTTTATGTCCCTGGAGCAGATAAGCATGCCTGCTGTCAGAAACAGAACTCTGAAAGGGGATATCTGCGTGCCTGAAGCCAAGTTCAAAACAATGACAAGAGTGGCCACTTGACTTCAAGGGATTATGGGATGTTTCTGGAGGCCAATCATAGTAATGCAACACATTGTCCACATTGACACCTGTGCGTTACAGCCATGGTGCAGCAAGCTTTATGTTTTTCATAGAGGTGAATTACCAGGAGCACTCCATCTGCAGAGTCCAGGCTCTCTAAATGCCTTGCCATTGTGGATGTCTCGGGAGTTAGGGCACCCGGGGCTGATTTAATGCACTCTAACTTGCAAGCGTAGCCAAGCCTTAAGTAGCTACTTCTGTGCATCCAGTTTAGCTATTTGAGTACAATCAATTCCAGCTGGGAAGGGCCAGGAACATATTCTATAAAGAGGAAATAAGAAGAGAAGGGTTGGAGAAGACCTGCTTTGGAATTAGAGAGACAGAACTGTCTGGAGCAAAAGCTCAGACAGGAGCAGCTGAAAAGGGTTCCCAGAATCTCCCAGAGGAGATAGAAGCCCACACAGGATGGGCTGTAGCTGTTACACAGAATCATAGAATCTCAGGGTTGGAAGGGACCTCAGGAGGTCATCCAGTCCAACCCCCTGCTCAAACCAGGACTAACCCCAACTAAATCACCCCAGCCAGGTCAAGCCTGACCTTAAAAATCTCTAAGGAAGGAGATTCCACCTCCTCCCTAGGGAACCCATACTAGTGCTTCACCACTCTCCTAGTGAAAAAGTTTTTCTTAATATTGTGGCAGGGTCAGACCAGATGGCTACAGGAGAGTCATCCTATTGGGATCCAGGAAGTGAGGGGAGGTCCCTTAGCAGAGCCTGCCCACTGCTAAAGGACCTCCCCTCAGCCTAAGGGAAGTGTTCACAGGACCTGGAAACCAAATAATTCCGGGGGACAACTAATGAAACAACAGGGATAGGAGTGGGGTCAGAGGGTCAAATGAAGGGAACCTGATGGGGACACTGAGCAGAGAACCCCAGACTGCATGCACTGTTCCTCGAAGGCATCAAGAGAGCCAGCAAACACCGCCCAGAGGATCTCTGCCCGGATCTACGAGCGAACAGAGGATTGGAAATAGACCCCACAGTCACAGGAGACCCTGTCAGTCAACCTCCTCTCCCTGGTTTTATAGATGGCCATTTTAGCCAGGGCTAAGAGGAGGTTCACCAGGAGGTCCCATGACTGTGGGACCACGGATAGGGAGTGCATAGATAAGAAGGTGAGAGGAAAAGTGCAACCAAAAATGTAACAGGATGTTTAAGAGGAGCCAGAACAGGGGCTGCAACCTGGTGCGCTCCAGGCTCTCCTTGAAGCCGCAGAAGGGGAAGGTTTCTGGGACAGGGGTGAAGCACACCAGGAACACATCTGTGCTCATGGCTCCATGAAGGAGCCACCAATGGATATCCCCAGCGGGCCTCAGGACCAGGGTGGAATATAGGCTGGCCCACCGGGGCTCCTCAGCCTCTAGAGGTGGCAGGAGGTCCCATCACTTAGTGTCAGGGCAGGATGCGAGGGTGAGGATGTGAAGGGTGTGGAGCACGAGTGTATATAGATGTTTCCTTGGCGCAGTCTGGAAAAGAATCAGCTGCAAATCATGCAGCCGACTAACAGTGAAGGGGCAGGGGCCCGATGGAAAACGTCCGGAGGGCCTGGGGAGGATGGTGGGAGGGCTGTGGTCTCTCTCAGGACCTGGTCGAAGTAGGCCCAAGCAGCGGGCGGTAAAGCGGCCCTCACCTACTGAAGTACACTTTGAAGTGTGGAGTATGAGGCCTGGAGAGCCCCATGGGCCAAGGAAGCATCAGGGGATCCAGGTCGTAATCCAGGAGGTCTCTGACTCTACAGGAAAGTGATAGAAGGCAGATATATTAGTCCCAGATTAAGCAGGTCCCTTTCCCCTGGCTAAGATAATGGGTGGTTCCATAACAATCAGGAACTTTCTGGAACCAGTCAAAGCAGGCAGGCTAATTAGGACACCTGGAGCCAATTAAGAAGCTGCTAGAATCAATTAAGACAGGCAGGCTAATCAGGGCACCTCGTTTAAAAAGGACCTCACTTCAGTCAGTGAGGTGCATGCAAGGAGCTGGGAGCAAGAGGCACTAGGAACTGAGAGTGGAAGGTGTACAAGCATTATCAGACACCAGGAGGAAGGCTCTGTGGTGAGGCTAAAGAAGGTGTTGGGAGGAGGCCATGGGGAAGTTGCCCAGGGAGTTGTAGCTGTCACAACTGTTACAGGAGACACTCCAGACAGCTGCAATCCATGGCTCTGGGCTGGAACTCAGAGTAGAGAGTGGGTCTGGGTTCCCCCCATCCTCCCAACTCTCTACTTGATTCCAGAGGAGTTGACCTGGACTGTGGGTTCCACCACAGAGGAAGGTCTCTGGCCGGTTCCCCAACCCACTAGGTTGGTCAACAGAGACTGCGGGGATTGTTCTCCTCTTTTTCCCCATGCTGGCCAGCGATGAACTGAGCTGAGTGAACGGCAGGTTTGAGCCACTGTCAAAAGTGGCCAAACTGAGGGCTGCTGTGCATCTCTGAGGCAAGTAAATCTGCCAATAAGCGCAGGACCCACCAAGGCAGAGGAGGAACTTTGTCACAATATCCAACCTAAACCTCCCCCACTGCAACTTGAGACCATTACTCCTTGTTCTGTCGCCTGGTACCACTGAGAACAGTCTAGATCCATCCTCTTTAGAACCTCCTTTCAGGTAGTTGAAAGCAGCTATCAAATCCCCCCTCATTCTTCTCTTCTGCAGTCTAAACTATTCCAGTTCCTTTAGTCTCTCATGAGTCATGTGCTCCAGCCCCCTAATCATTTTTGTTGCTCTCCCTTGGACTCTTTCCAATTTTTTCACATACTACTTGTAGTGTGGGGACCAAAACTAAACACAGTACTCCAGATTAGGCCTCACCAGTGTCGAAGAGGGGAATGATTATGTCCCTTGATCTGCTGGCAGTGCCCCTACTTATACAACCCAAAATGCTGTTAGCCTTCTCAGCAACAAGAGAACACCGTTGACTCGTATGCAGCTTCTCATCCACTGTAACCCCTAGGTCCTTTTCTGCAGAACTGCTGCCTAGCCATGTGGTCCCTAGTCTGTAGCAGTGCATGGGATTCTTCCGTCCTAAGTGCAGGACTCTGTACTTGTCCTTGTTGGGCGAAAAGAAATCTGAGGAGGTTCAGTCCTCTTAGTTGTCTAGGTTCCTTGGTATCCTATCCCCACCCTCTAGTGTATCTACCAATCCTCCCAGTTTAGTGTCATCTGCAAACTTGCTGAGGGTGCAAGCCACACTATCCTCCAGATCATTAAACATATTGTCCCAAACATTAAACTCTAGATAATAAGGACTGTTTAAGTATTGATTTGTCAGGGGACACCAGGAAGGGGAGGATCTGGCATTCCTCCATTGGCAGCCAGAGTGCCACAAAGCTTGAGAAAGGTCTGGATGAACAGCCAGTGATGAGAAATCACCTGAGATCAGTTGAAGTTATATCTTGTGGAATTTTGTTAAGCTTATGGTTTGGTGTGGGACTGGAACTCTGTAAACCAGAGTTTCTCAACCTTTTTGTACTGGTGATCCCCTTTGGACTAAAAAATAAACAAACTGTGACCAACCTCTTCCCCCTGCACCTAGTTAACACTTGAAAAAATTGCGACCCCCTACTTTAAATATCAGTAAGTAAATTATTAATAATACTCAGGGCTCCTGTTAGGGGGTGGCAAGCAGGCAATTGTCAGGGGCTGTATGCCATGGGGGACCTTGCAAAGCTAAGTTACATGCTTGAGCCCTGGGCAGTAGGGGGCTGAAGTATGTAATTTAGTTTGCAGGGGCTCCTGTCACATGGGGCCCTGGGCAATTGCTCTGCTTGTCACCCCCTAATGCTGGTCCTACACTTGTAAACCCCCCGCCCCAACCCATTGTAAACCCAGTCTTTACAGCAGAAACACTGCAGTAAACCAAGAAAGGACCTAGAGCACTTCCTGTAGTGATCTGTGAGAGTTGCAGAGATGCATACCTGCCCCTCGGGGCATCAGGAGGCTTCAAACTGTTAAAAAGTTGCCATTTAATCTTCCCTTGAAGTTAAAAATGTTGAGTTCCTTGAGTTTTGCTGTAAGGCATGTCTTCTAATCCTTTAAACATTCTTGTGACTCTTCTCTGGACCTTCTTCTGTGTATCAACATCCTCTTTCAGTTGTGGGCATCAGAACTGGACACAGTATTCTAGTAGTGGCCACACCAGTGCCAAATATAAAGATTAAAAATGCTTCTTATACCAACTTGAGATTCCTCTTGTTTATATAACACAAGGATCCTATTAGCTCTTTCAGCCACAGCTTTGCAATGGGAGCTCATGTTCAGCTGATTATTCACCATAACCCTCAAATCCTCTTCAGAGTCGCTGCTTCCAAGGATGAAGTCCCCTATCCTGTAACCATGGCTTAGACTCTTTGCTCCTAAATGGATAACTACATTTAGCCACGGTGAAACACATTGCTTTCACCCACTCTGCCAAGTGGTTCAGATAGCTCTGTATCAGTGACTTGCCCTCCTCAAAAGCGACAGTCATTATTTACCATGCCTCCAATCTTTGTGCTATTTGCAAACTTTATTAGTGATGATTTTGTTTTCTTCTAGTTCACTGATAAAAAATGTTAAATAGTTAAGGGCCAAGAAATACCTGCGCAGCCTAAATGGAAACAGTCACTCAATGATGATTTCCCATTTATAACTGCATTTTGAGACTTTGTCATTTAGCTAGTTTTTTTAAAAATCTAGTTAACATTGCCATGTTGATTTGTATGTCATTCTGGCTTCTTAATCAGAATGTTGTGTGGTACCAAGTCACACACCTTACAGAAATCTAGGTCTATTTCATTACATTGTCAAGAACAAACCATGTCAAACCAACCTAATGTCCTCCTTTGACAGAGTAACAAGCTTAGAGGATAGGGAGAAGCAGTAGATGTAACATATCTTGCCTTCCCTAAGGCTTCTGACATTGTTTAACATGACCTTGTCATAAGCAAACTAGTGACACATAGTCTAGAAGACCAGTGGTTCTCAACCAGGAATATGCGTACCTCTGGGAGTATGCAGAGTTCTTCCAGGAGGTTCATCAACTCATCTAGATATTTGCCTAGTTTTACAAAAGGCTACATAAAAGCACTAGCAAAATCAGTACAAACTAAAATTTCACACAGACAATGACTTGGTTATATGGCTCTATATACTATGCATTGAAATAGAAATACAATATTTATATTCCAATTGGTTTATTTTATAATTATATGGTAAAAATGAGAAAGTAAGCAATTTTTCAGTAATAGTGTGCTGTGGCACTTTTGTATTTTTATGCCTGATTTGGTAAACAAGTAGTTTTAAGTGAGTTGAAATTTAGGGTACACAAGATAAATCAGACTCCTGAAAGAGGTACAGTAGTCTGGAAAGGTTGAAAGCCACTGGCCTAGACAATTCTTCTGTAAGCTGGGTGCACAACTGGTTGGAAAATTGTACGCAGAAGTTATCAGTGATTCACAGTCAAGCTGAAAGGGCATATCAAGTGAGGTCTCGCAGGAGTCTGTCCTGGATTTGATTCTATTCAATATCTTCATAAATAAGTTAGATAATGGCATAAAGAGTACACTTATAATGCTTACAGACAATACCAAGCTGAGGGCAGCAGAGGGGAGGGTTAGAAGCATTTTGGAGGACAGGAATAGAGTAATAACCTTGACAAACTGGAGAAATTATCTGAAATAAATAGAATGAAATTCAATAAGGAAAAGTGCACAGTACTACATTTAGGAAGAAATAATCAATTGCACAAATACAAAATGGGAAATCACTACCTAGGAAGAAGTACTGCAAAAAGGATCTGGGGTTATAATGAATTACAAAAATTAAATATGAGTCAACAATGTAATACTGTTGCCAAAACAAAGGCAAATATCATCCTGAGATGTATTAGTAGAAATGTTGCAAGCAAGAGATGAGAAGGAATTCTCCCACTCCACTCAGCACTGATAAGGTCTTAACTGGGAGTAAGTACTGTATCCAGTTCTGGGCAGCATACTTCAGAAAGATGTGTACAGGTTGGACGAAGGCCAGAGAAGAGCAACAAAGGTCTAGAAAATATGACCAAGGAAAGATTGAAAAAAGATGTTTGTTTAGTCTAGAGAAGAGAAGACTAAAGATCAACATAACAGTCTTTAAGTACATGAAAGGCTGTTATAAAGAGGAGAATGATAAAATTGTTCTCCTTATCCACTGAGGACAGGATGAAAAATAATGGGCTTAAATTGCAGTAAGGGAGATTTAGGTTAGATATGGGGGAAAAAACTTCCAAACTGTAACGGTAATTAATTACTGGAACAAATTAACTGAAGTGGTCTTTGAAGGTTTTAAAGAACAGGTTAGACAAACACTGTCTGGACAGTCTAGATCAGGGGTCAGCAACCTTTCAAAAGTGGGGTGCCGAGTCTTCATTTATTCACTCTAATTTAAGGTTTTGCATGCCAGTAATACATTTTAACGTTTTTAAAAGGTCTCTTTCTATAAGTTTTTAATATATAAATAAACTATTGCTGTATGTAACTAAATAAGGTTTTAAAAATGTTTAAGAAGCTTCATTTAAAATTAAATAAAAATGCAAAATCCTCCAGACTGGTGTCCAGGACCCAGGCAGTGTGAGTGCCACTGAAAATCAGCCCATGTGCCGCCTTCGGCACCCATGCCATAGGTTGCCTACCTCTGGTCTAGATAATCCTTCAGTGCAAGGGACTGGAGTAAATGCCCCATCAAGATCTCTTCTAGCCCTATGTGTCTATGATTTTATTTTTGCCTTACCTTTAGCAGCCAAACTTAAACCAGTGTTCCTAAATCCAGTATTAGTTATATTCCTTTAATTCTTTATCAGTTGAATCCTGTATCACCTATTGCTTTTCTTTTCCTGGAATCTGTGTTGGGCTGACACGCCTATAATTGTCCAGGTCATCCCTTCACCCTTTTTTTAAATTGGTACAACGTTAGCTTTCTGCCAGTCCTCTGCCACGTCCCAGTATTCCAAGAACTCCTCCACCAGTTCTGTAGGGACACTCTGATGCAAATTATCTAGACCTGTGGATTTTAAAAATGTCTTACTTTAGTTGCTGCTGTTTAACATCCTCCCGACTTACTGTTGAACTAGAAAGTTTGTTCAGATGATGATGATGATGAGACTATATCATCTGACTTTTTTCCAAATAAAGAATCGGAACACTTTTATTGAACACTTCCTTTTCTGCATTGTTGTTAAAAATTCTACCACTTAGGAACAAAACGAATCCTAAATACTTAAACCAAAAAAACCACACTTCCAGTTCTGTGCAGTCTACCTCTGTTCATGGCTCTGAGACATGTAAGTTTTCAAATAAATTTGTACTGGCCAGGGTGCTCCAGTGCAGTGGCACGGTTGCAAGTATGAGGAGGTTGGCCCAGAAAGTTTGATGGTCTGGTGAGGAATAAACTTAGATTATAAGTAGGGTGATAGTTTTCTCATTTGTTGTGAAACAAAATAAGAGACTATAAAGCCCTAAGAGTCGCTGACCTTTTCCTGGGGGTAGTGGTGGGGCTACCTTGGGCGCTCCTCTTCTGTGTACGATGATGGGGAAAAACTGTCACTGAGGAGTAGCCTTACCTTCTTGATGCTAGTAGGGTAGGAGCTGTCTTATGCTTGCTCTCACTGCTGTTGAGGGTGGGTCTGCGGTTTCTTGGTGTTGCTGCGGGCTGAGTGTAGCTGCTTCCCTGTGCAGACTGTGGGGTATAACCCTTCTATGTACTTCTCTTTCCTGGTTAGTATTTTGTGACAATTCTGAAGGCCAAAGGGACACTGCAGCCAGCTGTGCGGGAAGCCATCTTCGGGCTCCTGGAATCCATACACGGCACCAGCCAGTAAGTGACCAGCTTGGGGGAGTATCATACATGGGTGGGAGAGTGTGTGGGTGGGAGATAACTAATCTTGGTGGGGCTTGGAGATGTGCCCAGGGAGCCGCTGACCTGTGCACATCTATCCCGATAGCCAGAATGTCCATAGCTATGAGAAATATTTAGATACTTTGATCACCTTGATAGATTGGTCCTTCAGTCCTCACAAAACGTCTTCCATTCTTCTTATATTGTGGCCTTCCTTCTCCATGTGCGGCCATGTCTTTTCACAATAAAATCTCCCATCTCTTTGGAGGTTGGCTGAGTGGCTGTTTCAGTTCCCATGGGTACCACTCAGCGAAAAGCTGCAGTCCATCGTCTGTGAGTGAGCCTCGCTCTATGCCCAGCTTATTTTACTGTGCCTGCTCTTAATAACGTCCTGCACTCCACTCTGCTGTCTGATCACTTCATTGGGGACTCAGTTGCGAATTTTGAACAGTAGTCCGTTAAGGGTAGGCCTTTATAGGCCTCCATTTCCATACTACACAAATAGCCTATATGGAAGGGGGAGGTATGCTGGTATTGAGAGACACAATTCTTTGTCCATCTCAGTCTAGCTATATTAAAAACAAACCATGCTGTTTATTGTCTTGTAACCTGTACTGCAACCTGAGAAATATATAGTTTGTCTCCATTCCTGGCACAGATGCCTTTTACTATGTCAGCTCAGAAAATTGAATATCTGCTGTGTACTGAAAATGTTTGTTATTTAGGCTGTTCCCTCATTTGCCTGATCAGCCATAAAAATAAGCAAAAGTATGTGAAAGAGGCTACTTTTGACCTCAGTGAAATAATGTACAGTAGACTCTCGATTATCCAGGATTGGGTTAACCAGGTTGTGGATTAACCAGGATGTCTCAAAAAATGTGTAACTCACAGGGCCGGCTCTGGCTTTGTTGCCACCCCAAGCACCAAAAAAAAAAAAAAAAAAAAATCAGGGTGCAGGGCAGCCAGTGAACCAACACCCCTGTCCCCTGGTGCAGGGTGGCTGGTGAACCAACCCCACTCCCCATATTTCCTATGAGTGGTGATTATCTGGGATTTTATTAACCAGGATTAATTTTTTCCCTATCATCCTGTACTGAGAGGAGGGGATAGCTCAGTGGTTTGAGCATTGGTCTGCTAAACCCAGGGTTGTGAGTTCAATCCTGGAGGGAGCCATTTAGGGATCTGGGGCAAAAAATCTGTCAGGGGACAGTACTAGGTCCCCCTAGTGTAGGCAGGGGATTGGACTCAATGACCTTCAAGGTCTTTCTATTTTATGAGATAGGCATATATCCTGAATAATCAAGAGTCTACTGTATTCCTAATATTTTTTTCATATTTTCATATATCATTTTACAGGTGGTGATTTCACAGGTGTCACTGATTTTAGAGAAGGACTAATTTTGTATTTTAATTTGTGTGTTTTAAAATTGGTTTCTGGTTTTTGGAGTTATTGATTCTAAGTATTTCTTTTTTTTATATTAGCCATAAGCTATTACACATATAAGGTACTTTATTATTAAACTATTATTAAACTAAACTATTATTATTATTATTATTAAACTAAACTATTATTAAACTAAACTATTCATATGCCTTTTTTTATATTAGCCATAAGCTATTACACATATAAGGTACTTTATTATTAAACTAAACTATTCATATGCCTAACCACATGCTGGTCACTTGTTTGGTAGGGTAGGGGAAAATGAGCTTTCCAATGTTTTAAGGAATATTCTGATTAGTTCGCACTGGATCCCTTGAGTATGTATCCTGGATTTGATTTCTGGGTGTGAGAGGGGAGACAGACCCCAAAATGATGGATAGAACAGGGTTTGAATTAGAGGGAGCCAAGGCAATTTTGGTTATCACGTTGCCCTCTCAGTGAGCTGCTGTCCTTGCACACAGGATTCTGCTGCTTCACTTGGAGAGAGGGCACTTGGGGCCAGGATTGGAGGGTTTCTGTCAGAAGCTGGAACTCTATGGCCACTATGCTGAAAACTTGGAGCAAGCTAAGAAAACCCTGCAGGTGAGTGTTCCCTCTGCCCTTTTTTGTGTGTCATGCCATTCTTTCATTCCAGAGATAGTGGTGAGGGACCAGTTGTTTCCTGTTCCAAACTGTTACCCCAACCCATGAAGAAATATTCAATACTTTTTTAGCACTTCACACTTTCAAAACTAGAGATTTCAAAACTAGAGATAAAGAGGGATCATGAGGGAGCACAGCTTTTCCTCTTCTAAATCAAGTGTTTCCCTTCTGGTTTTGGGGAATTTGGCTCCTGCTCCTCCTTTGGCCATGGGGAAGAAATCAAGTCCTCTCTCTTAGTTTGGATACAGCAAGTCAGAGACAATTTTATTTCAAGCAATTGCAGGGGGAGACTCTGCAAGGCAGGAGTTACCCTGGCCTTAGACGAGTCTCTGAAAAACAAGCAAGTTTATCACAAATATTTATAGTTGCCATTACATACATTGATGAATAGCAGTTGCACTTTGTTCATACATTTTCCTTCCTGATATCTTATTATTGTTAATGATTTTCTGCTACCAATGCATTCTATTTTATCTCAAAACAAGGTCAGACAGCATTGCTAGCAATTTTCCATACACTTACCCCAGTCCTGCCTTTGCAAGTCTCATGTTATTAGGGTTAGAACTAGTGTTAGCCTGACTTTTGTTTTGTCTCTAACAGAACTAAGGTGGCTGCATTTAAATCCTCTTTTCTCACTTCCACACCTGGCTCAGTGTGAACTCACCAGGGCAAGGGAATTCGAAAAGGAATCATTAGAAAGGAGGAGCTGGAGAATTACCAGAGCTCCTAGTCTTTCCAATTACTGGGTAAAGCACCAAGAGAATCCTGATGGGGGACTCTCAGCTAGGATATCTTTCCTTTGCCACCTCCTCAAATCTACCTTCTCCTGTAGGAGAGGGGGAAGAGACCTCCCTTCCATTCTTGCCCAGTCCTTCTCAAAACACATAGTATGTCTTACATAAAATCCTCTTTTAAATTACTTGTATTCTGAAATTAGGGAAATTGCATGAAGGATAAAAGTCTTCCTCAGAAGGACCCCCTTGTCCCTCTGACTTTTTTAAAATTTTAACATCAATGCAGATTTCCCAACTCCCGGAGACAGTGTTGTGGGAAGCACTAAGGAGGTGCTTTTGCCCACCTCTGGGTGCATGCATGCATGTACTCTGTTGGCCTCCTTGGAGGATAGGAACATCTCTTAGATGTCATGATAAGATGATACAAGGCTGCATCTCTACATTATATTATGCTGGTGACAAGTGCCACCAAAATTAGTGAGCTCTTCACTCCTATATCTACTTTAGATACTCTTTTAAAGGTTTTTATAAGAGCTAGTTTCACACACACATATATACACACACACACACACACACACACACACATATACACACTCTTATGAGTGGGTCAGTACTGTTATCCTTTTTGAAACCCTGAAATGGTGGCTTGGAGAGGAAGAAGTGGCTTGCTGAATGTCACAAAATCAGTTGGCGTCAGATGGATTTAGATAGGATTTGGGAGTTCTGGTGGTTCTTCAGATACGTGTCAGTGTGGATCCCACTATAGCTATATATGTGTCTCATGCACAGGACCAGATATTTTTTTACTAGCAGTGTCCATCATGGTGGTGAATGTTCCCAGTGACTCTCTTTGTTCTCTTTAACAAGGGCATAAAGGATGGTGTTGGACCATTATTGAATGGGGGAGGCAACCTAGTGACAGATGATGTGAAAAAAGCTGAAGTATTCAATGCTTTTTTTTTTTTTTTGCCTCGGTCTTCAAAGGCAAGGTCAGCTCCCAGACTGCTGCACTGGGCAGCACAATATGGGGATGTAGTGAGCAGCTCTCAGTGTGAAAGAACAGGTTAAGGACTGGTTAGAAAAGCTGGACGTGCACAAGTCCATGGGGCCGGATCTAATTCATCTGAGGTTGCTGAGGAAGTTGACTGATGTGATTTCAGAGCCATTGGCTTGTGGTGAAAACTCCGAAAATTCGTGGTGATCTGGGGAGGTCCCAGATGACTGGAAAAAGGAAAGCATAGTGCCCATCTTTAAAAAAAGGAAAGATGGAGAATCTGGGAAACTACAGACGGGTCAGTCTCACCTCAGTCCCTGGAAAAATCATGAAGCAGGTCCTCAAGGAATCCATTTTGAAGCACTTGGAGGAGAGGAAGGTGATCAGGAACAGTCAGCATGGATTCACCAAGGGCACGTCTTGCCTAACCAGCCTGATTGCCTTCTATGATTACTGGTTCTGTGCATATGGGGACAGTGTGGATGTGATATACCTTGACTTTAGCAAAGCTTTTGATATGGTCTCCCACAGTATTCTTGCCAGCAAATTAAAAAAGTATGGATTGGATGAATGGACTGTAAGGTGGTGTGATGGGGTAAGGCCAGATGGCTCTAGGAAAGTGATAAGGAACAGATACGTTAGTCCCAGGCTAAACAAATCCCTGGTACCATTGGAACCAAATGACAGTTGTTCCAAATTAATCAAGACACCTGAGGCCAATTAAAAACCTTCTAGAAGCAGCAGAATAGCTAGCCTGATTGGGACACTTGAAGCCAATCAGGGGCTCGCTGAAACCAGTTAAAAAAATCTCCCAGTTAGTCAGGTGGGAGCGGATGTCAGGAGCTGTGGGAGAAAGTTGTGCTATTGGTGAGACTGAGTGGTAGACACCATATCATATGCAAGGAAGAAGGCCCTGAGGTAAAGATGTGGAGTTTGAGGAAGCGGGGACTGCTGTGGGGAAGTAGCCCAGGGAATTTTATGTGTTTTGTTGCTAAAAGGTCAGCCATCATAGCTGATACTATTAGGGTCCCTGGGCTGGAGCCTGGAGTAGAGGGTGGGCCCGGACTCCCCACTTTCTGCCTCCCCTGATTAATCACTGAGATTGGGAGACAACAGAGACTGTGCAAGGCAGGATAGCTTCTCGTCGCCTCCCTTGCTGGCTTTTGATGAAAATGTCTCAATAGGCCGTTACCCTTGTCTCTAGAGAGAGAAGGGCCATGTGCAGGGTCACAGTGAGCCTCTGAGGTTAGTGAAATCCGCCAGGAAACTCAGGATCCACGGAGACAAGGGCAGAGCTTTGTGACAGTGGATAGAAAGCTGACTAGATCATCAGGCTCAATGAGTAGTGATCAATGACTCAATGTCTAGTAGGCAGCCGGAATGAAGTGGAGTGCCCCAGTGGGCTGACCTGGGGCCAGTTTTGGTCAGCATCTTCACTAATGATCTAGATGATGGGATGGATTGCACCCTCAGCAAGTTCGCAGATGACACTAAGCTGGGGAGAGATAGATAAGCTGGAGGGTGGGGATAGGATCCAGAGTGACCTAGACAAATTGGAGGATTTGGCCAAAATTTGATGAGGTTCAAGTGCAGAGTCCTGCACTTAGGATGGAAGAATCCCATGCACTGCTGCAGGTTGGAGACCAACTGGCTAAGCAGCAGTTTTGCAGTAAAGGACCTGGAGATTACAGTGGATGAGAAGGTGGATATAAGTCAGCAGTGTGCTCTTGTTGCCGTGAAGGCTAATGGCATATTGAGCTGCATTAGTAGGAGCATTGCCAGCAGATCGAGTGAAGTGATTATTCCCCTCTATTGGGCACTGGTGAGGCCACATCTGGAGTATTGCATCCAGTTTTGGGCCCCCCACTACAGAAAGGATGTGGACAAATTGGAGAGAATCCAATAAAGGGTAACAAAAATGATTAGGGGCCTGGGACACATGACTTATGAGGAGAGGCTGAGGGAACTGGGGTTATGCAGTCTGTAGAAGAGAAGAGTGAGGCGGGATTTGATGCAGCTTTCAGCTACCTGAAAGGGGGTTCCAAAGAGGATGGAGCTAGGCAGTTCTCAGTGGTGGCAGATGACAGAACAAGGAGCGATGGTGTCAAGTTGCGGTGGTGGAGGTCTAGGTTGGATATTAGGAAAAACTATTTCTCTAGGAGGGTGGTGAAGCACTGGAATGGGTTGCCTAGGGAGGTGATGGAATCTCCAATTTTAGAGGTTTTTAAGGCCCGGCTTAACAAAGCCCTGGCTGGGATGTTTTAGTGGTGGTTGTTCTGCTTTGAGCAGGGGGTTGAACTAGATGACCTCCTGAGGTGTCTTCCAACCCCCATTTTCTATTAATCTATGATCCTCTCTCAGTTCCTTTTTACCACCGTGACAGCGAGATGGAATCCAGCTGGTGTCTCACTCACTACACCTTACCTCAGGCTTAAACAACTTGAAAACTTCTGAGAATCTTCAGAAGAACCTATCACTGTAATGTGTTCTAGTACTTGTTTGAATCAAATTTTGTTGTTCAGATCACCCTATACATCCCTTACTTCCGCTACACACACACACACACACACACACACACACACACACACACACACACA
>ML677519.1:499286-517123 GCA_007922305.1 Dermatemys mawii
CAGGTGTGTGTTCTGCTTAGGAGAATCCCATATCCTAAGCAGGTGCTTGATCTGCCTATCTTTCTCTTCAAGGACTGTCAAGTCCTAAGGTGCACCTCCTGGATCAGATTGCTCCAGAAAAATCAGGCCCTAAGACCTTTCTAATGCTCAAGCCTACATTACCCAGCAATCAATCAAGGAGGCAGGGAACTCTGAAGACCCCTGCAGAGAAAAATGATGCTGAGACAAGGCATGGTGCCGGCATTGACACTGGTACCGGCAGTCCTCCTAGTACTGAAACCACTAACAATCTTGACACTGAAGTTGGCACCTTGGAAGTTGAAGCAGAGCGGAATAAGCGGCTTCTCTGAGCACTGGAGAGGGAGCTTGAGAAGGACGTTGGTATCCTCTCAGAGACATGAGAAATCGCTGGGGAAATAGGCTGCATGGTGTTGAGGACTGGCAAGAAGGAGCAGACTGTGATGCAGCAGACTGTGCTGGGCCCAGTACCAGTAGTGTCCCTGCCAATGTCGACTCTGGCTCTGGCATAACTGACTCAGAATGCATGAATACTGACACAGATCTTGGTACTGACAGCGCTCTACCAACAGCATTGCCTATGGAGGAGGTGTACCACTCCTCTCCATCCCCAGGGCACACGTTTTTCTTGCTTCCCTTCCAATGTTCCCTCTAATTTTTTATGTCCATGTACAGAATTAATTTTATGTGCACCATTATGGAGGTGATGTGTGATGCATGGGACTTAATAGGCAGCTGTGCAGCCATTCAGCTTAGGGGGAGACTTAGAGGGGAGCTAAGTTCCATGAGGGCTGCCACTGAGAAACCCGAGGACTTCTACAGAGCTCAACCACTGGTCCAGCCAACAACCCATTGGCCACTGATACACATACAGGATGCTACCATGGCCCTTTTGGGGCCCACCTTCACAAGCCTTAAAAAGCTGGTGCCTGCCATCATGGAGGAGGAGAAAATCCACTTATTCAAGTGGCTTTCCTATCAAGACCTGTCGCTGGAGCACCAAAAGGAGCAAGATTCAGAAGTGCGCCAATATACTTTGTCTATTTGTAAGGATCTTTCTTCATCTTTGCTAGATGAGATGGTAGACCTGGCACTGGCTGATTTCAAGGCTTTTCAAGAGTTCCTTGTGCAAATTTCTGACACCTTGGAGACAGAGACTGCAGTCACCTCTGAAAAATCCCACAAATTGTTTGACAGTTTCTGTTGGCCCTGCCTGCCCTTCCTGTAAATGAGGGGCCCATAGAGCCAGTGAGAACTCTGTGGTAGACATCAGTCATTATAACACCAGCATCTAAACTAATTGAGAAATGGTACCTACCAGTTACCCCTCTTGAGGTTTGAATACTTCTATACCCATGCCAACCCTAGCTCCCTAGTTGTCTTGGCAGTTCAAGAGAAGTCAAGTTCTATCAAGAGCATACCAAAACACAATTATCCCAAACATTTAGATCTTTTTGCAAGAGAACTGTACTCATTGACTTTACTTCAGTTTAGGGTGGCCAAATACAGGCCTTACTCAGCAAATATGATTTGACTAGGGAGAGGGTGACACCCTTTTTGGGTAAGCTTGCTCATGAGAACAGAGAGGAGCTAAAACACATAACACAGGAAGGGCAACTGATGTCTCGGATATCATGGTTCCGATATCACAATCACTGCAGTGACCATGCAGAAAGAATTGTAGCTTCAGGCTTTGGATATCACCCAAGAGGTACAAGCCACAAATAAGGACATGCCCTTTTGAGAGCTTGGAATTATTCCATAAGAGGACTGAGTGATCTGCCTACACCAGGGGTGGGCAAAGTTTTTGGCCCAAGGGTCACATCGTGTTTGTGAAATGATATCGAGGGCCAGGTAGGGAAGGCCCCACCCCCAATCCAGCCCCCTCCCATTTCCCACCCCTGCCTGCCCCCTGAGAATCCCTGACCCATCCATCAACCCCTCAACCTTGTACCCTGACTCCCCCTTCCACAGACTCCTAACCACCCCACAGGACCCTACCCAATTCCCCTCCTCCCTGTCCCCTAACTTCCCCAACCCCTATCCACGTTCTAGCCCCCTAACCACCATCCCAGAACCTCATCCTGCTCCTTGACTGCCCCCTCCAAAGTCCCCCAACAACCACCACCCTGGAACCCCCCCATCCGCCATCTTACCATAGCAGCCCCGGCCCCCAGAGCTCTGCCTGTGTGGTGTGGCTCCAGGGGAGGAGTGACCGCGCAGCCCCGGCCCCCGGGGCGTTCCCCACGCGGTGCTGCTGTGGGGGAGAGGTCAGCGCGCAGCCCCGGCCCCCAGGGCATTCCCCGCGCAGCTCCGGGGGAAGGGCAAGTGCGCAGCCCCGGCCCCCAGGGCTCTCCCCACGCAGCGCGGCTCCCAGGGAGGGGCCAGCGTGCAGACCCGGCCCCCAGGGCGTTCCCCGCGCAGCGCTGCTTCGGGGGAGAGGTCAGCACGTAGCCCCAGCCCCCAGAGCGCTCCCCGCATGATGTGGCTCCGGGAGTGGGGTCCCCAGAGCACTCCCCATGCGGTGCAGCCCCGGACCCCAGAATGTTGCCCGCACGGCTCCGGGAGAGGGGAGGGCGCGCAGCTCTGGGCCCGCAGCTGTGCCCTCGCTGCATGACTGCGGAGGAGAAGCCAGGGGCAGCCTCCACGGGCCGGATGGGACGGTCTCGTGGGCCTGATGTGGCCCGCGGGCCGTAGTTTGCCTACCTCTGACCTACACTCACTTGAAATTGTCTAAAGCAGTTTTGTACTCCTTGGGAATCCTCACCCCTCCACCCTAGTGAAAGGTGTCCCATTGGTTATAATAATTGAGGCCTAGCAGGCCTAAGTTAATTGTTAGCCTAACTAAAGAAAAGTGGGTAAAGGTTTATGAATTGTCATAATGATGTGTTATATAAAACTCTTTAAAAAAAGATATGAGAAGGAGACAGATTGAATTAATTTAAAGAAAGAGTCTACTGATAATGCTTAAGTATTGTGTTAGGATTGTGACTGGTGTAAAAGAAGGTCAGAAATCAATTAACTGAAATTGGTGCATTGGAAATATGGCCTAATTAGCTGTAAGAATAATGGCAATGGTTTATTCTACTCATTGCATTTTGGGGGTCCTTAAAAAGGCTTCAGGGAGAGGAGAGAAAATAACTTTTTACCATCATCACGGCTGCAGCAGAAGGATTGTTTCCATGACATCAGACCTTGATACTTCAGTGGTTATACTTGACCATTATCACTGCGCCAAAGAGGATCCTAACCTAATATCCAGGTCTGTCTTCCCCTCCCTTGTGTGATCCTTTCTGCCTCCTATCTCTCATTCTAGGCTTTCCACCTTATCCTGAAATCAGCTGCGCTGCAGGGTATCAGTGTAGTGATAGCATAGAAATGTAGGCCTGGAAGAGACTGTGACACGTCTTCTATCCAGTCCCCTGCACTAAGGCAGCACAAAATATTATCTACACCATACCTGACCATTGTTTGGAGGTTTTTAAGTACAGATTAGACAATGACAGAGATTCCACAGCCTTCCTCGGTAATTTGTTCTAGTGCTTAACTACCCTTACATTTAGGAAGTTTTTCCTAATGTCTAACCTAAATCTCCGTCGCTCCAATTTAAGCCCATTATTTCTCGTCCTGTCCTCAGTGGTTAAGGAGAACAGTTTTATTATGCTCTTCTTTACAACAGCCTTTCATGTACTTGAAGACTATAATCATGTCCCCCCTGAGTCTTCTCGTCTCCAAAATAATAAACCCAATTTTTTTTTCAATCTTTCCTCATCAGTCATATTTGCTAGACCTTTGTTGCTCTCCTATGGACTTCCTCCAATTTGTCCCCATCCTTCCTGAAATGTGGTGCCCAGAACTGGACACAGTACTCCCAGTTGAGACCTTATCAGTGCTAAGCAGAGTGGAAGAATAACTTTGTCTAGCGTACAAACTTACGGACACAAACTTTGTTTCTCGCTTACTCCTGCTAATACATCCCAGAATGAGAGATGCGCTTTTTTATTATTATTTTTTTATTTTTTTTTTTATTTTTTTTTTGGCAACACTTTTACATTGTTGGCTCATATTTAGTTTGTGATCCATTATAATCCCAGATCCTTTTCTGCAGTACTCCTTCCTAGGTAGGTACTTCCCATTTTGTATTTGTGCACTTGATTATTCCTTCCTAAATGTAGTATTGTGCACTTTTCCTTAGAACATGTAAAGGGCCATGTTGGGTTAGACCAAAGGTCCATCTAGTCCAATATCCTGTCCTCTGGCAGTGTCCAGCACCAGGTGCCCCATAGGGAATGAACAGAACAGGTAATCAAGTGATCCATTCCGTCTCCCATTCCAAGCTTCTGGCAAAGAGAGGCAAGGGACCCCATCCTGGCTAATAGCCATTGATGGACCTATCATCCAGGAATTTATTTAGTTCTTTTTTGAATCCTGTCATAGTCGTGGCCTTCACAGCATCCTCTGGCAAAGAGTTCCACAAGTTGACTGTGAGCTGTGTGAAGAAATGCTTCATTTTATTTGTTTAAATCTGCTGCCTGTTGATTTCATTTGGTGACGCCTGGTTTTTATGTTATGAGAAGGAGTACTTTCTTATCTACTTTCTCTGCACCAGTCATGATTTTATAGACCTCTCTCATATCCCGCCTTAATCCATATTGAATTTCATCCTGTTTATTTCAGACCATTTCTCCAGTTTGTCTAGAGCATTTTGAATTCTAATCCTGTCTTCCAAAGTGCTTGCAACCCCCCTCCACAAGCTTAGTATCATCCACAAGCTTTATAAGTATACTCTCTATCCCAGGGGTAGGCAACCTATGGCACGGGTGCCGAAGACAGCATACGGGCTGATTTTCAGTGGCACTCACACTGCCTGGGTCCTGGACACCGGTCTGGAGGATTTTGCATTTTTATTTAATTTTAAATGAAGCTTCTTAAACATTTTTAAAAGTTTATTTAGTTACATACATCAATAGTTTATTTATATATTAAAAACTTATAGAAAGAGACCTTCTAAAAACGTTAAAATGTATTACTGGCATGCAAAATCTTAAATTGGAGTGAATAAATGAAGACCCGGCACCCCACTTCTGAAAGGTTGCCAACCCCTGCTCTGTCTCATTTGCTTACTCATTTATTATGATATTGAATAGACCCAAACTCAGGAGAGCTCACTCAGCAACACAGGCATTGGATTGCAAGGGACGGTCATGGGAACCCTACCTTTTCTGCCTTCATATGGGAGGGGACACAAGGGTTCATGCACCATCCCGATGGACACTGCTAGCCACAACAAATTGTTTTACATGTGTAAGGTGCATGCACACCTGTAATGTCTGTGGCTCCCAACAGCTTGAAGAACCCAGTTACTGTAGGGTAAGTAAATATTCTTTTCTAGGGTCCCTGCTCAAACCACTAAAACATACTGCTTCTTTCTGGTGCTTCAAACCTATGTTTCATCTTCGCTTGGTCACACACAGGAGCAGGTGAAGAAGAATAAGGCATTTTGCCGGTTTAAGAAGCTTCAAGAGTCTCGACCTGAGTTCCTGGGATGGCAGCTGGAGGATCTGCTCCCTCTGCCACTGCAGAGGCTCCATCAGTAAGGAAGCAGCTTTGAGCCTTCAGTTGTCATTTTAGCACCAAGATTAGCACTAAATGCTAGGAATCAGAGGTGAAGAGAGGGAACCCCATGGAACTGTAAACTGTTGCTGGTGGACAGAGGTAGAGTGACTGTAGTGACCCCAGGTCAGAACGTTCCATTGCAGCCCACACAGATTCCAAAGTGTGTGTGGTGGGGATACAGGGAGATATGCAGCTGTCCGAGGTCTCTCCAGATTGTGGAAAGAGATTCAGTGGCATAGGCTCTTGGAGGGCTTTTCCCCCTGAGCAATTCCCGGATTGTGGTGGTGCCTTCCCATGGGGTCTCCCGTGTGGG
Organism: Dermatemys mawii; assembly: GCA_007922305.1. Taxonomy (NCBI): domain Eukaryota; kingdom Metazoa; phylum Chordata; order Testudines; family Dermatemydidae; genus Dermatemys; species Dermatemys mawii. The sequence continues at coordinate 505,234 of ML677519.1, forward strand.
ATGCTTCAGGATTCCTTCACTGGGTATGCCAAATTGCTAAGGGAGATAGTGGGGCATTATTGGTTGCTGTGACTGCTGGTTCTAATCTCATCTAATCCAGATCTGAGTGGGTAGGGTCTCTGTCTTTCCAGCATCTGAGACTGGGCAGCTGAACAAGAAAAAATTGACTGAAGTTTGGTTCACATCATACAGAAGTGGTGCTGTTTGATAGGTTCTGTGTCTGCCCACTCTTTATATGGGTAGCTGTCTCTGGGACATCCCGTATCACCCTTTTTGCACCTGCATGGTTTGAGGTGGAGGCACCACAGAGCCATAGAACCTTCTGTGGTTGATCAGAGGCTGTACCCTTTCCTCTTACTTGGTATCTGCCACAGTAATCCAGGTCTGTTCTGCTTAGGGCTTTCCTTTAAGATCAGCGATCCTATAGGTGAGAAGAGGGTTGTCTGCATGTGGTGGTTTGGAGGCTAATTTAGCTTGGGGAGGAACTATGAGGAGGTCCAGATGTAGGCTCTTTGTTGAGACTCCAGTTTGAGAAGTACATTTATAGTTCCTTTGATGCTGGTGTGTAAACAAAACATCTAGTGAGGAGGGCATTTCACTTATCCAGGGCATTCCTCAGGGAGAGGGACTCCATAGCATTTTAGTCTCCTGGAGCATGGTGGTGGCTGTAGACATAGGATGTAGGAACATAGGAATTGACAGACTGGGTCAGATCTGAGGTCCATCTAGTCCAGTAACTTGTTTCCAACAGAGGCCACTGTCAGAAACTTCATCTGTAGTATGCAGAAGCTAGATAATTTGCCCATCACATTGAGTCGTCTTCTCTACTAGTTGGAGATTGGTTTAAGACCTGAAGTGTGATGTTTATTATTCCTTTTGAAATGTTTGCCACTAATTATTATTAGGATAATTGATATTTTTATTAGGCATGTGTCAAATCCCTTCTTGAATCTTACTACGTTCCTGGTCTACATGGGTCAGGAGAACAATGGTGTATGTGGGGAGAACTGACTGTCCTGAGGGAGGGGAAGTGCTTCAAGACTCTGACTGATTAGTCCTCCCTTTCCAAAGGCTGGATCTTTCTCATTCTTGTACTATCAACATCAGGAGATGCTGCTGATAATAATAAAAAAATATAATATATGGAGATATACCTATCTTATAGAGCTGGAAGGACCTTGAAAGGTCATAGAGTCCAGTCCCCTGCCTATACTAGCAGGACCAAGTACCATCCCCTAACAGATTTTTTTTGCCCCTGTGGTAAACCCAGAGCAGGCAGCTACCAGAGGGGGTGGTGATAAGGAAGGTAACCACAGGTCAATTGGGCTCAGCTGAGTAGAGATTGCCAGAGACTCAGGCAAGATCAACTGATACCAATTAAGCCCTGACAGAGACCATTTTAAACCCTCCTCCCTGGCTAGGAAGGGGTGGGAGAGAGAGAGGCAGGCAGGCAGCAAGCAGGTTGGGGGCATCAGGACAGGGAGCATCTCCAAGCTGGGAGACTGCTTTCCCTGGACAGAGGGTAAAAAGACCCAGCCAAGAAGGAGTGACTGGGGGAAGGGAAAAGCCTGCCCTTGGGCTTTCTATGTGGCTTGCCTGGGCAGCCTGCCTCACTAGAGCGTAAAGGACTGAAGCCTGGTGAGTCACAGAAAGCACTTTGCCACACCTCAGATCCCTAAATGGCTCCCTCAAGGATTGAGCTCACAAGCCTGGATTTAGCAGGCCAATGCTCAAATCACTGAGCTATCTCCCCCACCCCCAGTGGTGACTGTATGTGATATGTGACTACACCCCTTTATTCCGTCTGTCTTAGATACAAGCACTTGTTCAGAGACCTGATGGAGAACACCAGCCTGGATAGTGTGGAGTTCCAGCATCTTGCAAGTATGATGTAGATTCCAAACTTTTGTTCTGGATTATTTCCTTTGCTAACAACAATCAGATTTTAATAATCTCTCTGACCTCAAACCCTTTTCGGTGCTGATCCCTAGTAGATTACTATCTCTTTCTTTCTCTTCCTTCCTCCCCCCTCCTCTATGTGACCAAATACCCCAACTTCCTGAAACCTGTGGGATTATTAGCACAAGTGGAATGTTAAAATCCGTGATTACAACCTATTTGGAAAGGATTGAGTGGGCAAAAGGGGAAGGTGAGTGACACTCTGTCAAAAATGGCATTACCTGTTTCCAAGTCACTGATAACTAAGAAGAAAATAATCTTGAATGCTTATGGATGAATGTCCTAACAGATAAAGCACAAGACAGGGGTATTAGCTGATGTCTGCTGCAGACCACTAATTACACTAGAGAACAGTAAGACCACCTCCTTATGCACCAATGTACAATATGTAGAGGGAAAAAAACTGGTATCATGCGGGACTTCAATTTGAGTAACACACTGGAGGTCTCATGGTGCTAATCCTATAACATCCTTGGGATTTCTAAACATTAATAGATGATGATTTCCTAATTCAAAAAGTGTTGCAGCCAACACAAGGGAATTCTATATTAAGTCTTGTCCTACAGATAAAGAACTGATCACAGAACTGAAAATTAATGTAGCTTTGGTACAAATAATCATGATTTGATCATGTTTATAATACACAAGCAGAATAAAGTCCAGACCAGTTTCCATAAATACATTCTCTCTCTCTCTCTCTCTGTGTGTGTGTGCTTTAATAGAAACAATTTTAAAAAAACTGAAAACAGTCATGAGCCAAATTATCTGTGAGGAAGAATTTAATCAGAAAAATGTGAATGCTCATTGGGAATCATTTAAGAACACCTTATTACATGCCCGTAAAAAACACAATTGAGGAAGAAAGCTGTGCTGCTTAAAAAACAAACATGGTTTAGAGAGGCATTGAAGGCAACTACAAAAAAGTTATGTATAACAAATGGAAGAAAGGAGAAGTTGATAGTAAGAAATATAAATCAGAAGTTAGGAATTGTAAAAAATTGATATTGGCACCAAAGGACACATGGAGAAATCTATGGCTAGCAAAGTTAAGGACAATAAAGAGTTCTAAAATATATTAGGAACAAAAAGAATCCTGACAATGGCCCATTATCAGATGGAAATGGTAGAATTATCAGTAATAATGCAGAAAAGGCAGAGGGGTCCATAAATATTTCTGTTCTGTATTTGGGGAAAAATAGATGATATATTTTCACCATATGGAAACAACACTCTTTCCATTTCACTAGTATATCTGGAGGATGTTAAACTGAAGCTACTAAAGTTAGATATTTTTAAATCAGTAGGTCTAGATAATTTGTGTCCAAGAGTTGTAAAAGAGTTGGCTGAGGAGCTCACTGGACCATTAATGTTGGTTTTCAATAAATCTTGGAACACTGGAGACATTCCAGAAAACTGGAAGAAAGTGAATGTCATGTCAGGTTTTTAAAAGGGTAAAAAACGGGATGGCCAGCCAGACATTGATCCCAGGCAAGATAATGGAACTGCTGATATAGGACTCAAAAAATAAAGAACTAAAGAAGGGTAATGTAATAAACATGGGTTTATAGAAAATACAAGCTGTCAAACTAACTTGATATCTTTTTTATGTGATTATAAATTTGGTTGATAAAGAGAATAGTGTTGACATGATATACTTAGATATCTATATGATGTTTGAGTTGGTACCATATGACATTTTGATTAAAAAAACAAAATGATATAAAATTAACATTGCACACATTAAATGGATTAAAAACCCTGATAGGTCTTAAAATGTAACTGTAAATGGATAATCATTATTGTTTCCATTGGGGTCCTGTAGGCATCCGTTCTTGACCCTATGCTATTTAACATAATTATCAATGACATGCAAGAAAACAAAATCAATCCTAATAAAGTTTGCAGATACCACATAAATTAGGGGAGTGGTAAATAACCAATAGGACAGAGTGATCTAGATCTCTTAGTAAACTGGCTGCAAGCAAAAAAAAAAAAGAAAAAAAAAAAGAAAAAAAAAAGTAAATGTATACATGTACGAAGAAAGAATATAGTGTATACTTATAAGATGGGGAACTCTATCCTGGGAAGCAGTGACTCTAAAAAAGTTTTGGGGTTCTTGGTGGATAATCAGCTGAACATGAGCTCCTAGTGTGACACAGTAGCCAAAAGAGCTAATGGAATCCATAAACTTGGATCTGGAGGAGGAGTAGAGTGGCTGTTTTACCTCTATATTTGTCAATTGTGTGAACGTTGCTGGAATACTTTGTCCAATTCAAGAAAGATGTTGATAAATTGGAGGTGTTTAGAGAAGATTGAGGGGTGACTTGATCAGTCTAAGTACCTACATGGGGAACAGATATTTAATAATGGGTTTTTCAGCCTAGTTGACAAAATGATCCAATGCTGGAAGTTGAAGCTAGATGAATTCAGACTGGAAATGAGGTGTACATTTTTAACAGTCAGAGTAATTAATCATAGAAACAGTTTACAAAGGGTCATAGTGGGTTCTCTGTCATTAACCATTTTTAAATCAAGATGAGATTTTTTTTTTTTTTAAAAAAAAATCTGCTCTAGGAATTATTTTGGGGAAGTTTTATGGCCTGTGCTACACAGGAAGTCAGACTAGATGATCACTGTGGTCCCTTCTGGTCTGTGAATCTGATTTTTCTTCAAGTGATAGTCCTATGAGTATTTGAAACGCAGGTGGGCATGCACGACATGTGCCAGAGCCAGAAGTTTTCAGTAACAATGTTGTTGACCTGCACATGTGTCGTACATTGCCTCATGCTCCAGGTGTGCGGGATGACGCTTCTTCGGTTCCCTATCACTGCCGCATGGTTGGAGTCAGAATCTTCTTTCCTCCATGCTTGTAGTCTGCAACAAGACTGCTTTGTCTGTGTGTATTATTAGGTAGTTTAGTCTTCTTGTGTAGATAGTTCATGGTTAATTAATGTAGTTGGTTTTCCCCCCTCAGGGCCTGCCCCAACTTTGTTGAGGGACTATGCCCCATGGGTTCAAAAAACTATATGGTCTCTTTTGACTCAGATGGTGGTTCTGTAGAATAACCATCATTCTTCTCTGTATCCTGGCACAGTTAAGACTCCCAGGCATGACCGCTGCCAGGCAGGGTATACTTGGGCACCACTGCCCTGATATTGATACCCTTGGAGTTTCTGTACCCCTGGGACCCAACCCACTGGGCACAGTGGCTGCCCTGGAACCTGCAACACTGCTAGTATCTGCCTTCCCGGGTCTTGCACACTTTTGTCTGAGCTCCTGTGCTGGAGCTGCCTGGTTCGGACCAGAAACAGAGACTGAGTGGGAGCCAGTATCAATGGTTGTCTCATTCTTTCTCAACAAAGCCCTGATTTCCCCAGACCTCTTGCCTCCTGATGATTAAGTCTATGATTTGTCACAGGTATTTTTAGTAAAAGTCATGGACAGGCAATAAACAGAAGTGACAAAGAGTCCTGTGGCACCTTAAAGACTAACTAAAGTATTAGAGCATAAGCTTTTGTGGGCTAATACCCACTTCGTCGGATGCATGCAGTGGAAGTATCCAGGGGCAGGTATAAATAGGTAGGCAAGAACCAGGTGGGAGATAACAGGGTTAGTCCAATGAGGCTGAACCAGCTTGTTATCTCTAATCAGGGAGGGTGAGGTATTCCTCTAGCAGCTGAACTGGAGGTGTGAATAGCGAGAGAAGAGAAGCTGCTTTTGTAGTTAGCTAGCCACTCCTAATCTTTGTTCAATCCTTGACTGATTGTATCAAATTTGCAAATGAATTTGCAAGGGTGGACCAACCCTTCCAAAGTGATGATAGTCACCCTCTGCCCCACTCCCATCCCAACCACCACCATCACCATGGATGCCTCCCTAGCTGGATGGGGTGCTCACGCTGGATGGCCATGCAATCCCAGGGGCTTGGACTCAGCATGAGGCCCCCACGTGCATTAATATCCTGAAGGTGAGGGCAGTCCACTTTACGTTCCTGCCCTTTATCCGAGAGTGGAATACCTAAAGGAGATTGTGTTTGGTTTCTTTTTAACCAGTGTGGCACTACAGATAGCTCTCTTTTTACTGGATTGGTGAATCTAATTAGAGAATAAACCACCAGTTTGGGGGATTATTGGCCCTATTTCTTGCAGTCTGCCCTGTGTGTGGCATTGTCAGTGTGGCCCATCCAGACACCTGCTTGCACCCATCCACCATCCCCTCTACTGCAGACTGTACTACTTAGTGGTGAGAGAGTAACTGAAAGAGCATAAGTGACAAAGAGTCCTATGGCACCTTAAAGACTAACTAAAATTTTAGAGCATAAGCTTTTGTGGGCTAATACCCACTTCGTCGGATGCATGCAGTGGAAGTATCCAGGGGCAGGTATAAATAGGTAGGCAAGAACCAGGTGGGAGATAACAAGGTTAGTCCAATGAGGCTGAACCAGCTTGTTATCTCTAATCAGGGAGGGTGAGGTGTTCCTCTAGCAGCTGAACTGGAGGTGTGAATAGCCAGAGAAGAGAAGCTGCTTTTGTAGTTAGCTAGCCACTCATAATCTTTGTTCAATCCTTGATTGATTGTATCAAATTTGCAAATGAATTGCAGCTCTGCAGTCTCTCTTTGCAGTCTGGTCCTCAAGTTTTTTTGCTGCAAAATGCTGACCTTTAAATCTTTTATGGTGTGTCCGGTGAGGTTGAAGTGCTCTCCTACAGGTTTCTGAATATTGCCATTCCTGACACCTGATTTGTGTCCATTTATCCTTTTTCGTAGGGACTGTCCAGTTTGGCCGATGTACATAGCAGAGGGACATTGCTGGCACATAATGGCGTATATTACATTAGTAGATGTGCAGGTGAATGAACCAGTGATGGTGTTGCTGATCTGGCTTGGTCCTGTGATGGTGTTGCTGGTGTAGATGTGTGGGCAGAGTTGGCATCGAGGTTTGTTGCATGGATTGGTTCCTGAGTTAGAGTTATTATGGTGCAGTGTGCTGTTGCTGGTGAGAATATGCTTGAGGTTGGCAGGTTGTCTGTAGGCCAGGACTGGCCTGCCTCCCAAGGCCTGTGAAAGTGAGGGATTGTTGTCCAGGATGGGTTGTAGATCACTGATGATGCGTTGGAGAGGCTTTAACTGAGGACTGTAGGTGATGGCCAGTGGTGGTCTGTTGTTTTCTTTCTTGGGCTTGTCTTGCAGCAGCAGGCTTCTGGGTACACATCTGGCTCTGTTGATCTGTGTCCTTATTTCCTTGTGCGGGTATTGTAGTTTTGAGAGAGCTTGTTGGAGATCTTGTAGGTGTTGGTCTCTGTCTGAGGGGTTGGAGCAAATACGATTGTACCTCAGTGCTTGGCTGTAGACAATGGATCGTGTGGTGTGCCCGGGATGGAAGCTGGTGGCATGAAGGTAGGCATAGCAGTCGGTAGGTTTTCGGTATAGGGTGGTGTTGATGTGGCCGTCATTAATTTGCACCGTGGTGTCCAGGAAGTGGACCTCCTGTGTAGACTGGTCCAGGCTGAGGTGGATGGTGGGGTGGAAGCTGTTGAAATCATGGTGGAATTCCTCCAGAGTTTCTTTCCCATGGGTCCAGATGATGAAGATGTCATCAGTGTAGCGTAGATAGAGGAGGGGCGTGAGTGAACGAGATTTGAGGAAGCATTGTTCCAGGTCAGCCATAAAGATGTTGGCATACTGTGAGGCCATGCGGGTGCCCATAGCGGTGCCACTGGTCTGGAGGTATATATTGTCACCAAATTTGAAATGTGTGTGAGGATAAAGTCACAGAGCTCAGCAACCACTTGTGCTGTGGCATCATCAGGGATACAATTCCTGACAGCTTGTATTCCATCTTTGTGTGGGATGTTTGTGTAGAGAGCCTCTACATCCATGGTGGCTAGAATGGTGTTTTCTGGAAGGTCACCAATGCATTGTAGTTTTCTCCGGAAGTCGGTGGTGTCACGGAGATAGCTGGGAGTGCTGGTGGCGTAGGGTCTGAGTACAGTGTCCACATACCCAGACAGTCCTTCAGTGAGAGTGCCAATGCCCGAGATGATGGGGCGTCCAGGATTTCCAGGTTTGTGGATCTTGGGTAAAAGATAGAATAACCCCAGTCGGGGTTCTAAGGGTATGTTAATTTGTTCCTGTGTTAGTGTAGGGAGTGTCCTGAGTAGACAGTGCAGTTTCTTAGTATATTCTTCAGTGGGATCTGAGGGAAGTGGCCTGTAGAAATTGGTGTTGGAGAGTTGTCTGGTAACCTCCTTTTGGTAGTCAGACCTGTCCATGATGACAACAGCACCTCCTTTATCAGCCTCTTTGATTATGATGTCAGGGTTGTTTCTGAGGCTGTGGATAGCATTGCGTTCTGCTCGACTTAGGTTGTGAGGCAGGTGATGTTGTTTTTCCACAATTTCTGCCTGTGCACGTCGGCGGAAGCATTCTATGTATAGGTTCAGACTGTCATTTCAACCCTCAAGAGGAGTCCATGTGGAGTTTTTTTTCTTGTGCTGCTGGTGGGATGGTGTCTGTGTATCAGTGCGCTGTTCTATGTAGTCTTGAAAGTATTCTTTGAGTCGGAGACGGTGAAAGTAGGCTTCCAGATCACCGCAGAATTGTATCATGTTTGTGGGGGTGGTGGGGCAGAATGAGAGTCCTCGAGATAGGACAGACTCTTCTGCCGGGCTGAGTGTGCAGCTGGATAGATTGACGATACTGCTGGGTGAGTTAGGGGTACCACTGCTGTGGCCCCATGTGGCAGGCAGGATTTTAGATAGCTTGCAGTCCTTTTTCTTTTGTAGAGAGGTGAAGTGTGTAATACAGATCTCCTGTCTTATTTTAGTAAAGTCTGTTTGTGTGGAGGGTTGGTTGTTTATCAAGGTCTCCAGGTTGGAAAGCTCTTTTTTGATGTTTTCCTGTTTGCTGTACAGGATGCTGATCAGGTGGTTCCTCAGTTTCTTAGATAGTGTCTGGCATAATCTCTCACTGTAGTCTGTGCAGTATGTAGAAAGCAATGGATTTTTCACCTTCAGTCCATTTGGTATGATGTCCATCCGTTTGCATTTGGAGAGAAAGATGATATCTATCTGTATTTGTGCAAGTTTCTTCATGAGGTTGATGGATTTCCACTCCATATGGCTAAATGCAGTGCCTTGCATGTTGTCAAGAAAGAGCATAGCCCCACATGGCTTCTTGTAACCTCTTTCTATGTTGAAAGAGCATAGCCCCACATGGCTTCTTATAACCTTGTCTGTAGCATGAGGCAATGTATGACTCAGGTGCAGGTCAAATGACCCTGCTAAACTTTCAGCTGTAGTGTGCAAATGTGCCCGCTTTTGGAATACAGAGAGGGACCACACATCTTGAAGAACATCCAGTTACAGATAAGTAACCTCCTCAACTCCCAGATTTCAGCGATATGATTGGGCAGAGCCACATACATGCTCTTCTCCAATGGTGGCAATTTTGTCTGTTTCCCAACCTGATGTAGGTCACTAGCAGTGAAGTGGTTTGTTTATACTGATGTGCTATGCTAATTTCAGAAGCTGTGAAATCTGTCTCTGAGGTGTCTCAGTGGGTCCATAGCACCATTCGCAGCCATGAGAACTCAGTGCAACTGCTTCGGGTCCAGAAACTGCTCAAAGGACAGAAGACTAAGGTGCTGACTCCAGGTGGGTCCTACTCATCAGCCAGACTAAGTGAATTGGAGACAGCTTCGTGATCACTTCTGATTCAATTCAAATGGACTTGGGAAGGAAAACTGCCCAATGTCTCACAAACAGGGTATGATAAATGGCAAATTATGAATGGGAGAGGTGACTAGTGGGACTGCCCGGTTGGATTCACAATCTTCATTTAAGGACCTGGAAGTGGAGGTAAGTAGCAGGTTAATGGCGCTCGCAAGTGACACTCAGTTGGGAGGAATTTATGAGTTGCAGTGAGGAAAATGATCCATAGTAGCTCATGGATATTAGTTGGGAAAAACATAGCTAATGTTTCTATTTCATTTTTTAATATGTAAAAAAAGCTGATAGTCGTGTTTTTGTCCCTCATGCACACTCACCTCTCCCTCACTCTCTTTCCCTCCCTAATGCAAGACTCCAGTATGTTCTAGCAGCATGAGAACTGGTGTTTTACTTCTGCAGTGCACTGGTAAAATCGAGGAATGTTGGTTGACAAGAATTGCTACACCAGATGAATCTAATGGTCCACCTAGTCAAGTCTCCTGGTTCTAAGAGTGGCCAATACAAAATGTCTTTAGAGGAAGGTGGGTGCAGGCATGGGTTCTGTGCCAGTGCAGACTAATTACTGTTAATGGTTTGTAAGAAAGCATAAGTACTCATCAGGGACATAGCCACGAGTGGGGCGGTCCACCCATTTAGCATCCAGGCCCACCCAAATCTGAGTAGGGGTCTAGTGCTGCCACAGTGGCCTGGAGCATCAGCTGGGTGCAGCGATGTGGGCTGGGGGCATGCCTCCCCCTTTAATCATCTGTGCCACCACCTGCAGTTTCTGCCTTGGCCCCTGCCCTGGAATTCCCTTCCACAGCACCTACTCCTCCATTTCTGCCATAGTGGAAGTCGGGCTGAACGTGACTGGAGACATGCCTGGGAAAGGCACTGCAGCTAGTGCTCCCACTGAGCCCCATTAGCATAGGCGCCAACTTCTACTGGTGCTGGTGGGTGCTTACCCTCCATCTGGCCCTGCCCCAACTCTACCCCTGCCCCACCCCCATTCCAACCCCTTCTCCAAATCCCGCCCCCCTCACCTCCTTCCCTGAGCGTGCCAAATTCCCACGCCTCCCTCAACCCTCCTGGAGCTTGCTACATCTGTTTGGTGGTGGCAAGCACTGAGAGGTAGGCGGAGGATGGGGGACACGGCGTGCTCAGGGGAGAAGGAGAAGATGAGGCTGGATGGGGAGTTTGGCTGCCGGTGGGTGCAGAGAACCCACTAATTTTTCTCCGTGGGTGCCCCGGAGCACCCATGGAGTTGGTGCCTATGGCGCCCAGAGCAGGAAAACTGGGCTTGCAGCAGAGTTCTATGAGATGGGGCTCGGGAAGCCTGCTGAATTCTGTCTCTTTCTCACCCGCATCCTCCAATAAGTGTTTGGAGCCTGGGACAATGGGGAGGATGGGAAGGCAGCAGGGTAGTAAGGGAGCGGAGTGGGAGTCGGGGTGGAGGAAGCAGCAGGGCCCAGGGGCATTGGGTGAGGGGCTGGTGTTTAAAGTGCCCCTCAGAAGTAGTCATATTTAAATCCCTGGGCACCTGAAATCCAGGATGGCATTATGTGCCTGCCCTTCAGAAAGCTATGCTCCAACAGGTCACAAAAGTCCTGAATGCCAGTCATGATTCAGTCAGCTGCTATTTTGAATCACGAGTTCTCCCCCATTGTTTGTAACTATCCATCGCTTCACAGTGATTCAACAGACGTTTGAGGCTACAGAGGTCGGGCAGGGGAAAGACTATGGGCTGCGGGGCCACATCTGGCCCACGGGCTAATTTTGCCAGGTTCCCCAAGCTCCCAGCTGGGGAGGCTACCCCCAGCGCCTCCCCTGCTGTCCCCCTCCCCCGCCTTCCCCGTTCTCCTGGAGCTTCAGCACTTCACATCCAGGAGCGGCCCTGGACAACGCTGCAGTAGTATGGCTTGGAGGTGAGCTCCTGCTGTGCAGCCCACTGGAGCTTGCAGCCCCGTCCCCTTACCATGCTGTTTCCCCCATCCCCTGGAGCCTCTGCACACTGTGTCCAGGAGCGGTCCTCGACAGAGCTGCAGTGGCGTGGCTCCAGCGGGGCCTGAGCTGCCACTGGGAGCGGCATGGTAAGGGGGCGGGGCTGCGAGCTACAGCATTGTCCAGGACTGCTCCTGGATGAGGGGCACTGAGGCTCCAGGAGAAGGGGGAGGTGAGGGTAAGCGGCATGGTATGGTGGCAGGACGGGGAGTTGAATAAGG
>ML677519.1:517133-534830 GCA_007922305.1 Dermatemys mawii
GGAACCCCGATGTGGCCTTCAAGCCAAAAAGTTTGCCAACCCCTGCTATAGAGTGATATTTGGTGTAGCCAGTCAGTTGATTTTATCATTTAATTGTATTATTGTCATGGTTAATTCATATGCAATCCATGTGTGATGAATAGTTATAAGTAGGATAGGACTATGGGAGTATAAGATTGAAAAGTATTTAGGAGTGATGGATGTGTATTAGGTATAAATAAAACAAGGCTGTAATGCAAGGCCTACCGAGTAAGGCCTGTGTGATCTCAGCTTAACCACTCTAAGCTTCAGGATTAAGGATACCTGTCATGCGTGAGTGACCAAAGATTGAACCTATGCCAATAAAACTACAAGATTACTATAAAGGATGTGCCAATAGGTGATGTTTTGGAAAAATAGAACACAATATACCCATCTAGACTGCAAGGTACCTGATTGGAACATCATGGAAAGTTATGTTCAGAACAGAACACAGGAATATATATACATAAATGTTAATAAGATGCTAATAATAATAAAGGGAACTAAGAGAATACCCTATGAAATGTGGAACACTCCAAAATGTATGGGGTGGGGAAGAATACATAAGGAAAAGGAAGGTTGGAACCCTTATGCATATGCTAGGTGTCACCAGAACAAGATAGATGTGCCCTGACTGAGCTAAAGTGGGAAGGTGTTAGGTATCATCAGAACAAGATAGAGGTGCCTTGACTGGGCTAAAGTGGGAAGACTCAAAGGAAGGATGTCATTGGGATGACCCCAGCAGGAGCCATGCTCTATGAATGACCACCTGACAATGAGAAATCCAGCATGTGAGTATCATTATGGCACTGGCTACTGCTTGGGCTCTCTCACGTTGTGTAGATGTGCATGTGAGTGTAATTTGTTTGTAAGTCTGTTTGTGGTTACTGTATTCTTCATGGCTTCTCGCTCTCCCAATCTAAAAAAATCCTAAATGGTAACTTTCTCCCTGTTGATCTGAAAACTGTAATACAGCGGGGGGCTGAGCTCACTCTTCTAGAGACACTATAGTTTAACGCAAGATGATTTAGTCAATTTAAAATAAAGGCAACCTGGAGGTTATTGTGTGTGCTGGTTGTGTCAAAGTATGGATGGTTGTATTGATTTGTGTTGGCTGGGTGCTGTATTGAGAGATTTTGTGGATTTGTGTAGGTAGATTTAAGCCTCAGCCCTCAAAGGGACTTAGGCACTGTGACCAAAGCCTTGCTCCTCTCTGCCATTTCCTACTGGCTAGCTTAGATGGTTCCCCACTCAGTATGCTGGCTTTTGCAAATCCCATTCTTAGGCCTCTAACTCTTTCCATGCATTGTATAGGGAGCCAGGATGCCTAACACAGGGTTGTAAATTCCACTTGGCAGCAAGTGATATAAAAGTATTGCTGCACCTACATTCCCCTTGTGAATTCCACCTTTGAAGGTCATTGTAGATAAATAACTGAATATAGCAGTTTTGTTCACAGCATTCCACTGGAAAACTGCAGCTCTTGGTGGTATAAACACAGGAACAGAGGGCACTACTGGACTACTGTGTCCAGTTCTGGTGTCAGTTCTTTGGAAAGCACATTGGAAAAATTGCAGATGGTTCAGAGCAGCACTACAAGAATTAGAGATTTGGGAAATCTGCCTTACAGCAAACTCCTTAAGTTTCTCAGCTTTTGATTATATAAGCTAAATTTTGATCCAAAAAAATCATACACAGGGAGAAAATGCCTGATAGGGGTTGTCATGGATCAACAGGATCAGTGCTATGCTCTCATCTTGGGGGTGGTCTCTTGGAGGAACCCCTTCAATTTGCCAGACACACCCTCCCCAAGGGCTCTCACTCTTCTTCCAGGGTAAGTCATGGGACATCACCACCTCCTTAGACAGTACTCCTTGGACTCCAGCACTGCTGCTTCACACCATGAGCTCTGTCCAGCAAGTCCAACTTAGATAGATTCCTGGTAGAGACTTATAAACACTTCAGGGATTAATCCACCTCATAAAGCATCTGCAGTGATACTCAAACAGCATTGTCAAAACAGTCAGATTTATTAGGCCTGCTCTACATGGGGGATTGGGGGTTCAATCCAAGTTATGCAACTTCAGCTACGTGAATAACATAACTGAAGTCGATGTACCTAGATCTACTAGACTAGATGTGATAAATCAACCCCAGTTGGATTGATCGCTGCCCGCTGATCTGGCAGATAGTATAGACATGCCCTTAGTCAACTGGAACACAGCATAAGAAGTCCTTAGGTTAACAGAGAAATGAAAGTTAAACCATTATGGTTTGCTGCACCAGTGTAGCTATGCTGCTGTAACACTTAAATGAAGAGGCCCTTATGCTGAGAGGAGAGCTCTTCCCATCAGCATAGTTATTCCACTTTGCCAAGAGATGGTAGCTATGTCAGCTGGAGAAGCTCTCCTGTCAACACAGCACTGCCTACATCAGGGGATCTCAAACTCCTGGCCTATGGGCCATCTGTGGCCTGAGAACCTCCCCAATGGCACCTGTGGGCTTCCAGCAATTTTGGAGCCAGGTCTCTCTCTTGTCCCTGCCTGCTGTCCCCAGAAGCTCCCCCTCACCCTGCGCAATTTAAGATTGCCCCGGACCCCATCCACCACCGGCACCACAGCAGAGCTGAGCAGCTTCTGCCTGCTCGCTCTATGTGTCTGCTGGCCCCACCTGCAGCCCTGGGATGGGACTCTCTCTCCATTCGCTGCCCCCACCCTGAGCACCCCTGTGGCCAATGGGAAACTGCGGAGGCAGTGCCTGGGGGCAGCAGCATGTGGAAGCCCACCCCACCTTGGAGCCCCAGGTAAGCACTGCACTCCCTAACCCCCTCCTTGAGCCTGCTTCACCCCTCCCCACACACCCTACCAACCCCAAACTTCCTCTCAGAGCCTGCACCCAGCACCCAAACTCCATCCCGGAGCTTGAACCCGACACTCCTCCCAGAGTCCAACCTCTCACCCCTCTTCCGCCCAAACACCCTCCCAGAGCCTTAGGCAGGTGGTGGGGTGGAGGGTTCTGGGCAGCCTGAGTGACATTATTGGGCTGCTGGGAGGATTTGAAGACTGGCACTGGCCCTAAGTTAAAATGAGTTTGAGACCTCTGATGTATGTGGTGGAGTTAGGTTGGATGGATTGGGTTAGGTGGATTTTCATACACCTGAGCAATGTAGTTATACTGCTTTAGGTCTGTATCCTAGACCTGGCCTCAGTCTCACCTCCTTGCTCAGACTCCAGATGAGAGTCCAGTCTCCTTCCAGCAGCCAACCTATCTCCCTACTTCACACCTTTGTTCTTGAACTGCATCTTACCTGCAAAGAGGTGAAGAAATCCATCTCCTGCTGGGTCTCATAGACTTTAAGATCAGAAGGGACCATTATGATCATCTAGTCTGATCCTCCTGCACAATGCAGGTTACAATCTCACCCACAGATTTCTACCCCAGATCCCCAAATGGCCCCCTCAAGGGCTGAACTCAGAACCCTGGGTTTAGCAGACCAATGCTCAAACCACTGATCTATCCCTAGGTGTCAATATGCTAGTGATTTGCCACTGTCTTTTCAGATGCTCCATTCATATGGGGACTAAGGCACAAATAGCTAGGCAACAACCATACCCATGTCTCCTAGCATACCCTGAGATTACACAGTTATTTTCTTCCCACTGGGTAACGATATACTATATAGGAGAAACTGAAGCACACATGGGATTCATAAAAATATCTAAAATTCCCCCTTTGTCACAGGGAGCTCTTGAATCAAGCAAACAGGCATACTGAGATCAGATGGCTGGAACATGAAAGAACAAATTCCAAGTGGAAATAAGGAGAACTTTTAAGTGAGATAATTAGCCATTAAAACACTATGCCAGGGGCCACTGGTGGATTCTTTGTAATTTGAAGATTTTACATCAAGACTGGATGCCTTTTTCTAAAGGATATATGTTCTAGTTCAACCCATAAGTTACAGGTTGTGTACAAAATGTTGCTGAAATCCTCTGGTCTGTGTTGTTCAGGTCAGACTAGATGATCACAGTGGACCCTTTTGGCCTTAAAAATCTGTGAATAACCTACCCATGGGCAAGTTTCTTCCTAATCCCCATCAATTTAAGGTTAGTTTGTCCTCAACCAGGAGGAATCATGTCCCTTTTTGTCTTATGTTAAATATAATAAAGCTGTGCATGTTTTCACTGTACTTAGAGAAATCCAATCTTTTTTTTAAAATACCCTGATAAGCTCTTTGCCTTGTGGCAATGAGTACCAGGCTAATGATGCTGTGAATGAAATAGATGTTAATTTGCTGTCTTTTCCCTTGTATTATATGAGAGGATGAATAGAAGTACTTGATATACTTTTTCTATCCCCTGTATTATATTGTATCCCTAGTCTATCATATCCCCTTAGTCCTCTTTTCTTTAAGGTAAACAGTTGATCTCTCAACTCTTCTATTTCTGTTACATTCTTTTTGAAGTAGGGTGAGGAGATCTGAACACAATACCCCAGGTGGGGTGTCCCATTACTTTTATAATGGCATTATAATTCAATATCATTTCACATGTATATAACACATTTTATTCATGCGTGAATGCTTTTTCTGAGCACTTCTGCACATTGAGCAAAGGTTTCATCACACTGCCCTCAGTCACATTGAGCTATTTCCTGAGTGATTACTGGGTTTTAAATAAACTATTAATCTGTATGAATAGTTCACTTTATTCCTTCAGTTAATATTGTCTGTGTCACTGTTAAGTCCCATCTCACAGTTGTGCTTTCCCCCCATACAACCAGGGCGCTGGTATATCCAAGAAGGCTGGCTCATGGTGGTGCCCACAAAGGGCAAAGAAGTGAAGCATAAGATGTTCTTCCTCTTCTCCGATATCTTGGTTGCAACGAAGCCCTGCCACCCACTGCATCCCCTGAACTCGCACAAGTTTTCTTGTCAAGCAGTCTATCCACTTACCCAGTGCACAGTGGATAAAGTGTTTGGCCATACCCAGAGCCAGGGAGGGCTGCTCAGTGTAAGTTTCTCTCAATTTCTGGCTGCAGCTCCTACAGCCTTCTATTCCGCCCTTGCTGATCTAAATAGAATGAATGTGAGAGGGTAGTGGGTGTAACTGACCCCTGTGGCTTAGGTAGTGATGGGGAGAACCAAGGCGAGTCTCTTAATGGCTGCAGGAGCAGCAGACTAGAGAGGGTAAAATAGTGGCGATACATATAAAGAGCTAGCCCCATTACAAGAGTGGCTGTGCTGTATATAAGACACACCATTGTGAAAATCCGTGCTCCATGGAGAGCTCTGTTGCAAAGGCAGGCAAGATGGGACATGGTGGGTAGGCCAGAGGAGGGAATAACTTGAGTTTCTTTTGGATCACTCCTTATGAGCTGCATGGAGAAAGAGTCTGACTACAACTTGAACTTGGGGAGGGTGGTGGATTGGAGAACAAAGGTGTTCTGTTCAGTGGGGCAGCATGGACTAAGGCACATAGATGAGTATGAAGAGAGTATCGAGGGTGGCATTGACTTACTACCTCCATAGAGTGCTGGGAGGAATATTAATTGTGTGTGAAGTATTTTGAAATCTGTAGCTGGAATTGGCCTGAGAAGGGCAGATCTGGTTCTGTTTCTGTGCTAGTGTAGCCTCCGGGTGGACAGCTCTGTTGCTTTTCTATTGCAAAAGGAAGATTACAGAAATTTGTAGGATGGGATGTGGTGCTGGTTATCTCTGAGGTGCCATCTGGGGAAAAGAAACAGTAAAGATGGGTGTTGGACTCAATGCCTTTCTCCTTCTGTTCTGTTCCTTCCCTCTGAAACATCTGGCCCCGGCTTCTGCTGGAAGACATAGTAGGCTAGATGGATCATTGGTCTGACCAAGTGTGGCTATTCTTATGTTCTCTTTTCTTTCAGCTCTCCTTCCCTCACAAGATACTGCTGTTGATGTCGAGCAACCAGGAGGATATTAACAACTGGTATCTGAATCTGACAACTGCTATCAGGTAGGTCTCATCTGCTTTCTGCTGTTCAATAGGTGACATTTTTTCTCTTGATGTGTAC
The DNA here is from genome assembly GCA_007922305.1 of Dermatemys mawii. Classification (NCBI taxonomy): domain Eukaryota; kingdom Metazoa; phylum Chordata; order Testudines; family Dermatemydidae; genus Dermatemys; species Dermatemys mawii. Next base: position 523,200 of record ML677519.1, read on the forward strand.
TTGTGGTGTAGGAGGTGGGACAGTGTACCAAAGTGATCATGTGGGCTTGTGGAAGTGCAGCCACAAGATGAGTGGCTATAACACCAGGCTGACTGTCAGAAGGAAAGGGAGCTTTGACGCTGAAGGCAAGCCTTAGAAGGAATAATCTCATGATGCGGGTGAACAAAACGAGTGGATTTTTCCTCATTTGTTATTCTTCCTAGACAGCTGAAAGTGAGGCCGACTCTTGTACACCAGAAGGAACACCTGACAGAACAACCTGTCAGCTCAAGAGAGGCCCACACAGTCCAGAAAATGTGCCAGGATTTATAAGAGCAAAGGTGTGTGTCAATGTTCCCTCTAATTTTTTACATCCATGTATGGAATTAATTTTATGTGCACCACAGCAGCTCAGGGCCAGGGGAGAGGCACAGCCCTTGAGAGTCTGCCATCCAGTCACGCAGCTGAGGGAGAACTTAGGTGTGTGTATTGTGGGGATACACAAAGAGTGACAGATGATGCCCTTGTGTTCATGCCCTACACACTGCTGTAATAATGTTTGTACAAGTATGCCTTTTAAGGTATCATATAAAAACTTGTAATTTGATGATCAACAGCATCATGGCAAAATACATGTAGCAGCATTATATGTCACATTACAAGCATAAGCTGTGATTGTGAATATAATAGTATATTTTCCAGATAAGTTTGGGGAGTGGCCAAACCAGTTGGTCAGAGATAAAGGGCAAGCTGATACCTCAGCTAGGTGTAAACAAAGCTGATGGACATTACCTGCTAAATGGCCATTCTTTGACAGGAAAGGGGGCAAGGGCAAAAATCATCATGGAGTTTCCTTCCACACAAATGGCCTGTCACCTTACTCCCAGCTGGAAATGCTCTCAAAGAGGGAAAAGGAGACTCTCTCCCTTCCCATCACATTTTCTGCATCTGCCAAAACAAAGGAAGCAGCCCTTGGACTCTTGTGGAGGGGTCCTTACCTAAAGACTTTGGTCAGCAAGACTGCTGAAAGCATGTGGTGAGAAACCCTTGCTTTGAACAGAATCTAGTGTTAGGCACCAGTGATTGTTTTATTTTTCTTGTAACAATTTCTAACTTTTATGGCTCATTACTCATACTTACTTAAAATCCATCTTTGTCATTAATAAATTTGTTTATCTAATCACTGTGGTTTGTTGAAGTGTTTGGGTAACTATTTAAAATAATAAACTGACATTATTCCCTGAAAGGAACAACAGACTTAATATATTTGTAGTGGGCAGTATAAGACTGTAACAGGCCCACTCTACTCCCATCTTCTTCCCTGCAGAAACTACACAAGCTCCCCCAGCTGTACACTCAGTGACCTTTTATTTCTAGTTCCCTCCACCAATGTCACCACAGTCCCCGTGAAATACTGTAAATTCTCACTTAAAGTCATCCTGATTAATGTTGTTTAATTGATCAGCAATGTAACAATGAAAGATCATGCTCATTTAAAATTGCACAGTGCTCTCTTTTATAATGTTTGGCAGCCGCCTGCTTTGTCCACTGCTTGCAGAAAGAGCAGCTCATTGGAGCTAGCTGGTGGAGGCTTGGAACCAGTGGGAACAGGCAGCTCCCCACTCCCCTAAGTTCCCTGTTTAGCAACCGCCCAGCAGACTATCAATTGCCGGGCAATTCAGCTGTCCCTCCCTACACTGCCGTGTGCTGCTCCTGCCCTCTGCCTTGGGGCTGCTCCCAAGAGCGTCTTGCTCGCTCTGCAAGGCAGGGAGGGGCGGAAGAGGAGTGCTAATGTCAAGGTGTCCCTCTCTCCCCACTTCTGCCCCTGGCTCCTGTACCTTATCTCCACAGATGTGGTGGGACACAACAGGGCTCAGGAACAGAGGGAGCTTGCTAGCAGCACCTGCTGTCTCAACTTGCTGATCTACTTAAAAAGGCAATGTACTTAGAGTGGAGTCAGAGTACTTAAAGGTGGCAATGCATGTCGCTCACACACACGGTGTGTCTGTCTCTCTCTGCCGTGCTCTCTCCCCTCCCTTCATTTGTGGTGCTTTGTAGAGTGTGTGAGGCTACATTAACAACGTGTTAGCCCTTGAGGCTCAGCCGAGTGCTAGTTCATCATTTAGCAGTAAGGCATTCTGTAGCCCATAGCATTATTTTGCTAGCTATTATATCCTACTAATCCAGCCAGCTGTATCAATTAATGTTTCTTTTTCTGAAATTAATCTATTTACTCTTATATTTTATCAGTATTAATTCCTTGGAATTTAAGATGTGTTGAGGCATGTGTTTCCTAAATAATAAGTTTTGCTGAAATACAAGAAGCCTAGCAGCCTGTAAAATGCAGGAAGATCTGGTATATAGCAAAAAGTATATTCAATTACGAATATGTCGTCATAAAAACTGGCAACGTTTGGCTCAGATTAAGAATGGGCCCTGATCTTTGGGGAACCAAAGGGAGGAACTATCCACATCACATCATCTGTTTATCTGGCATCTAGAACCAGTTGGTAACTGCAGGGTACACCACAACATGGAGGTTACCAAGAGAGCCTAGGTTGGCAGTTTAGGAGTGAGATAATCCTTTTTAATATATTTTAAAAGCAAGCATCATAATCCACTAACCTATAGCTGAAAAGTACCCATAAATTTCTTAGGGTATTGAAATAAGATTTGGACATAGTAGATTGGGCCTGAATTACATAGGTGAGGATCTTGTAAAATATCTCGTAAGAGAGCTCTTTGAGAAGCACGCAGTAGGCTCTTCTAACTCCACAAGCTTCAGTGATTATCTTTTCATCTATCTTCTCTCACGCTGTCAGTTCGGCTTGTGCAGTACAGTAGAAGTACTCAACATTCCTAGCCATTGGGAAAGCCATCGTGTAATCAGGCATGCCAGGAGTGAGGCTGGTCCTCTACCTTCTATTACCATGTCCTCAAGGATGAGAGTATGCTAAGCTAAGGTACTTATAAGAGAAATGTTACCACCAGGAGTTTTGGAATTCTTTTACTGTTTTTGCAGTTAAGTTTCATTGCATTTCTTATTTTTGTTAATTTCAATAAAGATTTTATCAATTTAGTATTGTCCTCAGTGTATGTTTTCTTGTCAAGCACCCGGAGAGTCCTCTTCCAATATAGAACCCTCTGAATTGAAGAACCCTATAAATTCTAACCCATTAAATTCAGGTCAACAATTCCCTGGGAAATAACTTATCCTCTTTCACCGTCTGACTACACCACCTCAACCAAGCTTCACAATCATCATTGCTGTGTACAGTGTTTAAAGCTTATGTTCTGTGTGTGTGTATGTAGATATAGATATTAAAAAATACCCTTTTGTCTGGCAAAAAAAAAGAAATCCCTGGAACCTAATCCCTCCATTTACATTTTTGCTTAAAGTAGCATTTTTCAGGAACATAACTACAACGTTAACTCCTTGCTTAATGTAGTCTATTTACAATGTTAATGGAGCTTTTGGCCTTCTCACCAAGATGTAAGGGTAACAGAGGTTGCCTTACTCTGAGCCCTCTATGTAACTAGCCCCAGCTAGCCCTGTTCCCTTCTCCCTTCCTCCCTGTGCCTCTGTTATCAGCCATAGGCTGATGGGGAGCCAACTGAGTTCCCACCAAGCCCATCAGCCTGACTAGATCATTACCCTCAATTAGCACCTCCTGAGGCCCTACTTACTGTCTAAGTTATCAGAATGCAGGCTCACCTACTCACTCACTCCTCCACTCTGCCATAAGAAAATACATTTCTGCGGGGAAGAGATGGGACTGGGGCTGTGTTGGGGTGACCCTGAAACATAACCAGGAAAGAGCCACGGTCTGGCTACCTGGAGCAAACAAAGACATAGCTGGGAGTAACATACTGCTGTGAGTAGTCCAGGTTGAAGGCTACAGCAGCAAGGCATTGTAAAGGGCACCCCAGGTTACAGGGCAGGGATGACACAGCTACTCATTAGTCTAGACTATGCACTGGTATGTCACACCGACGGAGCCTTTGTGCTTGTGAGGTCATGGGTTGTCTTGAGCTGTTCCAACTCCCATACAGAAGTCACTAGCCAAAAACTTGTGTGCTAAGTATTGCACCTCCTACTGGAACTGGAAAGAGTACAGCGGAGGGCAACAAAAATGATTAGGGGGCTGGAGCACATGACTTATGAGGAGAGGTTGAGAGAACTAGGATTATTTAGTCTGTAGAAAAGAATGGGGAGGGGGGGATTTGGTAGCTGCTTTCAAGTACCTGAAAGGGGGTTCCAAAGAGGATGGATCTAGACCAGGGAGTTCTCAAACTGGGGGGTCCCTAGCCTCTGTTTGTCAGAGGGGGGTGATGGATGGCAGGAGAGAGATCACTTGATCATTACCTGTTAGGTTCACTCACTCCAGGGCACCTGGCATTGGCCACTGTCGGTAGACAGGATACTGGGCTGGATGGACCACTGGTCTGACCCAGTAAGGCCATTCTTATGTTCTCCACAATGTCCTTAGCTTTTTCGGAGTACTCCTTTAGCACCTTCATTGTCCAGTGGCCCCAGTGATTGGCAGGTTTCCTGCTTCAGAGGAGTTAAAAATAATTTTGTTGTTAGTATTGAGTCCTTTGCTGGTTGCTCTTTGAATTCTTTTTTGCCTGGCCCAATTATCCTTTTACGCTTGACTAGCCAGAGTTTATGCTCCTTTGTTATTCTCAATAGGATTTGACCTCCATTTTTTAAAGGATGACTTTTTGCCTCTCACTACTTTTTATTTTGTTATTTAGCTATGGTGGCACTTTTTTAGATTTCTATTTTTTTAAAAAAATTTAGGATATACATTTAATTTGAGTCTCTACTATGATGTTTTTTAAAAGTTTCCATGCAACATGCAGGCATTTCATTTTTTTTGACTCTCTCAATTTCTGCTTAACTCGCTTTTCATTTTTGTGAAGTTCTTCATTCTGAAGTTAAATACTACTGTGATTGACTTCTTAATAATATTATGGTGGCTATTACCAAGCTCTTAGACCAGACCCTATGCTCTGCTTAGGACTAAATCAAGAAGTGCCTCTCCTTGTCTGGGTTCCAGGACTAATTGCTTCAAGAAGCAGTCATTTATGGTGTCAAGAAACTTTACCTCTCCAACAAGGAATCTGGTACAATATTTGCTGTCACACAGTGAAAACAAGGAAACTTCATTTCCTGAAATGATACATTTATTTACAGAGACTATCAAAGGTTAGTTATTCAGCATCATTTACCTCTCTAGTTCAGTTTCCACTTATACCACAGAAAGAAAGAATTGAGATTTGAACTCATGCTTAGTGCATAATCCTATAGAACAAGAGCAAGAATCAAACCCAGGCCTCAGGAGCAATGAATAGAAACCAGGACACCTGCAAAGTAAGTCTTGGAGCTGAACCCACTGCTCTCACACAGGGCAAGTATTTAAGTTTGAAGATCTGATTCCTGCCTTCAGTGAAATCTCCCGTGTCCCAATGTACAGATTCCCCATTCACCCTCTATAACCAAAAAGGGAAGAGAATACTGTACTACACTGAGGTCCCTGTGTGCAGTGAGGCTGCAGCTGCCTCTGGGGCCTGGGAACCTCTGGTCTTTAATATGTCTTCACGGTAGCCTTTCAGAAGCTGATTGAGTAAGGTCTTTTCATTGTCCCTGTGTCGAACTATGAGTGGTGGGAACGGATTCCCCTTGTACTCGATCACAGCCATCTTGGCCCGATCCAGGTTCTCTCGATTGGGAATCTGAAGCAGGCGTGTATAGTTCCCAGTATGAGACTGGAAACGTGGAGCCAACAGTTTAAATAGCTTATGGATGAGATCTTTCTCCTAGGAAAGGAGAGAATGCAGAGAGACCATGCCCACATTAGAGCCTCAGTCCACGGTATCCAACACCCCGCCCCCCGAGACAACGCATGTTTTATCATACAAGCCATTCCCATAGTCTCATCTAAGCGCTTACTCTCTTCCAGCTCCAAGCACTGTCTGAACTAGCACCAGGCCTGCTGCCCCTCTAGCCTCCACAGGGCTGCAAACCCTTCCCATGGCACCTAGACTGCTGAGGGGCAGCACCCAGTCAGCTGCTCTCCGTCCCCGACGACATGTCCTGAGTCCCCCCAAGAACAGACCTGCACCCAGGGCACCCATCCCCTTCCAGCCACACCCCCCGGGGGTCCGCGCCGTTTCCCGCCCAGGCTGAGCTGCTGGGCGCCGCAGCTACTCACCGTCAGCCAGAAGTCAGCCATGCGCATGGCCTTCTCGTCCGCGTCTCCCCGCTTGGCGTAGTCGATCAGCTGCGGAGAAGCAGGGATCGTCAGCCTGGGACTAGGCCGCCGCCGCCGCCGCCGCCGGGACCGGCCCGAGGGCTCATGAGGCGCGCGGCAGAGCCGCCGGCCTAGCGCCGGCCCCGCGCCTCGGCCGCCTTACCCGCTCCGCGTAGAACTGCATCTCGTCCGCGCGCGCCCAGTACGTCTCGATGCGCTCGTGCCGCACCAGCGCCGTCACCAGGTTCCGCAGCATATCGAGGCGCGAGCGCGGCCCGAGCCCGAGCCGCCGGAGCACGCGGCCATGGGAGATCGCGGCGGCCACCGACAGTCGCATCGCGCTCCCGACTCCGACCGGAAGGAAGGAAGGAAGCCGCCCGAGAGGTGGGGGTGGGACGTGCGTGAGGCCTGGGGCGGGGATAGGGGCCGGCCCGGCGCCCACTCAGCGGCCGCGGGGGGAGGCGCGAACCGAGCCGCGGCCTCAGGCGGAGGGGGCGGTGCCGTGCTCCGTCCCGAACCGGGCGGTGGGTGCTGACTGGGCCGCTGCGGCAGAGTCCAGAGCGGGTCGGCTTGGCTCCGGGCGCGGCTCTGAGCCGGGAGACACCCCGAGACACGGGGCAGGAGGTTCGGGATTGGGAGTAGGGTGTTGGGTTTGGGGTTACTGTTAGGGTTTAGAGATTCGGGGTAGGGTGGAGATAGGGTTAGGGGCTAGGGTGGGGTTAGAGTCAGGTTCAGGATTAGGTTTAGGGGTTGGGTTAGGGGTATAGGGATTGGGGTTAGGGTTTAGGATTGAGGTGGGGTTAGGGATTAGGCTCAGAGGGTTAGGGGTTAGTTTAGGGTTAGCACTGGGTTAGAGTTAAGGGTTGGGGTTAGCGGTTGGGGGTGGGTTTGTTCGATAAAAGGGGCCCCCTGCAATAAATTCCTCCTGGCCTTGCTTAACTTCCTTATCTTGTTCAAATATTTTTGCCTTATTCCCTCTCCTAATCTTTGTCTGCTTGATTAACCGTAGAAACCAGTTTGTGCAAGGTCAGCGTGAAATGATACAGGAGACAACGTGTACATGGTGTCTTTCATTTGTCTGTCTTAAACCTATAAATACTGATGTGTTGGTCTAATAAAGCTGCCACACGCCTCCGAAGCTACTAGTCTGAGGGGGGGGTGTGCCCTTTGATCAAAGTTGCTTGGTCTCAGTGTGTTTCTTACATGGTCTCTGATAGTTTTGAGCTATAGCCCAACTCCACACTACCCGGGTGTTGGGACGGTGAGTAGGACAAGCTGATTTTTACCTAACAGGTTTATGGGTAGAGTTTAGGGGTAGGGGTAGGGTTTCAGGGTTAGGAGATAGGGTTAGGGCAGGGATCTCCAAACTTTATGAGATGAGGGCCATATTGGATTTTTGAGGGGGCTTCGTGGGCTGAAGCAACTGTGAAAAAGTTAATTATATGCAAATATATGCAAAGTTGTTAAAAAAACACTATTGTGTCAGTGTTGCATTAAATTCTAAATCAGGTATAAAAGTAGCTGTATAATCAATGCAGGTACTGTGAAATCACACAAAATATTTGTCAATACATTAAAAATCATTTCACATTTTTTTTATTTTCTGTCTAAAAACTCACAAATTTGTATCATACGAATACACATATTTAAAAGTTTGGCTGCACTTTGGTAAGAGAAGCTCCAGGTTCCCATTTTTGGTTGGGACTGTTTGGGTCAATGCTGTAGTTAAAATTTAACCCTTTGCTCCTGCGGCCGCTGCCGAGACCACTGCCTCCTCTGGCCGGGTTGCTGCCCCCCGCGTTTGCTCCTCCAGCCACACCGCTGGGGCACTCACCCCTCCGCACATGGGGCTGTGGCAGCATCTCGCGCGCTGTGGGAGGCAGCAGCGGCTTCTCCGTCTGCCTGTTTAGCGTGCCTGCTCAGGTGGGGGGCCAGACAAATCAAATCTGTGGGCCGGATCCGGCCCCCGGGCCGTAGTTTAGGGTTGGGATAGGATCAGAGTTTACTCCCCTTATTGGAGGGAAAGCGAGTGAGAGCAGTGAGCCCAGGAGCATTGTTGATGCAAGGCAGGAGCCATCTAGTTCAGGGTTTCTCAAACCGGGGGTCGCGACCCCCTGGCGGTCACCGAGCGCTCCCAGGCGGGTTGCGAGCTCCTGGCGCCGCTTAAAAGCTGCCAAATGAATTACTTCCGCATTCGGCAGCTTTTCGGCGGACATGCCGAGCTATTTTGGGAGCGTTCGGCATGTCCGCCGAAAATAGCCACCGAATGCGGAAGTAATTCATTCGGCAGCTTTTCCGCAGACACACAAGGGTCCACCGCGGCAGTCAACGAATGAAAAAGAGGTCGTGGTTCCCAGAACTTTGAGAACTGCTGACCAAGTTGGTAGTGGAGCAGCTGCTACTGTCCGTGAGATAAGTGTCTGTTTTACTGATTGCTTTGCTCATGGCCCCTTCTAGGGGCACCCTGTGAGCTGGGAATGTGTTTGTAAGAAAAGGTTCCTGACCAGCTGTGGTTATGAGGGAGACAAGTTTCAGTTTCTTTGGCCAGGAGCAGCGTGCCCTCTGCAGCAGAAGGTTGCTTCTAGGAGCAAGATTCTGCGTGGTAAGTTGCTTGCCCTCTTCCCATGTTCTTTTTTCTCTTTCTCTCTCTCTTCTCCAGTATGTTGGCCAACACACAACAGACCCTCCCTCCCCCGTCGAGCGCCACCCCGCAACAACAGACCCCCCCGTCGAGCGCCGCCCCGCCGCAACAGACCCTCACCCACCCCGTCGAGCGCTGCCATGCTGAAACACCCCTGTTGAGCGCCGCCCCGCCAAAACAGAGCCCCCCCATCCTGTCGACCACTGCTCCGCCAAAACAAGAAACCCCCCACCTCGTCCCCGAGCGCTGCCCCAAGATTGGCTGCCCTGCTCTCTGTGTCTCTGTCTCTCTCCTCTCCTCATGCCGTGTTCGTTTATAGGACACGGGTCAGTGTGCTAGGTGTGCATCCCCATAGGCTAGGTCTCGAAAGCCATGGAGAAGTAGGAGGAGACATAAATCCTGTGTGGCTATGGGCGCTAAAGTGGAACAGTGACTATCACTGTTAATTCTGAACATCGAGTGAGGCCAGTGTAGATGGGATGGAAGAGGGAGGCATGGCTGAGGGCAAGATTTGTAGGACCAATAGAGATTTGTGAAGTGATGGTTCATGCTTGGCTTTTCCAGCTGCGCTTCCAGGAAAATTTTCCAGGAGCCCTAGGCGGAGGAGAAGCTGGCAGAAGTGGACATGAGCCGACTGGACATCCTTCTAAGCAGACCTGAACAGTCGTCAGCTTTCTGTCTCCTGCACAAGTGGCTGCGTGTAAGGGGTCAGTGCTTTTAATTCCTCATCTGTGCTCACTGTGGTATTCTTGACAGGCCGTGTGCTTCCTCGTTGGGTACAGAGCTTTGTGAGATTAGGTTTGGGGAGGGGCCAGACTGCTGTGCAGAGTGATTCTTTTGGGTGACGTTGCAAGGAGTGCTTTTTAGTTGTAATGCTAAAGGTGTAATGTGTGGAGGATTCAGGGCGGAGCACTGATGTGTGGGAGAGGCGAAAAGAATGGCCTACGCGATGTTGCCGACTGAGATGGTAACTGATTTGTGTTTTTCCCTTGTGTTGGGTTTAGTACCGAGGGAAAAGAAGTCACGGGTCAGAGTCTACTGCCCTCGTGCGAAGGAAAAGGAGAGAGAGCGACTAGACCGCGAGCGTTGTTGACTCTAAGCAAGAGCCATCCACGTGGGAGCCGAGCAGCTGCCACAGTCAGTGAGATAAGTGTCTGGTTTGGTGATTTCTCTGTTTATGCCCCGCCTGAGTCCAGGTAGGGCTGGGATTGTAAGAAAAGGTTCTTGACTAGCTGTGGTGAGGAGGGAGACAAGGTCTCCGTTTTCAGGGGCTGCTCATTTGTCTGGTCAGGAACGGTGTCTCCTCCGCAGCAGAAGGTTGGATTCAGGAGGATGACTCCAGGTGGTGAGTTATTTGCCTTCCTCCTGTGTTTTTCTCCATGTTTGTCTCTTATCTAGTGTGTTGGCCAACTCTCTGACTCTCTCCTGTCCTCTCCTTGTCTCTCCTTCTGCCCTCTCCTTTTATTGGACACGGGTAGGTGTGCATTCCCACACGTGAGGTCTCGGGAGCCATGGGGAAGTATAAGCGGACCTAAATGCTGCAGGGCAGTGCGTGCGAGAGTGGAGTGGTGACTTTCGGTGTTTACTCGGTTTATCCGTTCATTGAGTGGGGCTGATGTAGATGGGATGGAATTGGGAGGCAGGGATCAGGGGCAGATTTCAAGCACTGATAGAGTTTTGTGTAGTGACGGCTCATCCTTGGGTTTTGTAGCTGCTCTCGCAGAGGAATTGTCCAGGAGCCATAGCCGGAAGAGTCATGGCAGACTGTGGATCAGGGTACCATGGACGTCCTTCTAAGGAGATATGAACCATCATCAGCTTTCTGACTCGCCCTTAACTGGTTGTGAGTAAGCCGTCAGTGTTCTAAATTCATCATCTGGACTTGCTGAGAGATGAAAATAAGAGCCTACACAATATTGCCCACTGAGATGGTAACTTACTTGTTTTTCTTCCTTGTGATGGGTTTAGTACCAAGGAAAAAGAAGACACATGTCAGAGTCTACTGCCCTCATGCAGTGGACAGTGAGTGAGAGCAGCAAGCCTGTGACCATGGCTGATGCCAGGCAGGAGCCGTCCATGTGGGAGCCGAGCAGCCGCCACAGTCCGTGAGATAAGTGTCTGTTTTGGTGAGGGCTCTGCTCAGGTCCCGCCTGTGTCCTGGTAGGACAGCCCTGTAAGGTAGGGCTGGGATTGTGAGAAAAGGTTCCTGACTAGCCGTGGTGAGGAGAGAGACAAGGTCCCCGTTTTCAGGGGCTGCTCATTTGTCTGGTCAGGAACGGTGTCTCCTCCGCAGTAGAAGGTTGGATTCAGGAGGATGACTCCAGGTGGCAAGTTACTTGCCTTCCCCCAATGTCTGTCTGTCTCTCCTTCCCTCCCTCCTCCCCGCCCAGTATGTTGGCTAACGCACACATCCCCCGCCCCCGGTCAGGGCCAGCTCTAACTTTTTTGCCACCCTAAGCCCAAAAAAATCCAACCCAAGTGCTGCCCCGGCAAAATACCCCCCACCCCTCTCGAGCGCCGCCCCACCAAAACAAAACAAAAAAACCCCGAGCGCTGCCCTGCTGAAACAAAAACAAACAAACAAAACCCCCAAGCGCTGCCCCGCCAAAACAAAACAAAAAACAAAAAAACCCAAGCGCCGTCCCACCAAAACAAAACAAAAAAACACCCCCGAGCGCCGCCCCACTGAAACAAAACAAAAAAAAAGACCCCAAGCGCCGTCCCACTGAAACAAAACAAAACGAAAAAAAACCC
>VOCN01018166.1:0-17820 GCA_007922305.1 Dermatemys mawii
GTGAGGGGCAACAGCAGAGGAGGAGGTGCACATTAGGGTAACCATATTTGAACATTAAAAAAGAGGACACTCCATGGGGAGGACCTGCCCCCTCAGCCACTCCCTCCCACTTCCTGCCCCCAACTGCCCCTCCACAGAACCCCCAACCTATCCAACTCCCCCTGCTCCTTGACCCCTGATCACCGCCTCCCAGGACCCCTGCATCAGCCACCACCCCCGGACCTCACACCCTAACTAAGCGTCCTTTCTCCTTGTCCCCGACTGACCCCGCTTGGAGACCACCCCAGCTTCTCTCCTAGGACCCCACCCCTTACCTGGCCCCTGACTGCCCCAACCCCTATCCACACTCCTGCCCCCTGACAGACCCCCAGGACTCCCACGCTTATCCAACCACTCCCTGTCCCCTGATTGCCCCCCTCCAGAATGCCTGACCCATCTAACCCCCCGTGCTCCCTGACACCTGACTGCCCTGATCCCGCTCTACACCCTGGCCCACCATGACAGCCTCCCCAGAACCCCTGACCCATCCAACCCCCCCTGCTCCTTGTCCCTTGACTGCCCTCTGGGACCCCTTGCCCCTTCTCCAACCCCCCCCAGGCCCCTTACCGTGCCACTCAGAGCAGCATGTATGGCTCTGCATGGAGCCATACATGCCGCTGTAGATAGGGAGCTGGGGGGATTCTGGAGGGGGCATTCAGGGGACAGGGAGTGATTGGATGGGCATGAGATTCCTGGGGTTCTGTCGGGGGCGTGGATAGGGTCAGGGCAGTCACAGCGTGGGATTCTGAGGGGGCGTCAGGAGGGGGCAATTGGGGACAAGGCCAAGGGATGCTTAGATAGGGCCTGGTGGGGTGTTGGGCAGGATTGATCAGGGGATAAGGAGCAGAGGAGGTTGGAGATTCTGAGGGGGCAGTGAGTAAGTACCACCCTGTGGAGTGTCCCCTTTCTTTAATGTTTAAATATGGCAACCCTACACAGCACCACCTGCTGGGTTGGGGAAGGCCAGGACAGTGAGGGGCAGAGCACTGCTCAGGGCTTATTCCCTTCTTTAATCACTGTGGAAGTTGTAACTAGTGAATGAATTTGCTCCTTGTTTCTATGCAGAACATATAGAGGCAGGCTAAATTGTTTCCAGGGCTGTAAGTAATAGCACACAAGCTAGCAGACAATGGTTTTGATCCATCGATCACTGGGTTATTCACCCAGCATGCTTCCGCTGCACCACTATGATCTGAGTAGGTTTACCCGCAGCATCTATTCACGGGACACCTGAATTTGGCTGCATAAATATTATTCTTGAGGGGATTCTGCACCAAGATATAAAATTAAAATTCTGTGCACAATATTTTAAAATTCTGCAAACTGTATCTGTCAGTAAATAAATGTGGAGGCTCCAGCAAGGCAGTGGGAAGCAGAGGCTACCAGATGCACAGAGATGGGAGATTATCCTGCAGCCCCCTCTGCTGGGACACAGACTCAGGAGTGAGGCTGCATCACTCTGATGCCTCCTCAGAAGGTCCAAAGTTGACATGTCTGCACTGTTGGGGATGGGTGCAGGACCACTCTTGTGGCTTCCCTTTGCTTCCTCATAAGAAAGTCATTTTTCTGCTGGCAAACAAATAAATCTCCAGGGGACATGAATTCTGTGTTTGCGCAGTGGTGCAGATTTTCCAAAGGAGTAAGATTTCAATCTTTCAGATGGCTTGTTTTAGTTGCAGAGTATTAATCAGGCTTCCTCTGCTCAGAGACTGTACTGCTTCCGCAGGAAAAGAACACCCTGCTACAGAAGAAACCATGTGATTGGAGTCATAGCACATCTGTCCTCTTCCACGTGTGGGATAAGGCTCTTCTGGGGCTTTATTTCTTCCTTTAATCACTGTGGAAGTGTAAACAGGGAGAGAATTTGTTCCTCTTTTCTATGTGGAACAAAGACAGGTTGATTTATTTCAAGAGTTGTAAATAATAAAATGTAAGCTAGCAGAGGATGGTTTCGATCCATCGACCTCTGGGTTATGGGCCCAGCACGCTTCCGCTGCACCACTCTGCTTCAAAGGTGCATATCTCCATAGCTTATTCATGGTGCTATTCTCTGTAGTTGGCTGAGGTCACAAGCAACGTACACATTTGTGTCCATGAGATTTAGATGCTTTCTAGGCAGGTGATTCTCCATGTGTCACATTTCCAAAGCTGAGTTGAAATGTGGTGGCTGTATTCACCCCCAGGATCTCCTTAGTCTAATGAGTCAGGAAAACCAGCCTCCCCCCACACACACTTTTTCCCTGGTGAGATCCAGCCAGTCACAGACACCCTGCCTGGCCACCAGCCCGGGGAAACTTTGTTTTGCAGCAGGGCAGCCTGGGAGATGCAGTTCCTGAGAGGCACCAGCTGGGAGAAGATGAGAGATAGGGGGAGGGTCAGCCTGGCCAGGAAGACATCCCTTACCTGGGTAGAGGGAGCGGAAGTGCCCCCGGGGCAGGCTGGGAGATGTAGTTCCTGACTCTCCCGGGAGCGGAAGTGACCTTGTGCAGGGATATGCAGAGCCAGGCTGCAATGTGCCCTGTTTGCTGCAACTCGGGCTGGTCCTTGGAGCCTCTCCGGTGCCAGGGCGGAGGTTTGTGGGAGAGCCCGAGACAGGGACACTGCTGGGCTGGCGGAGGGGCACTCTCTGCTGTCAGTAGAGCCTGGGGGGCCCAGGAAGGAGAGGCAAATCCCCAAGGTGGGAGAACTGGGAGGAAACGGATTTCACACCAGCCACCTGGGGATCACACCCATGAACGAGGAGGAGTGTGGAGTGTCAGGAGTTTCAGGCTGTCATCCTGGTGATTTTGATGACACGGTTATGGAGGAGGATGAAGTGCCTGGGTATAAAATCAGCTGTTCTTAATGGGGGTCGGAGGCAGCAATTATTAAATTAAGAAATCGTCAGGGAAGTAGCAGGAAGTGGTCACCAAAAGTTTCTTTGTGTTCACATCTGTCCAGGAATGGGGCATAAAGCAGCAATGGGGGGAGGGGCTCTGAACTGAAATCAGGTGTAGAAAGAAATGTGTTCAAACCCAGGGAGACTCGATGTGTGGGAGAAATAACAAGTGATCTCAGCTCCTTCCCCCAAGCCTTAGGCAGGGATCAGCTGCCAACAGCTGCGGCTGCTGCTCTGAGTGGAGTGGGATAAGCTGTCTGCCTGTGGGTGCAGCCCACCAGCTGGTTCACCTGGGGTGGAAGGTGAGTGGCTGGGCAGGGATGCACTGGCTGGGGGCTGAAATATGAACAAGGGTCTAAGGAACCAGTCTCCAGTGGGGTTGAGGATGCTGAGGCAGGGGAGTCTCAGCATCACAGTTAGCAAGAGTCAGAGCTGCTTGGGGGTGAGCAAGGGGGGCAATGGCCCTCGTGGATTTTCAGTGCATCCCTTTCATGACTTGCCCACAACAACCTGGCAGCCCCCAGCTTCCCCCTTGCTCTGGGGTTGTGCGCTCTGTGGGAAGGGGCCTCTAGGAATCAGTATTTCCATCTTCATTAAAGAGTCATAAAGGAGAAGGAAAAGTTAATGCCTCAGAAAAGTCTCTGTGTGTGTGTGTGTTGGCTGGATGGGGGTTTTAGAAACCCCTCTGCTCTAGTTTCTTTTCCCTGATTTCCTTTAGAAAATGTGAAGTAGGGAGCAGAAACAGTTGCCCTCTCTGAGGCTTGAACGCAAGAGCTTCAAGTTATGAGACTGATGCACTTCCATCTGCACCAAAAAGGCTGGGAAAAATCTTAGGCTCAGTGCACATAGGACCCTCCTACAGCAGTGAGTGGGGCAGGGAAGGGGTCTGAGAAGTGGGAGTGGGGGGGCAGAGGTCTAAGGGGAGATCAGGGAAGGGATCAGGAAGATCCCCCCAGAATTGTGGGAAGTGGGCAGCATGGAAAGCACATGCCTGGCATGGGGACGGGGAAGAGTGACTGTGTCCTTCTAAACTCACCACCAGTGGACTAGGCAGGCTTGGAAGAATGACGTATTTGCTGGTAAATGTCAGTTTCTGTGTGAACTCACAACCCGATGGCAAAATATTTCCATCCATAATCATCAAAACTGACAGATGGGCAAAGTAAGAAACATGCTGCTTGAGAACGTATCCTACTCTAATCCTATAGGGTCCCTTATGCCTCAGGCACCACCATGTTGCATTTCCCACCTCACTTTCACACAGGGACACAATTTCCTTTGCACAGAACCATGAACAGCAAAACTTACCTGTGTCTCTTATCTGAACCAGAGCATCAATTCCATTGAAACCTTCTCTCCTCCAGTGGCAATGGTCAGACAAAGGGATGTGGCCACCTTCTGCCAGCAGTGAGATATTCACTCTCCTCTTTCTTCATGCTGCTGTTGTTATTCCATGAATCAGCAAGGATGGAATAAAAGGCTGAGTTTACCCCCGGGGTGAGGAAAGAAAGGAGCCACCAACTCCTCAAAAAATCTCAATGCCCCAGAAAAAACCTGCCCCTGCTATTGGAGTCACTGATGAGCTGGGGCTAGGATGGGAAAAGGGTGTGTCTGAATTGTCATGGCAGGGAATTAACAATGGACAGCAGTGGTGGTACATTCACTACAAACACAATCTAATCATGGTGCAGCCAGTAGGGAAATGGCCAGGAATTCTTCCTGTTCAGCCAGGGACACACTTACACAATGGCCCCCTGGAAAAGTCTCCCCAATGGTGGCCCCAGGGCTGAAGGAGATCTCACTGCCTGCTATGGCCTGGGGGTTGCAGCAGGGGCACAGAGCTCCTCTGGCCTTGGGGCCCCAGCGGGTGTGTGTGTAAAGGAGTGAGCTGGGTGGGGTAGTGGGGGAAGGGATAGAACAGAGGTGACTTGTGGATGGGGCTGTGGGTGGATGGGATGGAAGAGGGCGGGGCTGCAGGCAGAAGAGGGCGGGGCCCCTCCACTTGTTCTCCCTTTTCCTGGGCTTTGGCATCACTACCCCCTGCTTAGCCAGTAGGGGTCAGTTTAGAGCAGCGGTCCCGAAAATTTGGGCATGCCTCCAAGGGGGGCACAGAGGAATATTCATGGGGGCACCTTAGGGTCCAAGCCAGCCCCCATAGAGAGCAGGGAGGAGCACAACTTAGCCCCCAGCTTTTCCCAACCCAGTCCCTTGGCTCCCGGCCTGGTCTCATCCCCCTTACTCCTGTTCACAGCCGTCTCCACTGGAAGCCACAGCGCCACTCCCAGTCCTGGTTCTTGACTGCAGCTTCAGAGGGGCTGCAGACACAGATCAGAGGGCACAACGTGAAAAGTTTGGGGACCGCTAGATTAGGGTGAGATCCTCAATCACTTCTCTACAGTCCAATAAAAGGTATTCCTCACCCACCTGGCCCCTCCACCAGGATGGACTAGCTGTGTTCTGCTGCCCTTCACTCAGGCAGGAAGGATAATAACATTTTATTGCACTCATGTGATTTGTAACCCAACACCAGCCAAAAGTGGATATTTTGACAAAGTGGCCCCATCCTGCTGCACACCTCAGCAGAATAGGCGTCTCTGTGCAAACACAGTCTGTTCCGGAAGTCTTCCCCAGCTCATCACTGGATGTGAGGGGGAAGCTCATTTAGACCCTAACTGCACTTAGTATTTAAAGATGTCTTAGTGTCCCTACCCCTGCTGACCTTAGATTTCTCCTCCTGTCCCTTTTTTGCTTGTTCAGATGAGGTGGCTGAGTGGTGAAGGGGATGGGTTATTAATCCATTATGCTCTGCATGAATGGCTTCTAATCCCATCTTCCTTAGCTGCATTTACTCTTCTACACACAACTGTCTTCCTTGTTGGTATAATAACAAACCAACCCATGCTGCCTCCTGCAAACAGCAACCTCCCCAGACTTCCCTGGTTCTAAATAAAATATGTCTGTAACCCTTCTACCCTTCAGTTGGCAGCAACAAGGTTCAGTATCTAGAGGTTGTGTTCCAATAACACAATGCAAAACAGGTTCAAGTCCCCACCCAGTGACTGGGACAAATATATACCAACCCCCATGTGCTCTTAAGAGGCAGTACTTCCCCTGTCACAAGCACAGTGTCTGAGTGTAACAAAAGCCTCTTAATAACAGAGAGAAACAAGGTGGTGTTATGTTGGGGAAACACCCCAAACAGGATTCATAACACAAACCATGAGCAAAAAACCCACCCCAAGCAAATGGGGTCTTCTTCCTTCCCTTTGGTTCTTCAGTCCAGCAACACAAAAATCACCCACCATCCCAAAAGTTCAACAACCCCAAGGTCTCTGTCCCAGGTCAGTGCAGGGAGAGGCACAGGCCTTCCCCAGCACTGCAGACATGTGATCCTTCCCCAACTCCACTCCTCTCACAGACCCCTCGTGCTCCTCCAGGTCCTGGCCAGCAGCCCCAACACCTGCACCCCTCTCCAGCTGGGGGACCTGAGCCCCACCCTCCTCACCACTTCCTTGAAGGAAAGCCAAGCACTGGGTGAGACCTAACGCTGATGGTGCAATTCTTTTAGGCTCTCCACAGAGCTCACATCACTCTGCTGGAAGAGGGAGCCCTAAATACAAACATCCCTCACACCCTGCCTCAGACAGGACAGCCAGATCACCACAGCCACGTGAGGGCAGAAACAGAGGCAAGGAGACAGAGCTTCCACCTCCACCGCGGGAGAACGCAGCCATCTGGGAGGAACCTGCTATGTGCACAGAGGCCTTTATTCCTCCAGCCCGTGAGGACAGAGGGGACCTCAGGAAGTTTCCCCTTTAATCCCACACATGAAAGACCCGTCTTAGGAGAGACAAAATCCAGAAGAGGAGAAGTAACACGAAGAAGGACACTGAAGACACAACATTATAAGAACCTACTGAATAACTCATTGCTTGACCAGGGACTTGAACCCCAGACCCTCAGATTAAAAGTCAGATGTTCTACCAACTGAGCTGGCCAAGTTCACAAAACACAGCAACCCATTCATGCAGAGGAGAAACTACTTAAGAAAATGGGAGCAGGAAACACTAGAAGAAATCTGCTGCTCACTCTCTCTTCCCAGCCCAAGCCTTGGCCTGCTGCTCCCTCCAGAGCCCTGAGGCAGTGCTGTCCTTAGGCATAGGAGTCATACACAGCTGCGTAGGGCACCATGAAATTTGGGGCACAAAATTGCCCCAAATTTGATGATGTGCTAGGCAGCTTCGTGCAGCGTATGTGACAGCACCAGCCCTGGCGACCAGCCCTATCCCTCATCCGGCCCCACAGCAGCCTGCACTCATTGTACGGGGTAGGGCCGATCCTGGGGTGTGGGGGAACCTGGACAAATCCCTCTGCCCTGCCTCTTCCCCATCTCCCACCCGTACAAGCCTCATTCCACCTCTTCCCCCAGCAACCCTGCACTCACCAGCAGCGGCGGGAAGCGGAGGAACCCAACCCCAGCTTGGTCTACTCCACCAGACCCCAACCCATTCTGCTCCCCTGGCCCTTGGCACAGCCATGTTTCTTGGGTTGGGGAAAGGACGGCTCCAGATCTCACCAGCGGTGGGAAGCAGAGCGCCATGGCTTGAAGCTGGTGGAGCAGAGCTGGCTGGGGCCAGCTTGCTCTGCTTCACACCAGTGCTGTGAGTGGAGGGATCCCTTCTCCCAAGCTTCCTCCACCAAGCAACTTGACTGGGGTTTTGCCAAGGGAAGCTGAGCGGGCTTCTCCTGGCTCCCCACTAAACTCCCAGCCACTCTGGGCCTGTAGAGTCCCGAAATTTGGGCCCCCACAGCTCCTGCCTCCCAGACCCTGGGAGAGAGGCCTGGGGCCCCACACAGCCCACCCCCATTGTGGGGGGCTGCATAGGACACCCAAATGGCTAGGGACAGCACTACCCTCAGGTTGGCTGACACAATTAAAATCCCCCCAACATCAAACATCATGCGGTCCAGATGACGGGAGCCAGTTCCTTCCATTGCTCTTTCCTTTCACACCTTAAGTGGGGACGAGAAGCACTAATATAGCCGTAACCAGTGCCACAAAGCAGCAAGTCCACCAGTAATGCCCTCCCTGTTCAGAGCTCCTCTATCTTCTGTATTCGCACTGAGACTGTGAAGAACAAGACTCCAACCCCATCATTCTTCCCTGGCCTGGAGGACCAGAGAGAGAGGCCCTTCCTCCAGTCACCCTCTGCCCATTGAGCTACCCTAAAGGGATTAATGTGCATTTCCTGAACAGCCACCATGTCCAAGTCCAGCTGCTCCAAGGCACTGAACATCAAGTGAGTCTTCCTGGGCACCCAAATCCCTGCCAGTTGTTCCACATGGTCACTTGTACCAATGCCCCTCCCCCAGAACTGCTCTCCCTCAGCTGTGCAGAGGAGCTTTCATCCCCACTCCCTGCCCCCTCTGGCACTTTCCCCAAGGGCCACTCTCTTCCTGCCATATTGGGTAGATCAATACGTGCTGTGGGAAAGACAGTTCCTTTGACATACCATTGTTAAAGGTCAGGTGGGCCATCTGGAGACAGAAGCCCATGGGCTGTTATCCTGTGGAAGCTCAAAATCAGGAACTCATCTCAGGTAGAGGTGCCAATGAAAGGACCTGCTAAAGCCTGGGACTGAACCAGGGACCTTCAGTCTAATGCTCGCCCCACAAAGCTACTTTAGCAGCTCCATGGCACTTTTTGGCCTGTGGCTTTTCTGTCCGGGATGTTTTGTCAGCCATGGCACATAAAAAGTGGCACGGGGACACAGGTGGGCTGGACTCTGAGTGAGACTAGACCCTGGTGGCAAGAGTCTAGCCACCACACCCTGTTCTTCTGGCTTCCCCACTGGGCGTCATTTAGGGAGGGAAGTGGGCTTCTGCCTCCCCTCCCCAATTTTCACACCCCGGAGGAGTGTGAACAGGAGAACGAATGGCTGCTCCACATTCCCCCAGGAGGAACCCGACGCCCTTAGCCGTGGCAGTGAGACGTGTCTGGGGGCTGACAGGCCTGTCCCCGAGGAGCTGGAACAGCAGCTGCCACCTCCCCCTTGGCTCCAGGCTGTGGGAAATGCTCCTTGCCTGGCTGCAGGGGCGGATGCTGCTCCGTGCTCTGGAGAGCATCTGGATTGGTCCGTCACCCCCTTCACTGAGCCAGGCTGATAAGGTCCCAAGTGCCCCCTCCGGCCTGGCAGCTGAGAGTCTGTGCAGACATCGGGGTGAAAGTAAGTTAAAGGACTTACTGGTACACCGGAAGTCCTGATCAGGGGGTGGAGTCTCACCCGAAAGGGGTGTGGCCTCAACCGGAAGAGGCTGCCACAGTTCCGAGCCCTTTAAATCCCCACTGGAGACCTGCTGCCTGAGCCCTGGAGGAGTGGTGGTGTGCTCTGGCAGGGACTAAAAGGGTCCCAGGGCTCCAGCCCTGCTACCGCCGGGGAGCCCTTTAAGTCCCCACCGGACCCGCCGCTGCTCCCCAAGGCTCCGGCAGCAGGGCTCCAGTGGGGATTTAAAGGGCTCGGGACTGAGGCAGCTGCTACTGCCCCGAGCCCTTTAAATCCCTCCTGAGCCCTGCTGGTGTAGCCCTGGGGAGCGGCGGCGAGTCTCCAGCAGGGATTTAAAAGACTCTAGGGGCCCTTTAAATTCCCGCGGGAGACTCGCCGCTGCTCCCCAGAGCTTCGGCCGCAGGGCTCTGGCTGGGATATAAAGGGCTCAGGTCTGCAGCAGCCACTAACCACCCTGGCCCTTTAAATCCCCTCCAGAGCCCCGCAGCTGTAGCCCTGGGGAGCAGCGCGAGTCTCCGCCGAAGCCTTGCTGACGCTACCCCAGGGCTCCAGCCGCGGGGCTCTGGCGGGAATTTGAAGGGCCAGGTGAGTAGTGGCTGCCGCAGCCCCCAGCCCTTTAAATCACCGCCAGAGCCCCGTGGAGCCCTGGGGTAGTGGCAGGGGTTCCAGCAGGGATTTAAAGGACCTGGGGCTCAGAGCCCTGGGCCCTTTAAATCACCGCCAGAGCCCCGGGGGTCCTGGCTGCCTACCCCAGAGTTGAAGAAGTGGGGCTCTAATTGCAATTTAAAGGGCCTGGGGTTTCAGTTGCTGCTGGGAGCCCTAGGCCCTTTAAATTGTCTCCTGAAGAAGCCGGTCCGGTACTGCGCACCGGTTCTTGCCAGTATGCCGTACCGGCACGTACCAGCTTACTTTCACCTCTGGCAGACATCAACCCCTAACCTTCCCCCAAGCCAGCAGCAGCCCTCCCCACCCCAGCCCTACAGGGTTACTCAATGCCCTTCATGTGGGGAAATGGCTCCTTGGCATCCAGCTGCTAGACTGAGACCAGGAGAGAGCCGGGTCTGGTTCACCTGGGTGGAGAGAAGAGACCTGATGAGAGTTGATCTCCTTCCGTCTCCCCTGTCATGCTGGTCAATTTTATTGTCACTGTCATAGTCAGTGCTGCCCTTCAGGGCTTGCCCAAGAGGCTTGTGGGGCCTGGGACAAATCCCCCCGTTTGTGCCCCAGGCCTCACTCCCACTCCCCCAATATCCCACCCCATACCAACTCTTCCAGGTCCTGCTCCTGACCGCCACCTCCTCCCCTCAAAAGAGACAATTTTGTTGCAGCAAGTGCCAGTGTGAACAGGGCATTGCCGGCAGAAGCACTCTCCTGCCGATAATGCAAACTCCGCTTGTTGGGGGTGGAAATATTTTGTCAGCAATAGAGCTGACAAACAGTGGCAGTGCTGACCAACTTTGAGTGACATGGCAGTGTCGCCAAAACCTGCATAGTGTACACATGGCCTTAGACGTTGTAGCGTTTTGTCTGATTTGCTTGGTAATCTGCTTTGTTCTGTTTGCTACCCCTTATAATCACTTAGAACAGTGACTCTACAGAAACGTCCATCTGGATGTTAGAACAGCGCCTCTATAGAAAGTCTTTTCCCATGCCTGGATTGCTCTGTCCCTGGATAGTAATCCATCAATCACATATAGGGATTGGATAGTCATCCATCAGCCACATACAGTGATTGGATAGTAATCCATCAGTCACATACAGTGATTGGATAGTAATGCATCAGTCACATATAGGGATTGGATAGTCATCCACGCATCACATACAGGGATTGGATAGTAATTCATTGGTCACACACAGGGATTGGATAGTCATCCACCACTCACACACAGGGATTAGATAGTCATCCACCAGTCACATACAGCGATTGGATAGTCATCCATCAGTAACATACGGTGATTTGACTCAATTGCATGGTCCGTGGCTAGGGTTGCAAGGTGTCTAATTTTGTTTTTACCAGAAGGTCCAGGCTAAAGGGGATCTGCACAGTTTCTTGTCAGATCGACTCTCTGCACACCAAAAGTCTGGTTACCAGGGGTGGGGGGAGGCAGGAGAGGGGCATCAACCCACACCAGCACACTCGGGGCCACCTCCTATCTGTCTCCATGTCGGGGTGCAGTCCCCGGCATATAGAGAACCTTGCTGGGGAAGAGTGAAGATTGAGTGTCAAGAAATGTGGGGGAAAGGATCGGGGTATCAATGAAAGAGGCAGAGCAGGGCCAGAGCCTCAGGGAAGAGGTAGGGCAAAGAAACTTCCAGTGCTCTTGCTGTAGTGTCCTGTTTTCAGAAATTAGAAAGTTGGCAACCACATGGCCAACAGCAGAGAACAGTTAATGAAAGAACCCAGCCAGCTTTACGCACCTTTGTACCAGGACTTGATTATTCCCTACCTCTCACTGATAACACCAGCAGTATTACGACATATGCGATATTTCGGGGGGAATTCTGCATTCCTGGGCAAGCTCAGAATTCGTAGGCCCTGCAGATTTCTTTTTGCTGCAGAATCATTGATTTTGATGGGGACGCGCTGTAATTACACCTGTTACCCACTAGGGGCTGCTGTGGCACCAAAAGAGAGGGCAGCTGGTTTACAGCTGGAGAAGAGGGAGGTGGGTGAGAGGCTCCATTCTTCACAGCACCCTGCCCATGGGGCCAAGGGTGAGGGCAGGTGATAGGGGGATGGACACAGTCAGGCATATGGAGCTGATGGGAGAGTAAGGGGCTGAATGCAAGTGGGGGTGCAGGGACCTATGGGGACAGGATCAGAGGTGTCTGATTGAAAGGGTGAGATCAGGGGTGAGACAAGCTCTCCATAAGGGAGATTCTCCAACTATCATATCCTCCCACCCCAAAAACCCCATATTTCTCCCACCTACACCCAACAACTCTCAAAGTTCACTCCAAGCTCCTTTCCAGCAATGACTTCCCTCTCCCTCAGCTCCTCCATTACCCCTGGCTCTCCCCAGCCTTTGAACTGCTTCTGAGGGGTGCGGGAAACACATTTCTGTAGTATAGTTTAAATGAATTATTACTCAAAGTTCTGTGTTAAAAGGTCTAGTAAGGAATCTATTGGTGAAAAATCACTTTCTGGTTCTTTTTTAGTTGTTTGTACTGGTATAGACACAGTCGCAGACAGGTATTTTGAAATAAACACCCAAAATAATTGAAAGGAGCATAATTGTATAATTTTGATGAACAAAATATGCAGAATTTTAAAATCTGGGGTGCAGAATGTTTCGGTTTTTTGGCACAGAACGGGAAACTCTCTTTGTGCACCTGCCAGTCACATGATTCATGAGGCCTCCTGCTCGGTCAGGCCTTACAACATTTTGGTTGGTTCATCTTAAAGATTTACACTCCACACAGGCTTTTCCCCATGACACCTGAAAGCACCAGCTGGTTTAATAGCCAAGGAACACCGGGTTAGACAGACCTTTGTCACATGTTAGGTATGTCGTTGTTCTTCATCCCATTTCTATTTAAAGTAGATGGCATGAGAATCTGATCTAAACTCCCCCCACCTGTCTGCTCTTTCCCACATGCTCGATCAAGTCCCCTTCCCTGTCCCACACAGTCTCTCTGCTGGGCACCAGGGGGACAGGACCACGCCCTGGGCTGCATCTGCTGGCGCTGGGTCAGGTCCATGGGCTGCCAGAAGCCCCTCTGGCCCAGGCAGTGACACAAGGGTGTTGGTGTGAGTGACCTGGTGCCAGGCGAGGTTCCCCAGCTGAGAAAATCCCTTCCCGCAGTCAGCACAGCTGTACGGCTGCTCCCCGGTGTGCATGCGCTGGTGTGTGGTGAGCGCAGTGCCATTGATGAAACTTTTGCCACAATCACCACAGTGGTGCAGCCGCTCCCCAGTGTGCGTGCGCTGGTGTGTTCTCAGGTGTGTGAGTTGTACAAAGCTCTTGCCGCAGTCGGTGCAGCAGTGAGGCCGCTCCCCGGTGTGCGTGCGTTGATGTATTCTCAGGCTTGAACTGTGTGCAAAGCCTTTGCCACAGTCAGCACAGAGGTGTGGCCGCTCCCTAGTGTGCGTGAGCTGATGTATTCGCAGGTGTGCAATCTGTGCAAACCCCTTGCTGCACTCAGCACAATGGTGCGGCCACTCCCCGGTGTGCGTGTGCTGATGTATTCTCAGCTTTGAGCTCTCTGCAAAGCTCTTGCCACAGTCAGTGCAGTGGTACGGCCGCTCCCCGGTGTGCGTGCGCTGGTGTGTTCTCAGGTGTGTGAGTTGTACAAAGCTCTTGCCGCAGTCGGTGCAGCAGTGTGGCCGCTCCCCGGTGTGCGTGCGTTGATGTACTCTCAGGCTTGACCTGCGTGCAAAGCTTTTGCCACAGTCAGCACAGAGGTGTGGCCGCTCCCTAGTGTGCGTGCGCTGGTGTATTCTCAGGTGTGCAATCTGTGCAAACCCCTTGCTGCACTCAGCACAATGGTGCAGCTGCTCCCCGGTGTGTGTGTGCTGATGTATTCTCAGCTTTGAGCTCTCTGCAAAGCTCTTGCCGCAGTCAGTGCAGTGCTGGGGACATTGGCCCATGGGGAGTCTCTGGTGTGTAGCCAGGTCTGGTCTCTGGCTGGGTCTACCCAGGGGATGGACTGTGTCCTGTGCACGAATCCCTCTGTGGGCTGTGGGATCCTCCCTTCCTGCTGCGCTCTCCCCACATGCAGACTGTGTCCTTGTTCCCAGCAAGATCCCGAGCCCTGCTGGAGAGAGCAGAGACAATCCCAGGGTTAGCTCCTGTGTAAGGCTACAGGGTTCTCAAGGATGGAAAAATGTCACGGAGGGAGCGATTTCCCCATTTCTCCGTGACTGGTTTTCGTTTGGGTGCCTGACCCTGCAATGGCGGCTCCTGTCCCCCAGGGCTGGACCCAACGCCTCGCTCCGGGTACCGAGACCTGGCCTGCGGGGTTACAGTGCCACTCAGATTCGCCCCTCGTTCCTGTCATGATGGTGGGGGAAGGAGGCCAAACTTCAGTGAATGGCCTTGCCACTCAGATCCACTCTTGCCCACTCCAATCCCTCTGCACCTGGCTGGGGTCGGGGTTGCAGCACTGGGGGACCTGCTGGGCGGTTGATGCCCCCTGGGCAGGGCGAGGAGGAGGAGATGTTTTATTAAATGTTATGAAGCCGTCACAGGAAGTTTAGTGACCGGTGACTTTTACTAAATTGACTGTAGCTGCTTTGTCATTTCGGATCCGAAATACTGTAACAGATCTGCAGCCTGACTCAGTGCTTCTACCCTTGGCTGTTTGTGCAGTGCCTAGCACCTGTTCCCATGTGCACCATGCACCTTGTGAGTCCTGTTATGGGCTTAAACTGTAGCCTGCCCAGGCAACGGGCAGCATCTGGAGCAAAGGGGCCCCTAAGGACTAACACAGTTGAGAATGGGTCCATAGTTTATTAGACCGACACCTGTTAAGAATGATCTAGAAAGATAAAACTTAGCCCTGTCTCACTTCAGGGACCTGGACTAGATGAGCTACAAAGGTCCTTTCTAGGCCTACAATTTTATGATTCATAGATCTCAAGGCCAGACAAGCTCACTATGATTACAATCTCCAACTTGTTGCTGTGATTTTCCACAGTAAGAACAAAAGAGTGGCCTTCCACATGGCAGAGGGTATAAAAGGCCCTGGAAACCCCCCCATTTGGTCTTCATTCCTGCTTTCAGTCCTTATCTCTGGAGTAACCTCTCTACAAGTGAAGTTTTGAACAAAGGACTGAATGACCCATCCATGCATTGGATGTAATTCTATCAAGCCTGAAACAAGCTGAACCAAGAACTTTGCAATTGTTGTGTGTATTTGACTCCATTTAGCCAGTTTTAACTCTCATTTATATTTCTTTCCTTTTATGAATAAACCTTTAGATTTTAAAGGATAAGCAACAGCATGGTGAAATCTGAATTGCATGTTGACCTGGGTCTGGGGCTTGGTCCTTTGGGATCAGAAGAACCTTTTTCTTTAACTGGGGACACTAGTTTTCATAACCATATGCTCCTATCAGGAGTGTTATTGGTTGTGATATAAGGGAACTGGGGGAACTGCTTGTATAACTTCTGGTTAGCCACTGGGGTGAAACCAAAACCCTCTCTGTTTGGCTGGTTCACCATATCTTAGGAGTGAAGGACCTTCAGCCTTGGGCTGTGACCTCCCTGCTCTAAACAGTTCACCCTGAATTGATTCTGTCGGTTGTGTCACCCAAGAGCAACCCTTGTGACACTTCTACATCAAGGACCGCTTCGCTAGCAGGTGTGTAAATCAGAAGGGACTGGATTATTATGATTTACCTGCGGAGGGGCTCTCAGGCCCGGAGCTCTTCCTGGAGTCCTCAGCATCCCAGACCCAGAGCTCTGCCTCCCCTAGCTCGATCTGGTGGATTAAGTCTTGAGTGGAATCTGAATAACCTGTTCTGGGGGTGTCATAAGTGTGAAGTAGCCTAGAATTAGTGTTTACCTGTAAGGGGTTAAGCTAAAGGTAACCTGAGAGGTGGACAACTGACCAATGAGAAATTCCTCAGGAGACAAAGGATTTTAAGTTTCAGTTTCTCTCTGGGTCTCTCTCTGTTCACTGTGGGGTGCCTGCTCAATTTTTTTTTCTACTAGTGGTGCATGGCCAAAAAAGTTTGGAGACCCCTGGTCTACACTGCCAGATGAATGACAAAACTTTTGTTGTTCACAGGTTCTTTAAAAAGCCCCTGTTTGAAAGACAAAAGTTTTGAGCGGCAAGCAGCAGTGTGACTGCCACTCCTGTCAACAGCGCAAACCCAGCTCCTTGGAGGGGGGAAATTTTTTATTGACGAAAGTGCCAACAAAAAGAGTTCACACTGGCAAAGTTTTAGTGACAGGGCTGTGTCACTAAAAGCTGGGGAGTGTAGACAAAGCCTTAAAGTCCCCTGTCGAGAGACATGGTCCTAAAAGTCCAGCTGAGTCCTAAGGTGTAGTCCCTGGCCTTTCAGTCCCTGTAAGGTGTAGTCCCTGGGCAGCTGATGATCCTCGATGAGCCATTGAACAGGCCAGGCAGTGCTGCTGCCAGTCTGTGTGGGCGTGTCACCCAGAAACACAGCACAAGTTTGGAAACACAGATCTACCCTACAGATCTATATCTCACACTACAAAGGGGATACAAATGTATAAATACAATCATCATACTTGGCTAATCATACCATTTTCACAGATACCTCACGTGTCATTTCTAGCACAATTCATCACAATTTTATAATACTGGTATTAACAATATGACAAAGTGTCTCCCATGTTCCACAGCATCACAGTACCCTCATCCACCAGGTTAGCCCTAAAGGAGATAAATCCTTATAGGTTTTGATGGACAGGCCCAGGTTCTTCTGGATCCTGCCTCCAGCTCAGCAGAGTGTAACCTACTTATTTTCTTCCCATATGAATTTATTTGGTGTTACCTCCACTCCCCCACCCTGTTCTGGCAGGATCATGGGGGCAGCTTAGGAGGGAAATTCTAACACCAGTGTAACCCCCACTTACTAGCCAGATATTTGAAGGCTCCCAAGAAAAAACACACATGCACACAATTCAGCGCAGTCATTATATTAAACAGGAGGTAAATATAATGTAACTGGTTAAAACACTGTATCAGGGTCATTGGTGCCCATGCTGATAACACACATGAATTTCCCCAGGCAGGTGACCTGCTATAGCAAAGGTAAAATGAGGGTGCTGTTGGCACATGTACTTTGTAGGGCCCCTTGATGACCCGTGACCCTGTGATCTCCTGTGTAGCTGTTGGCGATGTGCCTGGCTGGGCTCTGGGCTGCCCAAGTGACTTGCACAAGAGTCGGGTGGTGAGTCTTGCCGCAGATTTATAGGCTGCAGCAACAGTCTCTGCTCTGACTCCAGTGAAGCCACCAGCAGCCCCTGAGGCTCCCGGCAGGTCATAGCTCCGGCAGGTCTCAGCAGCTTCCTAGCAGCAGCTGGCTCGACCCGACGGGACGTGGGACAAATCGGGACAGGTGGCGGGGGGAGTCATAGGTGCCTGTATTGGACAAAGCCCCAGATTTCGGGACAGTGCCCACAGTCTCAGGACACCTGGTCACCCAGCAGCTCCTGGCAGGGACAGATCCTCCCCACAGCACAGTCTGACTCCTCTGCCAACACAGAGCCCACTACCCCGTCTCCTGCCCCTTCCCGCGGGGCATTATGGGACTTGTAGTCTCTAGGGCTACCTTGCCGCACAGGATCGCCCCAACTGGGACAAGTTCTTCGGCGCGACTTTCGCTTTCCCTTCGCCAAGTCGGCCCAGACGGGTTCTGCCCAGCGACCGCTGACGCAGGCGAGTCTCTGCGCGCTATTGGTGAGATGTTCCGCTGTCAGCCAATCCCTGACGCGGACAGGTTCTCACGGTCCGTAGCGGGGACTCGGGGGCCGGGAGCGCCCGGGGAAGTTCCCGTGTGACCGGCCGAGAGCGGGGCCGGGCCGGGTCCTGCCGCGCTGAGCGGGCGGCGATGGCCCTGGCGCTGCGCCTGCTGCTGCTGGGGGCTGTAGCGCTGCAGGGGGGCCACGCCCGTGAGTAGCGGGGGAGACCCCGGGGGGG
>ML677520.1:45378-60639 GCA_007922305.1 Dermatemys mawii
CATCATCAGTGATCTACAACCCATCCTGGACAACAATCCCTCACTTTCACAGGCCTTGGGAGGCAGGCCAGTCCTGGACCACAGACAACCTGCCAACCTCAAGCATATTCTCACCAGCAACAGCACACCGCGCCATAATAACTCTAACTCAGGAACCAATCCATGCAATAAACCTCGATGCCAACTCTGCCCACACATCTACACCAGCAACACCATCACAGACCAAACCAGATCAGCCACACCATCACTGGTTCATTCACCTGCACATCTACCAATGTAATATACGCCATTATGTGCCAGCAATGTCCCTCTGCTGTGTACATCGGCCAAACTGGACAGTCCCTACGAAAAAGGATAAATGGACACAAATCAGATATCAGGAATGGCAATATACAAAAACCTGTAGGAGAGCACTTCAACCTCACCGGACACACCATAGAAGACTTAAAGGTCAGCATTTTGCAGCAAAGAAACTTCAAGTCCAGACTGCAAAGAGAGACTGCAGAGCTGCAATTCATTTGCAAATTTGACACAATCAATTTGGGACTGAATAGAGATTTTGAATGGCTAGCTAACTACAAAAGCAGCTTCTCTTCTCTCGCTATTCACACCTCCAGTTCAGCTGCTAGAGGAACACCTCACCCTCCCTGATTAGAGATAACAAGCTGGTTCAGCCTGATTGGACTAACCTTGTTATCTCCCACCTGGTTCTTGCCTACCTATTTATCCCTGCCCCTGGATACTTCCACTGCATGCATCTGACGAAGTGGGTATTAGCCAACGAAAGCTTATGCTCTAAAAAAATTTTAGTTAGTCTTTAAGGTGCCACAGAACATTTACTATGTGTATAACCTTGCTAAACTGTTTAACGAACACACAGGTAAAAATCAAACAAAAGGCAACAAACAACATAAAGGCAAGGAAAAAAACAAATTGGTAAAGAAATACAGTAACTATAAATTGGATAAACAAATCCCCTGTTAGTACCAGTCATTATTTGGGTTTCTGACACTGCACCCTAACTAAGGCACATGTTATTCAAAACAATCTTGCTCAGTATCTGGATACAAATCCTGACACAGCAATATTTGATAAATTAATT
Organism: Dermatemys mawii; assembly: GCA_007922305.1. NCBI lineage: Eukaryota > Metazoa > Chordata > Testudines > Dermatemydidae > Dermatemys > Dermatemys mawii. The sequence goes on from ML677520.1 coordinate 46,481, forward strand.
ACTGTCCATTCAGTAGGTTAACTGGCTGTACGTCAACCACTGGTGTATCACAGAGCAGTTCCACCAGTGGAACAGAGAAGCTAGCCACTTCTGTTTCCTGCCCAAAGAGGCTTACCAGAAGGTGACAATCAGGAGTAAGGGTAATCTATAACATGGAGGGACAATACTGTGTATTAATTAATTACAACATATTTACATATAAAAGCCTTAGTGATAGTGTCCTTATTCCAAATTTCTGTTTTACTTCTCACGTACATAGAAGTGCAGGACACATTATCACAATCCTATCCCAGTAATTCAAAACACTCAGACTACTACTAATAATATAGATGATAACTGTAATTGCCCTAATAAAAGTGAGTTGCTATCTGTAGTACCACAAGAGCCGAACTACACAACCAGATTGGAAAAGAATTGGTATGCTTGCATATAAAGTGCTGTTATGTGTACACATACAGACTAGATATATATGCCCATATACACTACAAATATATACACCATATCTATATTACTGATATATATTAATTATTTGGGAATGCCTCTAAGATTCAATTATAAAACTACATTTCTCAGTCGAGGTCCCTGGCCTAACATTCCCAGGTCCACCATAAGGGACTAAAAATAATTGGATAAGAAAATCTGTCTATCAGTCATACGAGGGACTGTGCAGACTGAATGATAGGTGGGACATGAATGTATGGATGGTAAAATTAGGTAACCACATAATGGTGTTTAGCCCACTGGGTTATCTTTGGTCCATGCATTATGCTTTTCCGGGACAATGGGTAAACATCCTCCTCTTAAAAAGACAAAAAGTGGGGGAATGTAGTAAGATGAGGCCCTGAACATATACTTTTGTATCAGAGGCCTAGGCCTGAGGCCTAGCATGAAGCCTGAAGCCTGAACCAAAGTACTTCCAGGCATTGCCAAGCACAGCTGCGCTGTGAGCCAGAGGCAGGCCCTAATTACAGAACTTGGGAAGAAAAAGGCTGCTAGAAAGTACACGCTAATGATATAAGTAGTTGTGCCAAGATGGCATCTGGACATCTCGTTATGAGGACACTTCACAGAGACAACAAAGAACAGCCAGGTGCATCCCAAAGACAGGGTCAAAAAGGACAGCATGATGGATACATCCGTTTGTTTGAACCAGCATGATCAAAAGGAGGAGACAGCACTCTAATGAGCCAAGGGGCTGTACTTCAATGTGACAGTAGAGAGGAGTAATTGGTCTTGCACTGTATAAAGGTAGGTCTCGGAGTCCACATCTTTGTCCCGCTGAGGGGGCAGCGGAGAGTCCCGCCACTGACTGAGCTGTGTCCATTGTCTGGGGGCACATAGGGACTAGCAGACCTGTCGATCTCTAATCCAGCGAAGCTAGAGACTGTGTTTCATTTGACAATAAACCTGGCGCGGGTGCCTTCGTACCTTACTAGAGTCTGTGGTCTTTGGGGGTTCTCTCGGGGTCTGCTGTGTCAGCGATCTGCAGAGCTGGGGCAGCACACAGAGGGAACACACACACAGCCGACTGATATCATCCTTGAACAAGAGCAGAGCACACACCGGTAGCTACTGACAACAGCAGGCACTAGGCCAGTGGAGAGGGAAAAACTCACAATCAGTTGTTTTCTCTATAGAGTGATTCACCCTGAGATAATTAAATCAAATCACTTCCACACCCATCCCTTGCAACAAACTGCAAAAACTACCCTGAAGACTTTTCTCTTCAGGAATGTTTCTAAGGGTACGGCTGCTCTACCCGCCGGATTGGGAGGTAGCGCTCCATGTATCTCGATCCCCGAATCGACTTCTGTACTCCACCGCGGTGAGAGGAGTAAGTGGAGATGGCGGGGGAGCGGCCATGGTCGACTCACCACTGTGGGGATGGCCAGGTAAGTCGACTTAAGATTCTGCAACTTCAGCTACGCTATTCGCCCAGCCCTAAGCTGTGGGATAAGAACCAGATGGAATACAAGAATGAAATAAATGTAATAAGCACCACAGAACAGAAAGAAATGTACAAAGAACTCTGTTTCCCCAGACCAGAACAAAAACGTCAGAGACAGTGATAACTGAAATACTTAGCCTGAGTCGTAACAGGCAAGGCCAAACTAATTGTACCAGTACTGCATGTCACGTTACTGAACTTATCTGGGCTCATATAGATCATTGGTGCAACCAAGATCCTGTAGGGCACCAAATCTTATGTAAAGGGGGACATGTAAGGTGTCTACAACCAGGTTGTGGTCTGCTGATTATGATTATGCTATTTGTATGCGTGTATCATTTTTGCAGCTAAAGTTATGAATATTGGCTATATAATGTCTGTACTTCAAACTTCTGCTTTGCTTTTGGAAGAAATCCCAGACAAGTTGTGGTTAACTCCGCCTGGCCTGCTTGATGGCCCATCAGGAACCATCAGCTGTACAATGGACTCATTGGGAGCTTGGAAAGCTCCAGTCCACATGAGGAGTCTAGCAAAGAACATGCAAGATAGACAGTGGGCAATGGCTGCCACCTGTGGTCATGCATGGTCATGTGATCTGCCCATATGACTCCAGAACTCGAAGGGGCTGGACTTTTCACAACAGGAACAAAGAGAATCCCTGTGTCTGGGGCAAACTATAAAAAGCTGCCTTGAACGACACCCCATCCCCACCCCCCCGCCACCCGATCTTGTCTTCAGTCTCCAGCCTTGCTCCTACCTCTGGATGGGATTTTGCTAGAAATGCAAGCTTTGGCCAAAGGATTGATGACCCATTCCTCCAGGGGATGTATTCCAGAGACTTTGATTTGAACCTGCAGTTTATTCTACCTCTGATGCAAGCCTGAACCAAGAGATTTGCCATTACTGCATGTAATTGATTTCCTTTAACCATTTCTAACCTTCACCTAGATCTTTTTCCTTGTATAATAAACCTTTAGATTTTAGATTCCGTTTGCCTGTTAAAGGGGATTGTCACTCCAGCTCTTTTCTGTCTGTAAAGCATTTACCAGTTGACCCCAAGCTGATTCTGGATACAGCTAAAGCCCAGGAAGGACGTGATCCTGAATTTGTGTCTGCTAGGGATGGTGACATTGTAATTAGGTTGCATCCAGTTAATGTCATAAATAGCTCCCAGAGACCAAGCGATTCTGGTGCTCCTGTTTTGCCTGTTGCTAGTATGTTTCTGGGTAAAGATATGACAACCGTGTCTGATCAGGGTGATATCATAGCCAGGGCACAAGGAAAGCACAAAGGTGATTTGACCATGTTACCCACTGACCGTGTGGAAACTTGTCCCAAGGAAGAGAATGCTTCTAATCTTGTGACTATGAAGTCTGGCAATTTACCTGAAAGGGGGTTTTGTGAAAATCCTCCTGATGGGATAGAGGTGATTCTGGATTGAAGTGAATCCAAAAAGAATCTGTGGTTGCTCAGGAAAATGTTCCTTTAGAGCAAGCCCCAGGTGAAAAGGGTAAGGGCAGAATTTTGATGAAAAATGGGTTTTTGCTTTGTTGTACCAAATAAGACCAGCAGGATCTTGTAATGGGGAGAAGGCAAATACGCCACGTTTATTGTAGGTACAGACAGAAAAGAAAAGGCAATCAATTACTGTTTCTTCCTACTCCACACATCACATGCACTCATTCATTCATTCATTCCTATACAGTTCTGAAAAGTTGTTATAGTTACCTGCCTAAATGTTGCTTGTGGCAAGCTATTGGCTAGGTAGCTTGTTCACAAGGATGGAGGCCAAGCCTCGTCCACTGCACAGATGGATGCCCCTAGAGAATGGATGGTCACAGAACCAGACTCAGTTTCTTGCTTGTCTGAGTTGGATTCTTATAGGAGTCTGTTCCCATTCAAGTCTATGGAAAGTGCCCTGTCATGCTGTTGCAACACTCGAAGTGATAATCAATCAGCAGATGGCACCTTCATGATGACTGTAGGGTGTCTCCTTCATCTTGTTCTTCAGCTTTCTTGCCTCATCATCTGGTGATGGCTGTGTAGATACCAGCCTGCCCTTCGGGGTCATTCGGTTATTTTTATAATGCGCATTCTTCGGCCCAGCAATGTTGAAACAGTAGCTTGGCTGGTTCTGGTAACTTCTTTGCTTTATTATTTAAACCATACATACATTCACATGCATTCTTCTAACTGATTAACCTAACATACATTTCACTATCTCTATATTTTTAGGTATTTTTTTATACATATCTACTTTCAGGGCGTAGCAGACCACAATAATCTGTTTGGCCCATCTATTACACAGAATCAGAAGCAAACAGCAAAGCAGAACAGGGATAGCAGTTTCTACATACAATTGTTGTAAAAGTCACTCTCTCTCTTTCTTAAAACAGACTTTCTGTCTTGGGCAGTACTGCAGCGTGACGATGCTGTTCCTGGTGGGACCAACTGAGAGTGCCAAGTCAGGAAAATTGCTCCAAACAGGGTAGCTACAGCCCAAAGCTGGGGTTCCTCCACCTCTAAGGCAAACCAGCCAAACAGAAAAGACTTCGGTTTTGCCCCACTGGCTAGCCACAAGTCACACAAGCAATTCCCTTACACACTCCAGTTTCCCAGTATCACCACCAGCAGCCTCTCGTTCTGGGGACAAATGGTTATGAAAACCAACAACCCAATAAAAGAAAACGCTTCTCCCCAATTCCAAAGAATCAGGCTCCAGACTCAGGTCAATATACAAATCAGATCTCACCCACAAATCACGCTGTTGCCAATCCTTTAGAATCTAAAATCTAAAGGTTTATTTATAAAAGGAAAAGGATATAGGTAAGAGTTAGAAATGGTAAAAGGAAATCAATTACATGCAGTAATGGCACAATTCTTGGTTCAGGCTGGCAACAGTGGTAGAATAAACTCCAGGTTCAAATCAAGTCTCTGGAATGCATCCACAGCAGGGATGGGTCATTGGTCCTTTTTTCCAAGCTTCTATGTGTAGCAAAAGTTCCTCCAGAGTAAGAATGACGACTGAAGACCAGACGGAGGTGGGGCACTACCCTTTTATAGTCTTTCCAAGTGCAGGAATATTCTTTGTCCTTTGCTGTAGAAACTTATAGCAAAATGGAGTTTGGAGTCAAATGGGGCAAGTCCCTGCCCCCTTGTTAAGACACAGGATGTGTCCGCCCTCTCTCAATGGGTCAGTTGTCTAGCTGATGATTCTTAATGGGCCATCAAGCAGGCTAAGCAAAGCTAACACCAATTGGTCTGGAATGTTATCCAGCAGCATATTACAAAATTTGGAAAGACAGACAGTACAGAGCCAATATTCATAATTTTAACCACAAAAATGATACACACATACCAATACCATAATCATAATCAGCAAACCATAACCTGGTCACAGACACCTTATATGACCCCCTTTACCCAAGATTTGGGCCACTATAATACCTTGGTTGCACCAATGATCTATATGCTCCCAGATTATATCAGTAACGTGACAGTCATCAAATTGACTGAACAAACCTTTAATATCACCCCCAATCAAAAGATCCTTAGGTAACAACTTCCTCACACCAGCCATAACTTCATGTTTAACACCATTCCATTTGAGATAGATTCTGGCGAAAGGCATTCTTACAGTAAACTCCTAGAGGATTACAATATTCACCCCCTGATTGGGTAAATAATCTGCCTCTTTGACAAGATCTGCTTTAACAAGAGTGATGTTAGAAGCTGTAATTTGCCCTAAGCAGATTTTCCCATTGACTTTAACATTCTCTGCACACGTTATGGGGTTACCTTCACCAGAGCTCACAGTAAAAGCATTTACATAAAAGGTGGCAGCGTTGGGGTAAATTTGGTTACACACAGACAATTGCTTGGAGTCAAACAACATGCAAACATGGTTACAGACTGGAGAGATTCTATCCCCAGCTTCACTGTTGAGAGGAACTGGCTTCCAGAACGATACAGTTCCTGTCGTTCCTTTATTCTCCTGAGTGGGAGCTTCAGTCTGTCCACTTTTGCCATAGCTTCTAGTTCCTGCAATCGAATATCTGCCATTTTTTGTTCATGTTCAAAGCACAGGTGTTCTCTTACAGCAGCTTCTCCTTCCATATCGTCTCTGTTTTGCTTTTGTTCACATTCTAGCTGCTGGTTTCTCACTGCAAGTATTTTCGTTGGTTCTGCTTCCTTATCACTGGTGATCAACAGGTTTTTCAGTTCCTGCTCTGGGGCTTTTTTCTCAAAAGATAAACCCCTCTGTGAGCACTATTCTTCCAGGCTTTTTCTGTCAGGATCTTGATCACGGGACACTCACTGTAACTCATTATTAACCCTTGAACTCTCCAATATCCAAATTAAATTTTGACAAGCATGTGGTTCTGATCCTAAAACCCAATTAACCCGTGGCAATGTGTATCCTGCCAACTACGCCACTGTGACCGGGGTCCTGGGGGGAGCCAATGTGGTCACTCAGTTAGGGTGAACTGCAAAGAATGGGGCAGACAATCCCCATATAACTGGGGGATATTCCAATACTTAGATGACTCAGAAGTCCAAACAACACAGTTCCCTTAAAGCGATCCAGCCTCAGGCCTCCATCCAGATACCCATGTCAAATATAATGAAAATTTCTCTAAATCTGATTTCATCATATAAAAGAAAAAGTTCTAGCAATCCCAAAGGATCGGACACATTACCTCCCAGGTTAACGAGTACACGCTACAGCCAATTCTTATTAACTAAACTAAAATTTATTAAAAAACAAAAGAGAGAATATGATTAAAATATCAGTATAGATACAGACATAACTTTAATTAATTAAGGTTAAGATTCATAGCAGAGATGGTGACCTTTGTAGTTGCAAAGACTTCCTTTACAATTAGATCATAGTTCATAGTCCAATGTCCAAATCTCATATCCAGGGCGTATCAGCATAACTGGGACCTCAGTCTTGTGACTCAAACTTCCCCTGACGAAGTCTAAGCAGATCTGAGATGACAGAATCAGGACCCAAGGATATTTTGTACGATTTCATGTCTTTTGACAAGCTGGAGTTCCTCAGGGAACAAAAGGCATTTAGGATGACTTTGAAGGAAGTCCATCACCGGGACTTAGCCATTTGAATTAACATAAGGCCATTTGCTTGTTCCTTCACTATTCACAGTACACTTCGAAGAGAGATGAAGACTGAGCTGTCCCGTATTTACAGTTCAGTTTCATGATAGATGCTCTTTTGACCTCTGAGTGATCAGTATACAGCATAGACAGGGACTGTTGATAACATTGTCCTCTGGATTCCCCTCCCTTTTCCTTTAATGCAGCAGCACTTTGCAGAAGAGGACGCTGAAGCGGCACAGTGGGAGGGTTTATACTGATTCAGGGGATCCTTTACCCAGTTCCAACACAGTCTCCTCACTGATTCTGCTGAGATATTACTAACCTTAAGAGATTGCAAGACACTCGGTCCGCTACCCACTTTTCAAGGAGGGTTGGTTCCTCTGCCAATTCCATCCCTAATGGCTTTTCAGTTTAGGATTCTCACTCTCTCTAATCCCTAGAGTGTTCGTTCTGTCAAGGAGGCCACAGTCCTTCTTGACAGAAGGGGCACAAATATTCTGTCCAACTGCTGTATAAGGCTCAATCAGTTCAGTCCATAGGACCTAGGTTGCCCGCGTTCTCCACCAGTCTGTTACCCGTTCAATTATGGCATCCTGCATATAACCTACCAAAGCTCAAAGTGTGACCTGGTCAATTTAGGAACCCCCCCACCTTTTCCCAACCGAGGGCTCAGGGTGTAAGTCACCTATTTTACCCATGAAGCTCAGTAAGAAACCTGATCAATTTAAGTACCCGCCCATTCCCTCAGGGCTCAGGGCTCTACAAGTCTGCCTGCCAATGGCCAGTCAGGATTCGTTCATCTTGGGGTTCCCGGCAATGCTTCTGCATCTCACGGTCGTGCAGAGGGGTCAGAGTTCCAGCAGCTAGATGTTGAACTGCAATCCAGAAATGATTCCCAAAGAGCCTTGTTTTTCATTTACATTGTACAGGTAAAACTAGCTCCCGCCTTCAAATTTACTAACCCTGTCACAATATCCCACATCCCTAAATAATCAAGTGCGCATTGGCACCCTCCCTATTCCCTAGAACAGCAGAGGTGGGCAAACTACAGCCCGGGAAACACATCTGGCCCTCCAGACATTTTAATCCAGCCCTCGAGCTCCCACCGGGATGCGGATTCTGGGGATTGCCCCGCTCTGGCATTCCAGCGGGGTCAGGGTCTTTCCCCACTACGCACGGCTCCCAGAAGTAGTGGCACAGACCCACTCTGGCTTCTATGCATAGTGGACACGCTGTCCACACCCCAAGCCCGCCCCCACAACTCCCATTGGCCAGGAAGCACAGACAATGGGAGCTGCAGGGGCAGTGCTTGTGCACAGGGCAGCACACAGAGCCACCTGGCTGCACCTCCACATAGGAGCTGGAGGGGGGACATGCTGCTGTTTCTGGGAGCTGCTTGAGGTAACCTGCCACCATGACCCCCTCCCATGACTCAACCCTCTGCCCCACCCATGATCTCCCTCCCATTCTCTGAACCCCTCAGTCCCAGCCCAGAGCACCCTCCTGCACCTCCAACTTCTCATCCCCAACCCAGAGCCCTCATCCCCAGCCGGAGCACCCAAACCCTCCTACACCCCAATCCCTAATTTTGTGAGCATTAATGATCTGCCATACAATTTCCATACCCAGATGTGGCCTTTGGGCAAAAATGTTTGCCCACCTCTGCCCAAGAGTGTTCGTTCTGTCAAGCAGGCTGCAGTCTTTCATGACAGAAGGGGCACAAATATTCTGTCCAACTGCTGTTTAAGGCTCAGTCAGTTTGGTCCAAATGACCTAGGTTGCCCGCGTTCTCCACCAGTCTGTAACCCGCTCAATTCAGGGCACCTCACATATAACCTACTGAGGGCTCGAGGTGTGACCTGGTCAATTTAGGGCACCCAACCAACACCCTATCGAGGGCTCGAAACATAACTTCGGCATCCCCACACTTTCCCTACCAAGGAGTCTGGGTGTAAGGCACCTATTTTTACCCATGGGGCTCAGGAAGAAACCTGATCAATTTAAGTACCTGCTGTCACAGGGGGTGGGGGAGTCCCATTCCCACCCCCCCCACTTCCTGGAATTCACAGTGATTCTTAGCCAGCCAGTGGATCAGAAGGTTTATTTGAGATGACAGGAACACAATCCAACTCAGAGCTTGTCCGTACAAACAGGACCCCTTAGTCAGGCCCTTCTGGAGGGCAGGGAGATAAGACCCCAAATCCGGGCTCCCTCCTCTTCCCCAGCCAGCTTCTACTCCCCTCCAAACCCTGCAGCCATCTCCCCTTCCTTTGTTCACTTCCTGGGCCCCAGGTGTCATCTCCCCTCCCCCTTCTCATCTCAGGTTACAGCTCCAGGTATCCCCGTTCAGGGCAGCTTCCCCTCAAGAGTGAAACCTCCTCCCTGCTTGTCACATCACACCTGCCCTTTCCTTTCGAGCTCAGGGCTCTACAGGTTTGCTGAACCTTTTTCCAGCAAAAGTCTTACACACTTGTGCTCTAAACAGCTATTTATTAGCAACACACACAGAACACGTATGCCAAGCAAAGCTCTCATGCTCACCACACCCAATATCCAGACAAATTTCAGCCAGTAGCAGGTCAGGATTCATTCATCTGGGGGTTCCCAGTGATGCCTCTGCACGTCACAGTCGTGCAGGAGCGTCAGAGTTCCAGCAGCTAGATGCTGAACTGCAATCCAGAAAAGGTTCCTGTCACGTTACTGAAATTATCTGGGATCATATAGATCATTGGTGCAACCAAGGTCCTGTAGGGGCACCAAATCTTATGTAAAGGGGGTCATGTAAGGTGTCCAAGACCAGGTTATGGTCTGCTGATTGTGATAATGCTATCTGGATGTGTGTATCATTTGTGTAGTCAAAGTTATGAATATTGGCTATGTGCTTGGTCAGTGTAAGAGACTTTAGAAAGCAACTGAGCAACTGGCTGAGAAAAAAAATTGTTCTCAATGAATGCCCAATCAAGCTAACAATGAACTTTGTAGATGCCCGTCCACACCCGAGCTTCCCCAGGAACGTGGTCAGGAACTGAATCTTGGAAAGTCATGTAACTGGACTCTGCCTAGGAAGGAGGAGGCGGTCTCCACCCACAAGAGAAAGTCTATATAAACCTGGATGAGATATCTCCATTTTGTCTTCAGTCTGTCATTCTTACTCTGGAGGAATTCTTTGTTGAAAATATCTGTGTGTAGATATGTATGACCCATCCCTGGAGGGGATGCATTCCAGAGACTTGATTTGAACCTGCAGTTTATTCTACAACTGATGCAAGCCTGAAGCAAGGAATTTGCCATTACTACATGTATTTGATTTATTTTAACCATTTCTAACCCTCACCTAGATCTGTTCCCCTGATAATAAACCTTTAGATTTTAGATTCTAAAGGGTTGGCACCAGCGTGATTTGGGGGTAAGATCTGATTTGTAGATTGACCTGGGTCTGGGGCCTGATTCTTTGGAATTGGGGAGAACTGTTTTCTTTATTTGGGGTGTTGGTTTTCATAACCATTTGTCCCCAGAACGAGTGGCTGCTGGTGGTGATACTGGGAAGCTGGAGTGTCTAAGGGAATTGCTTGTGTGACTTGTGGCTAGCCAGTGGGGCGAAACCAAAGTCTTTTCTGTGTGGCTGGTTTGGTGCCTTTAGGGTGGAGAAACCCCAGCTTTGGACTGTAAATGTCCTGTTTGGAGCAATTTTCCTGACTTGGCCTCTCAGTTGGTCCCACCAGGAACAGCACCGTCACAGTTCCCAAAGAGCATTGCTCTTCATTTACATTCTATAGGTAAAACTAGCTCCCTCCTTCAACTTTACTAAACCTGTCACAATATCCCACACCCCTAAATATCAGACATTTTAACCAATTACGCACTGGCACTTATGTGTCCTTCTTCCTGCCCAAGTCCTTTACATTTTATCTTTCATGCCCAAATGGAAACTTACTTGTGACCGTCTCCATCTGTGCAGATGGGCACCGTAAAACACTGGTCAGAGCTTATCTTACCATTTTCTGAGTCTCTTTCTGCATTCTCCCTAATTTCCCAACACACGGGCATCTCTAATTATCACCTCGGTGGTTATAATGCTCGTTAGGGACATTCCGGAGGTGGGGGTGCTTTATTAGCAGCAGAACATTTTTTTTCTCCTTTTTTTAAAAATTTTACTGAAGTCCCTGAGTTTCACCCAAGTCTGATTTAATATGGGGGGAGGGGAGTTTGAGCAGGTCTCAGGCCTACAGCAGGATGACAGCTCTTGGTGCTTCGTTCTCTGGAAGGTCCTAAAAACTCGCGACTGGTGAAGAAATTACTTCCCTGGGTGACTCCTTGAAGCAAGTTTGGTAGTTTCAATACAGACTGATCGGAAGGTTCATTAGACCCCACTCCACACCCAGAGAACTCAAGACTCCTGGCTCCCAGTCCCTGCTGCTCTGAACCACTAGGCCCACTCCCCTCCCAGATCTGGGGAGAGAACCCAGGAGTCCTGGCTCACAGCCACCCTGATGTAATCCACAAGATCCCATTCCAATCCTGCAGACTCCACCCAGCTGAAGATGGAGGAAGTTCCCTACACGGATACTCAGAATGGACTATGGGGGTTAGCAGGGGTTCTGGAGGCAGGAACGCCCACAGGGTCATTCTCTCCAGTTTTCATGACCTGCACTCGGTTGGGTGCACAAGGGGACCCCAATAGCTACTGACCGAAGCTGGGTGGCATTATGACAGAGCCTCTTTGGAGGGAGCCACATTTCTATGGCATTGGGACCCCATGTCCCAGGCTGTCACCAGACATCTGGCCCTGCCATGTCTCCACTGTGGGGGATGGAGCCAATCATTGCCCTGGCAAATACACTTCTCTGGTCCTTCCCATGCCACCGAAATGGCCTTGGAAATCCTGGCCCTGGTAACGCTGGCGAATGAGGCATCATCCATGGAATAATTTCAGGCCCATTGAAAATTGTATCGCGAACCTTCAAGCCCTTCCTGGCTGATGAGACGCAGATCTTTGTACCTAGTTACAAAATTTGCTCCCGCAAAAAGGGCTTGTTGAAATTTTTCTTTGCCCATCCCCTATATTGCCCCCAGCCTTCACTCCCCTCCACCCACCCCCTTTCCTTCCATCTCAGACCAATCCCTGTAGACCCCAATTCCCCCCTCCATCCCCACTTCCTTCCTCCACCTCTGCTCCACTCCTGCCCCCCTACCGAGGCCCCTCCCCTCTCCTCCCAGTAGGCCCCATTCCTGGTCCCCCCCTCTTCCTCCAGTCCCCTGTCCACCTCTCCCCAGCCCTTCCAGTACCTGTTCACCCCGTCCCGACATCACACTCTCCGCTCTCCCAGTCCCCCTTCAGCACCCTGCATTCCCCCATCTCCCCCTCTTCCCACTTATCATGGCATATGCTCCCGTCCCTCACGAGTCCCACCTCTGGGCCCTGCTCCTCCTTCTCTCTCCCAGGGCAACAGGTGGCCCAGCCTAGCCACACGCCCACATAGCCCAGGCAGAACACGATGCTGACGCAGGCCGTGAGGGCCAACATGACCAGCACCACGTGCTTGTCGGCCCGGCCCCTCACGGCGCACTCGAGGGCAGGGGGGCAGGCCGGGAAGCCAGGGAAGCAGCGGAAGGAAACTCCTGACACCGTGGGCATCTGCTGGGCCAGTAAGGCCCACAGAAAATCAATCTCAGTAGCCAGCAGTGCAGCGATGCACACGGTCAAGACTCCAATATGCCAGAACGGGCGGGTGGCCATGTCGGGTCCTGCCGGTGACCCGGTCACATCACTCAAACCAACTGTGTTGGCTCTGGCAGCCACATTGGTCACACCAACCAGATTGGGATTGGCAGCCATGTTAGAGTCTCCCACTGGCTGGACCATGGCAGCCATGGTGAATTTAGGGGCCATGTTGGATTCCACTCCCATCGTGGGTCTGGCAGCCACACAGGATTCTACTGATGTATCCTCGGTGGCCCTGTTGCATGTGGCCAAAGCTGCAACCTCCTGCCCCCCCTTACCCTGAGGATTCTTTTTGGGGGACAGCAGTCTGATGATGGTGATGGGAAGCAGGGCGATGAGGAAGGAGAAGCCCCAGGTGGGCCTGACGGGGTTGAGGAAATGGCGGTTGTAGCAGACCGAGGTGCAGAAGATCCGGGTCTCCGCCTCCTGGCCGGGGCTCCAGGCACACGCTATGTCCTGCTGTGCGCTCTCCCATGATGAAACGGCGAAGAAGATGGCCAGCAGGCGCAGGCCCAGCAGGAAGTACCAGTGCTCCAGGCCTTGCCACAGGTCAGCCTCCATCAGCACCGACAGCAGCGGTTGCAGGAGACTCACCAGCGTGGAGACGACGTCCAACATCTGCTGAGAGAAAAGTATGAGATGGAGTGACACGGGGACAAGGAGGGGATGACAACGCCACCCAGATACGATCTGCAGCAGAGGTTGCTAGCGGGGTTTCATCCCTTTGGGGTCTTTCTTTCTTTCTTTTTGTCTGTCTCAGTCTGCCCTGAGACCTGGCACCGGCCCAGCTGCGCATCCCTGAACAATGTAGTTACATGACCTAACCCCTGGTGTAAACAGTGCTAGGTTAATGACAAAATTGTCCCGTCAACTGAGATACTTCCTGCCGGGGAGGTCGATTAACAATGGTGACAGAAGAACCCTTCCCATAAGCATAAGTCACGTCAACACGGAGGAGCTACAGCAGTGACACTTCTGCGTTTCCAGACAAGCTCTTGGATTCCTAAACTCTACAGCCAGAAGGGACCATTGGAGTCATATGGTCTGACTCCCGTATGCCACAGACCAGAGAACTGCCCTGAATTAATTCCCATTTCATCTTCCTTTATCTCCGTCTCCTTCCCTTCTTCTCTTCAATCTGCCGCCTTCTTTTATTTAATTCATTCTTCCCATTATTGTAATAATTATTTATTATGGCCACACCTACAGACCTGAACTGAGATCGGGGCCCCGATGGCTCTGGGTGCTGCACCGATTTTCCCTCCCTAGACGAGGTCTGGCCCAGCATTCTGCTGAGCACTGAACAGACACCTCTCCACCTCCCTCAGGCCAAGATCAGGGTCCCCGTCTCCCCAGGGACTGCACGGA
>ML677520.1:60649-73072 GCA_007922305.1 Dermatemys mawii
CTGCACGGACGTCTCTCCACCTCCCTCAGGCCAAGATCAGGGTCCCCATCTCGCCGGGCCCTGCACAGACGCACAGTGAGAGGCAGTCCCTGCCCCCAAGATCCCCAGTCTTTCGTTCTCACGCCCCCATTCTCTCTGTCTCAGCTCAGTCCAGCTTCCAGTACCATTCCCACACTCCCCTCACAACACCCCATTTCCCAGATACCTTTGTCTGAGGTTCTCTCCTCTCTCACTCTCTGACACTCTCTTCTCTCCTTCACCCTGGGATCCTCAAACTCGCCGGGCTCTGGAATTCAGATCCCAAGGCAGGGGGAGCTGTGATCTACCCACAGAACCAGCGAACATCAACTCAAACAGACAGAGAGGGGGAAGCCGCAGACAGAGAGGAATGCTAGTGCTATCATCACACGTCAATCTCTTCCCACTCATCTGGCTCCTGTCCCTTTACCAGATCATCTGGCAAATGGATTCTCTGCTCCACCCACTTTGCGAGGGATCACTGCTAAGAGAGAACCCAGGAATCCTCCCCAGCTCCCACGGTAGAAGTAGGAGTCTGAGATCCAGAATGTCAGCCAACCCTGGTCTAATCCTCTAGACCCCACACCCCTCCCGCCACCATAGATAGAACCCAGGAGTCCTGGCTCCCAGCCCCCTGGCTCCCCCGCTCTAACCCTCAGACTCCACTCCCAGAGCCAGGAGAGAACCCAGGCGTCCAGACTCCCAGTCCCCTTGCTGTAACCCACTAGGCCCCACTCCCCTCCCCAAGCTGGGAGAGAAAATTTTAAGTGTAATTATGAAAACATAGGAAAAAATCCTACCTGTGTTTTTATTGACAGAGCAAACTGAGGCTGTACACTCAATTCAATGGCATTTATCTGCCCCGCCCCAGAGGAGGCCACACGTCCACAGCCGGAAAGGGGTACATGTATAAATAGCCTTTACACTCTCCCCCAGAGATGACTGAATGTCAGACCGGACTTCTGCTGGCTCTGCAGCTTGAACCAAAGCAGACAGCGCCATGACTCTGAACAACTTGACGTGCTTTCCATTCTCCCACAGCGTCACCCCATCTTGCTCGGATTCAGCTGTTCTTTGTCTGCAAGCTGATCTCGTCCCAGAGGACAGACACCTTGTCGGTAATAACTGCAACACTGCAAAGCCACACGGGGTACTCAGAGACTCTTCTCTTGCCATACGACCCAGGCAAGGCTGGGCGGGGGGGTGTATTTTCCACAATTGTAAGCAGAAAAAAATGCATTTGTGCGCACTCAAAGCTCTTTACAAATTCGGAGAATTCTGGAAAACGCTAACATCTTCCTTTCACTATTTTCAAAACAAACCGTTGTGGCTTTTTCATTTTGAAATGACGTTTCGGGTAGAAATTCAGCTTGATGGAACCAAAAGAAAAAAAACAAGCACAAAAAAGAGTCAAACACACCTAAAAATGAAATATTCTGACTTTTGGTTTCCAAGCGAACGTTAATTTTCAAAGGTAACCAATTAACCTCTTCCCCACCAAAACAACAACAAAAGGGATCAAACCACTCATGACCAAAACTCTTTGACTTCTTTGATTCCAGAGCCCCAGAATAGCTAGGACAGCCCTGTCCCTTGCCTTGGGTGTGTTCCTCTCCAAAGGCGTCACACCGTTGTGGCAGCATCCCCGTGACCTCTGCCACTTCTCTCACACATGACATTGGTATGGCAGTATTTTAAGTGTGACGGTGAGTAACCACTGGAAGCAATTCCCAATGGGAGGGCTGCATTTTCCAGCCCTGATTTGAGCACTAGAGATGTTTATCTAACTTCTTGAAAACCTCTAGCAATGGGGATTCCACAGCCTCCCTGGGTAACCCCTTCCAGTGCCCACCTCCCTTAGAGGTAGAAAGTTTTCACTAATTTCCTACCTACATCTCCCTCGCTGCAAACTAAGCCAATTCCATCTTCTCCTCCCACTGGCAGACATGCAGCACAACTCCTCACCATCCTCTTCAGAGCAGCCCTTGACATAGTTGAAGGCAGTTCTATCCCCTCTCAGTCTTCTCCTCCCTAGACTGAACACGTCCATGAACATGTGGTTTTAGCCCATGAAAGCTTCTACCCAAATAAATTTGCTAGTCTCTAAGGTACCATAAGGACTCCTCCTTGTTTTTGCTGATACAGACTGACACCTGATTATAGGGAATATCTCCCCCTCAGAGATGTCCCAATAAGCTTCTTTCACAGACTAGACTCCTTCCCAGTCTGGGCCCAATCCTGTCCCCTGGGACAGACTTTGTCAGATCCAGCAGACATCTCAGGTGGTAAGCAGGGGTTTTCTCATGATTGGCTGCCTCCTTTGTCCTGTCCTCCCACCCCCCACCCCGAACCTTTTATAGCATTGGCACAAGGTGGGAATCTTTTGTCTGTGCTTCTCCCCCCACCGCCTCATGAATGGAAAAGTACAAGAATTAAGATGGACTCTAGTATCATGTGACATGGTCACATATCACTGTAAGACCCCTAGTCTCCATTCTTCCTGGGCTGGCCCACACATACACTGGAATCTTTGCAGGTAAATAAACCATTTACAACTAATTGCGTTAATGAGAGTCATCAAGATTCTAAACCACCATTAATGGCCCACACTTTGCATAATTGTAATCGGACCTCAGAGTTATACTTCATATTTCTAGCTTCAGATACAAGAGTGATTCATTCATACAAATCAGAGGGATACATTCAGAATTTTATAACCTTTGTAATGATACGTTATAAGAGACCTTTTGGATAAAGCATATTCTGGTTACATCATATTCACACTCATAAGCATATTTCCATAAAACATATGCAATGCAAAGTCACAGTGGTATGCCTCAGTTTCCCTTTGTACACAGCAGTTCTAGCTTGTAGTGATTTCTCTACTGTGGAAAGTTTTACCCATGTGTCTTTGTTTTAGCTGTGAAACCGTAACATTAGTAGGCTTTTTAACACAAAGTGTGTTCTTTTTGAACCAATACCATGATCTTTAGGTCAACTGCTTCAATATCCCTTTGGAACATTTGCAGCTCTTTCTTGACTTAGGATCTTCCTTAACATAGGTTTTTAGTTTAACCACTTCCTTTGGGTTTTGGTATTTGAGGGTTCACCTGCGGCTTCCATTAGCATAATACACTTTTCCCCTTCCTTCCTTTTCTGGGGGGTCAAAATAGAGCTCTTTTACTGAACAGAATCCACTGTCTGGTTGGGTGTGTCCTGTTTGCTAACAGCTACAGGCAAGTCTCTTCCCCCGACTCAGTCAGGTAATTTGCTTCAACACACACACTTGTTTACTTGTTTTCAGATCCTCAAGTTTTCCGATTCCAAGGCTGGAGTCTGTCTTAAAGAGATACCATCTATTTTCACTAACGTGTTAGACTCACGGTTCCATTAGCAACCTCTGCTTCCACCTGAAATCAGATGTCAAGACCACTAAGAAACTACAAGACAGATCCAAATATCTAGAGATGAGAGATTACCTGCCATCCCCCGTATTCTCAAGAAATTAACTGCACAACCGTCCTCCTCCTCTGCAGAGTCAATTCTCCAGTTGTCCCTCTGACCTTGAGATACAGATTATTTATTCCAAGAACCAACAAGGAGACAGCCCTGTCCCAACACCATTGTCTCCCCGACAAACTGCTTAAGCTTATAGGGCTGTCCAAATTCCCTAACAGTTTTTATTTCATTTGAACCCTTTCCAAAGCTCTCCACATTGGGTCTTTCTAAAGCAAAGTTAGTGGCTCTGTACACCTCAGAAAGACTCTGGCAGTTAGGAACTGAAACAAGTCTTCCAAAAAACCCCTGTTTTCTCTATAGAGTGATTCATCCTGAGATAATTAAATCAAATCACTTCCACATCCATCCCTTGCAGCAAACTGCAAAAACTACCCTGAAGACTTTTCTCTTCAGGAATCTTTCTAAGGGTACGGCTGCTCTACCCGCCGGATTGGGGGGTATCACTTGATGTATCGGGGATCGATTTATCGCGTCTCATCTAGATGCAATAAATCGATCCCCGAATCAACTTCTGTACTCCACCTCGGTGAGAGGAGTAAGTGGAGATGGCGGGGGAGAAGTCACAGTCGACTCGCCATCATGGGGATGGCCAGGTAAGTTGAACCTAATACAGTGCGATTTCAGCTACGCTATTCGCCCAGCCCTAAGCAACGACCCATTTTTCACCAAAATTCTGCCCTCACCCTTTTCACCTGGGGCTTGCTCTAAAAGAACATTTTCCTGAGCAACCACAAACTCTTTTTAGGTTCACTTCAGTCCAGAATCACCTCTATCCCATCGGGAGGATTTTCACAAAACCCCCTTTCAGGTAAATTGCCAGACTTCATAGTCACAAGATTAGAAGCATTCTCTTCCTTGGGACAAGTTTCCAAACGGTCAGTGGGTAACATGGTCAAATCACCTTTGTGCTTTCCTTGTGCCCTGGCTATGATATCACCCTGATCAGACACGGTTGTCATATCTTTACCCAGAAATGTACTAGCAACAGGCAAAACAGGAGCACCAGAATCGCTTGGTCTCTGGGAGCTATTTATGACATTAACTGGATGCAACCTAATTACAATGTCACCATCCCTAGCAGACACAAATTCAGGATCACGTCCTTCCTGGGCTTTAGCTGTATCCAGAATCAGCTCGGGGTCAACTGGTAAATCTTTAACCATTTTATCAACTAATAAATGTTGATAAATTTTCAACACACTTTTCATAGGCTGACAGACTTCTTCTGTCTGCTTTACAGACAGAAAAGAGCTGGAGAGACATTCCCCTTTAACAGGCAAACGGCTTGGGATGCCGTTTCCTTTGTCCCAGCCCACACGGCTATTCACAGACAACTGCTTGGAAACTGGCGTAGCTCCCTTCATGGGCAAGTCATTACCCTTAACAGACACAGGAACATTCCCGTCACTGTCCCAAACCTCCACACTGGTAACAGGTGAGGTACAGGGCTACTCACGTTCCCCTAACCTCGCCTTCCCAAACTGCTGATTAGACAAAGCCATCAGCTCACAAAGCTGCCTGTCCTCATTTAAATTTTCTTTGCGTTCCCCTCCTATAGCAGAGCGGCGACTCACCCTGCAGCGCCTCCTGCTGGTCATCCAGGGAATTAGCTCGTCCCAGCATCTGGAGCGCCCTCTGCAGGCCGTAGTCCCACTTGCTGCTGGCCCCATGTCCCTTCCTGGACCCCGGCGCCCTCTTCCCTGGAGTGCTGCACCCCTGCAGTACCCCCACAGTCTAGTTCTGGGTCCCCCCTCCCTGGGGAACCCCCACCCACTATCCCCATCTTGCCTCAGTCTAGGCAACTGCCAGTCACCACTTGCCCCGATTCTCTGGGGCAGACTGCAGTATCATTGCCACTCATCACCGGCAAGGGGGGTTGGCCTGCTGCCTCGGTAGCCCTGGGCTGCCCCCTGCAACTCCAGCACCCTTTGATGGGCTGTCTCCAAGGCCCTGCAGCCTGGGGGTTTCCAGGCCAGGGCTCCCTCAGCTCCTCTTCCCTTGTCCCAGCCCTGCACCACTCTAGGTACCTGCTCAAGCTCCCAGCAGCCAGGCCTGGCTGCCTCTGCAGCCAGAGGAGACTCTCTCCCTACTCCTGGCTTCTCTGCCTTTCTATAGCCAGCTGGGTCTGTCTGGGGCGTGGTCCCCAGCTGAGTGTGACTCCCAATCAGCCCAGCTCCCCTCTACTCAGCCTGGGAGCAGCTTGCCCTCAGCCACAGCCCTTCCCGGGACTGTTTTAACCCTTTTTCTGCAGGAGTGGGGCAGCTGCCCCACTACACCTCCCTTAACTGATAAACTTCGGTTTTCCACCAATAGTGTCTTATTACACTGAGCTACATTAAGAATATCACCTTTACCTGGGCCAGGCTGACTTGCCCAATTTCCCAACTTTCCCAGGCTTTACTAGCCAACAATTGATCACTCTCCAAGACTGTACCCCTTCAGTTAGGACTTTTACCTGACCACCAGCTTTAATTTGTTCCAGAGAAACATCTTCCTGAGCCTTATTGAATTCCAGATTCACTTCTGAGATACCAGACAGACACTCCAAAATTTCTTCCACAGATGCACAGCTTCTCTGCACAGACAAACAGCCATCTTCCTCAGAGAAACATTTGGAGAAATCCTCTACAGGCAAATCCTTGCCTCAGTAGACACAAGTTTAGGGTTATTTCTGTTCTGTGACTAGTTTATGGCATCAACTTGTTTAACAAAGTTTTAATATCACCGCCAATCAAAAGATCCTTAGGCAACAACTTCCTCACACCAGCCATAACTTCATGTTTAACACCATTCCATTTGAGATAGATTCTGGCGAAAGGCATTCTTACAGTAAACTCCTAGAGGATTACAATATTCACCCCCTGATTGGGTAAATAATCTGCCTCTTTGACAAGATCTGCTTTAACAAGAGTGATGTTAGAAGCTGTAATTTGCCCTAAGCAGATTTTCCCATTGACTTTAACATTCTCTGCACACGTTATGGGGTTACCTTCACCAGAGCTCACAGTAAAAGCATTTACATAAAAGGTGGCAGCGTTGGGGTAAATTTGGTTACACACAGACAATTGCTTGGAGTCAAACAACATGCAAACATGGTTACAGACTGGAGAGATTCTATCCCCAGCTTCGCTGTTGACAGGAACTGGCTTCCAGAACGATACAGTTCCTGTCGTTTCTTTATTCTCCTGAGTGGGAGCTTCAATCTGTCCACTTTTGCCGTAGCTTCTAGTTCCTGCAATCAAATATCTGCCATTTTTTGTTCATGTTCAAAGCACAGGTGTTCTCTTACAGCAGCTTCTCCTTCCATATCGTCTCTGTTTTGCTTTTGTTCACATTCTAGCTGCTGGTTTCTCACTGCAAGTATTTTCGTTGGTTCTGCTTCCTTATCACTGGCGATCAACAGGTTTTTCAGTTCCTGCTCTGGGGCTTTTTTCTCAAAAGACAAACCCCTCTGTGAGCACAATTCTTCCAGGCTTTTTCTGTCAGGATCTTGATCACGGGACACTCACTGTAACTCATTATTAACCCTTGAACTCTCCAATATCCAAATTAAATTTTGACAAGCGTGTGGTTCTGATCCAAGAACCCAATTAACCCGTGGCAATGTGTATCCTGCCAACTACGCCACTGTGACCGGGGTCCTGGGGGGAGCCAGTGTGGTCACTCAGTTAGGGTGAACTGCAAAGAATGGGGCAGACAATCCCCATAAAGCCAGTGGATATTCCAATCCTTAGATTTACCACGTGTGGCAGAGCTCTGCCCTTGTCCCCATGGGTCCCACATTTCCTGGCAGATTTCACTAGCCGCAGAGACTCACTGCAACCCTCCACATAGCCCTTCTCTTTCTAGGCCAGGGTAATGGTCTACTGAGCCCTTTTCATCGTTTGCCAGCAAGGAGGTTGGTGAGAGAACTTCCCCCAGTCTCTGTTGTCCCTCTAGGCTTATTCCAGAATACTTTAGCCTCCTGTCCTGCTAGGGGCCTGCCTTCCTCTTCCAGGAGGTGTTTCTGTAGTGGCGGGTTGGGGGGAACTTGGGCCCCCCCGACGCCAGGTGCCGGCCCAGGGACACTAATGACATTGGCTGTTTGCAGCCGGCCTTTCACTGCCAGAGAAGCTACATTTTCCTGGGCCACTTCCCCACAGCTCTCCCACTTCCCCCTTCCTCACCCTAACCTTAGGGTTCGCTTACCAGTGGCTTGAGGGTGTCTTCATTCCCCAGCCCTTCCGCCGCACTTCCTCTCCTCTGGATCCCCGGCTCCCCTAGGCCTGACCGGAATGAGGCCTTTTTATAGAATCAACGGGGCATAATTAGAGCTCACATTAGCTTAATGTCCTCACCTGACTCTTGGCAGGTTAATTGGAGCCAGGTGTTCTCATTAGCCTGGAGCAGCCCCTGCTCTGGTCAGTCAGGGAACAGAAAACTGCTTCTGCAGTGGCCAGTATATCTGCCTTGTACTACTCTGCTGTACCCAACTGGCCGGGGCCCATCACACAAGACAGCATAAAACAGCTTCTCTGTTACCTCACTGGTTACTCAGCAGTCCAGTTCCCTTAAAGCAATCCAGCCTCAGGCCTCCCTCCAGGTACCCACGTGAAATATGATCAAAATTTCTGTAAATCTTATTTTATCCTATCAAAAGATGGTTCTACCAACCCCAAAGGATCGGACCCATAGTCCAAATCTCATATCCAGGGCGTACCAGCATAACTGGGACCTCAGTCTTGAAACTCAAACTTCCCCTGATGAAGTCTAAGCAGATCTGAGATGACAGAATCAGACCCAAGGATCTTTTATACAAGTTCATCTCTTTTGACAAGTTAGAGTTCCTCAGGGAACAAAAAGTCACTGGGATGACTTTGGAGGAGGTCCTTCACCGGGACTTAGCTGTTTGAATTAACATAAGGTCCTTTGCTTGTTCCTCCACCATGCAAAGTACGTTTCAAAGAGAGATGAAGACTGAGCTGTCCCGTGTTTACAGTTCAGTTTCATGACAGATGTTCTTTTGACCTCTGAGTGATCAGTATACAGCATAGACAGGGACTGTTGGTAACATTGTCCTCTGGATTCCCCTCCCTTTTCCTTTAATGCAGAGCACTTTGCATAGGGGGATGCTGCACAGTCAAGTGAGAGGTTTATACTGATCCAAGGGATCCTTCACCCAGTTCCAACTCACACAGTCTCCTCTCTGGTTCTCCTGCGATGTTACTAACTCTGAGAGAGTGCAAGACACTTTCCATAGTGCCCACTCCCTCACAGTTTTCACAGCCCTTTTATTTAATTTAGACTTCATATTATTGCAATATGCTCCAAACCCTTTACATGGCTGTTCCAGTGCACTTTTCCCTTGAAAAGTGTCATCTTCCCATGGCCATGGACCTCTGTCCGCCACCTACTTTGCAAGGAGAGTGGATTCCTCTGCCAATGTCCACCCCTCTTGGCTTCTCAAATTAAGTTTCACACTCTGTCTATTTCCTAGAGTGTTCGTTCTGTCAAGCAGGCCACAGTCCTTCTTGACAGAAGGGGCACAAATATTCTGTCCAACTGCTATATAAGGCTCAAGCAGTTCGGTCCAAATGACCTAGGTTGCCCGCGTTCTCCACCAGTCTTTCACCCGCTCAATTTAGGGCACCCCACCTATACCCTACCGAGGGCTCGAGGCATGACACAATCTTTAGGCACCAGCACCCTTTCCCTATTGAGAGCTCTGGGTGTAGGGCACATATTTTTACCCCTGGGGCACAGGAAGAAACCTGGTCAGTTTAAGTACTCACCCTGTCCCTTGGGGATCATTGATCCACAGGTCTGCAGAACCTTTTTCCAGCAAAAGTCTTACACACTTGTGCTCTAAACATCTATTTATTAGCAACACACACAGAATACGTATACCAAGCAAATCTCTCATGCTCACCACACCCAACATCCAGACAAATTTCAGCTGGTAGCAGGTCAGGATTCATTCATCTTGGGGTTTCCGGCGATGCCTCTGCACATCATGGTCATGCAGAGGCGTCAGAGTTCCAGCAGCTAGATGTTGAACTGCAATCCAGAAATGCTTCCCAAAGAGCCTTGTTTTTCATTTACATTCTATAGGTAAAACTAGCTCCCGCCTTCAAATTTACTAAACCTGTCACAATATCCCACACCCCTAAATAACCAATTACGCACTGGCACCTATGTGTCCTCCTTCCCGCCCAAGTTCTTTACATTTTATTTTTCATGCCCAAATGGTAACTTACTTGTGACCGTCTCCATCTGTGCAGATGGGCACCGTAAAACACTGGTCAGAGCTTATCTTACCATTTCCTGAGTCTCTTTCTGCATTCTCCCTAATTTCCCAGCACACAGGCATCTCTAATTATCACCTCGGTGGTTATAATGCTCGTTAGGAACATTCCGGAGGTGGGGGTGCTTTATCGGCAGCAGAACATTGTTTATTTTTTTTAATTTTACTGGTGAAATAGCTGAGTTGCACCCAAGTCTGATTTAATATGGGGGGAGGGGAGTTTGAGCAGGTCTCAGGCCTAAAGCAGGATGACGGCTCTTGGGGCTTCATTCTCTGGAAGGTCATAAAAACTCACAACTGGTGAAGAAATTACTTCCCTGGGTGACTCCTTGAAGCAAGTTTGGCAGTTTCAATACAGACAAATGGTCTTGGAAATCCTGGCCCTGGTAACGCTGGCGAATGAGGCATCGTCCATGGAATAATTCCAGGCTCTTTGAAAATTGTATCACAAACCTTCAAGCCCTTCCTGGCCGATGAGATGCAGATCTCTAGACCTAGTCACAAGTTTTCTCCCCGAAAAAGGGCTTGTTGAATATTTTTCTTTGCCCGTCCCCTATATTGTCCCCAGCCTTCACTCCCATCCACCCATCCCCTTTCCTTCCACCTCAGACCAATCCCTGTAGACCCCCACTTCCAACGCCCATTCCCCCCTCCATCCCCACTCCTTTCCTCCACCTCTGCTCCACTCCTGCCCCCCTACCGAGGCCCCTCCCCTCTCCTCCCAGTAGGCCCCATTCCTGGTCCCCCCTCTCATCCTCCAGTCCCCTGTCCACCTCTCCCCAGCCCTTCCAGTCCCTGTTCATCTTTGTCCCAGCATCCCACTCTCCACTCTCCCAGTCCCCCCTCAGCACCCTGCACTCCCCCATCTCCCTCTGTTCCCACCCATCACAGCGAATACTCCCCTCCCTCATGGGTTCCAGCTCTGGGGCTCCCTCCCTCTTCTCTCTCCCAGGGCAACAGGTGGCCCGGCCTAGCCACATGCCCCCATAGCCCAGGCAGACCACGATGCTGACGCAGGCCGTGAGGGCCAACATGACCAGCGCCATGTGCTTGTCGGTCTGGCCCCTCACGGCGCACTCGAGGGCAGGGGGGCAGGCCGGGGTGCCAGGGAAGCAGCGGAAGGAAGCTCCTGACACCGTGGGCATCTGCCAGGCCAGCAAGGTCCACAGGAAGCCAATCTCGGTAGCCAGCAGTGCAGCGATGCACACGGTGAAGACTCCCGTATACCAGAGTGGCTGGGTGACCATGTCAGGTCCTGCTGGCGACGTGGTTACTCCGCTGACACCAACCGTGTTGGCGCTGGCAGCCACATTGGTCGCACCAACCAGCTTGGGGTTGGTGGCCATTTTTGAGTCTCTCATTGGCCGGACCATGGCAGCCATGTTGGATTTGGTGGCCATGTTGGATTCCACTCCCATCGTGGGTCTGGCAGCCACACAGGATTCTACTGATGTATCCTCGGTGGCCCTGTTGCATGTGGCCGAAGCTGCAACCTCCTGCCCCCCCTTACCCTGAGGATTCTTTTTGGGGGACAGCAGTCTGATGATGGTGATGGGAAACAGGGCGATGAGGAAGGAGAAGCCCCAGGTGGGCCTGACGGGGTTGAGGAAATGGCGGTTGTAGCAGACCGAGGTGCAGAAGATCCGGGTCTCCACCTCCTGGCCGGGGCTCCAGGCACACGCTATGTCCTGCTGTGCGCTCTCCCATGATGAAACGGCGAAGTACATGGCCAGCAAGCGCAGGCCCAGCAGGAAGTACCAGTGCTCCAGGCCCTGCCACCCCACAGCTCCCGACAGCGCCGAAAGCACTGGCTGCAGCAGGCTCACCAGCGTGGAGATGATGATCATCTGCCGGGAGACAGGCATGACATGGGGCGACATGGGAATATGGATCCCTTTGGGGTCTTTCTGTCCTAGGGCTGGAGTACCCTGAGACCCGACACCGGCCCAGCTGCACGCCCCTGAGTGACATAGTTAAGCCGACCTAACACCTGGTGTAAACAGCGCTAGGTCAATGGCAGAATTGTTCCATTGGCCAAGCTACTTCCCCTTGGGGAGGTGGATTAATTATGGCAACAGGAGAGCCTCTCCCATAGGCGTAAGTCATATCAACACTGAAGAAGCTCCAGCTGTGACACTCCAGCTTTTCAAGACAAGCTCTTAGATTCCTGGAGTCTGAGTCCAGAGAGGACCATTGGGGTCATCTGGTCTGACTCTTTTATGCCAAACGCCAGAGAACTGCTCTGAACTGATTCCCATTTAAACTTCCTTTCTCTCCGTCTCTTTCCCTTCTCTTAATTTCACCTTCTCCTTCCTTTCATCCTTTGTTTAATTCATTCTTCCCATTATTGTAATAATTATTTATTATGGCCACACCTACAGATCTGGACCAAGTTCAGGGCCCTGATGGCTCTGGGTGCTGCACCGATTTTCCCTCCCTAGACGAGATCTGGCTCAGCATTCTGTCGGGCACTGCACAGACATCCCACACCGCCCCTGCTCAGGCCAAGATCAGGGTCCCCGTCTCCACAGGGACTGCACAGACGTCCCTCCACCCCCCTCAGGCCAAGATCAGGGTCCCCGTCTCCCCGGGGACTGCACAGA
>ML677520.1:78072-96689 GCA_007922305.1 Dermatemys mawii
GGGGTGGGGAGGAGGCTGGGGAGTGAGGCTGGGGGAAGGGAGGAAGTGGGGAGAAGTGGGCAGGGGAGTGGGCAGAACAGCAGGGATGAAGGGTACCAAGCTGGTTGTGGGGAGGGGGAAAGGAGGTTTCTACATGAGGGGTGAGGGTCAGCTCTTCATACAGGGACCCCTTGCCCGGCGCTGGGACTCGGCTCCTCTGGAATGGGGGGCAGGGGCTGGGCACATAGGAACCCCTTGCCTGGCGTTGGGATGCAGCCCCTCTAGGGTGGGGCGCTGGGGTTATTCATAGAGGGACCCCTGGCCTGGCACTGGGACGTGGCCCTTCTGTGGCGAGAGGGGGGGCTGGGCACACAGGGACCCCTCACCCAGTGCTGGGACAAGCCACTCTGGGATGGGCCAATGGGTTATTTACATGGGGACGACTCACCGTCCCTCTCCGGGCACTGAGTTGCTGCCACTTCTTGTTCTTTACTAAGTGACCATTAGGTGGCAGGTTTGTGCTGCCATTCGAACTCGGGACAGGTTCCCAGGGGCCCTCTGCACCACCCATTTCTCCCTCACCTCCTCCCCTGCCCCCGTTCCCCCCTCCCCCACATGCCTGGGACAGTTCACTCCCCTCCAACCCGCCTTGATTTCTGGGACGTGTGTAGATATGTAAATAGGTCAGCCTGTCTTGTTCCTTGTCTGCTAAATTATTTCTCTGCTGTCTGTCTGGCAGATCAGCACTTGCACGCGCCAACCGGGCACACGCCACAGCCCCGTGGGTGCAGCGGGGCCTGTTATACTGGAATATGCTAATTCCAACCCACAAGTGATGCTTTGATCTAGAGACAATTACAGAGGTGTCTGAAGTTGCTGACTCAGCTGACAGAGGCCGGGGCGGGGGGGAGTGTGTTCCCCATTTCCCCATATACCTTTCCTGATCCCCCCCAAATCCATAGAGTTCTACCCGCCGGTGCCTGGAGAGTTCCCTGGAATTTGGGAATCAATGAGAAGTGGCGTCTCAAAGTTAGCACATTGCAAAGGGACTGCTGGCACTGTGCGGAGAGGCGTCTGCCTCTGGGGTGGGGCGCAGGAGATGTTTGTACAGGGATCCTTGCCCAATATGCAGACACTGCCACCTCTGGGGAGGAGCAGAGAAACAGGGGAGTGCTACTGTGTCGAGTGATTGGCCTTTCCTTTGTTCTGTCAATAAAAACCTACACCCAAGTTTTTCCTGCATCTTCATATTTTAACTTAAAGTTTAGAGCTTGGGATGGGATTTTGGATGCAGGGGTCCCAATAGACACCAGCTCACCTTGTGGAGGGCAGAGGCTGGGAACCAGGACTCCTGGGTTCTATCCCCAGCTCTGGGGCGCTGGGGGGACTGGGGTCTGGTGGGTTAGAGCTAGGGGGCTGGGAACCAGGACTCCTGGGTTCTCTGGTGTTGGAGTGGGCTCTAATGGAGCTTCCTATCAGCCTGTACTGATGCAGCAAAATTTTTGCCAAGGAGCCACCCACGGAGGTAATTTCTTCACCACTCCCAAGTTTTTACCATCCGGAGAACGAAGCGCCAGGGGTTGTCATACTGCTTGGCTGAGGTCATCCCCCTTGGGGGAAACCTTCCAGGACAGCCTGAGTCCAGCATCCCCTCCTTCATTCTTGGGGCTCATCTGGAAGTTCTGGGGACCTTAAAGGTGTCAGCCTAAAGTCTTGTAAAAATGCATGAAACTGAAACTGACTTTTCTGGAAGGGTCATGAGGAACTGGGGCCACTATTGAAGGAAACTGCAAATACCTCCTTCTTCCTTCCAACACACGTTGGTTCACCTGGTGCCGGGGGATGGTCCCTGGTCCCATCGTTTCTCGCTTGTTCCAGAGGACTCTCAGAAAGAAGTCTACATCCAACTCCAAGCACTATGAAAGCAAATCTCCTTGCACCAATCACAGCCTGATCAGACGGGACACCTATAACCACCTCGTCTGATCTCCCCTATGATGTAGGTCACAGGACTGCCCTGAATTAATTCCTCTTGGAACTACAGCTTTTAGAAAAACACCCTGTCAGATATTAAAATGGCCAGTGATGAACTATCCACTCCGCCTTAGTCCAATGGTTAATTCCTCTCACTGTTAAAACTTTGTGCCTTGTTTCCATTCTGAATTTGTCTTGCACCAACCTCCAGCTGTTGGGTCTGGCCTTTGTTTGCTAGACTGAAGAGCACATGATCAAAGCTTTGTTGTCCATTGCAAGGAACCGGGGTGTGGGTGGTCTGACCTAGTGGTCATTGCTGGGCTGGAGTTCACACATGAAGGATGGCAGTCGTTGGGCGGGGTTGGAGGAATTGCTAGAGCCGGGTTCAAAAGCAGGAATTGGTGTCAGAGACCGGAGAGCAGGAAACAAGGTGAAGTCTGGTGTCCGAGCAGGCCTGACATCTGTGTAGTTACCCAGATAACTTCCTGGAGCACCTTCCAGGGTTAAGGAGCATGGCTAACCAATCAGAGGGCCGCTGGGTACTGTCACGCTGGGTCTGTTGGGCGGTACTTCCTGTGGTACCTACTCATGGCAGGGCTCCCAAGAGGTGGCTCTGCATGTCCTGTCAGTGGTGCTGTGGGGGCATTGGCCGTCCCAGGCTTTGCAGTCCCCATGTGGGATCAAATCTCCCTTTTACCGTCTCTCTGTTGAGCTCCCAGAGTCTCTCACAATCATGGGTGTTTTCTAGCCCTGCAATCGTTCTTGTGCCTCTCTACTGAACCCCTTCTTCTCTGAAGGCCAGGACATGGAATTGAAGCTGTTTTGGTGGCATCATGGACGATCTTCAGCTACCAAGGGGTGAGAGCCTCCTGCTGGACCTTTCTGCACCACTCGACCCTGTCAAGTGTGCTATTCTGACAGCTGAAGGCCAGACCAGACCTTCCGATCACCTTGTCTGGCCTCCAAATAGCACAACCCATTATATTTCACTCAGCCCTGAACTGAGCTTGATCATCTGGGTTCGGCTGAAGTGTCTTGTAGAAAGACATCCCATCTGTGTCTGAAGGCCCTTACGCTTAAAATACTGCCATCCCGGTGTCCTGCCTGAGAGAAGTGGCAGAGATCACGGGGATGGTGCTACAATGGTGCAACACCTTCTGAGAGCGGGACACCCAAGGAGTAATGATGTGCCTCTCTGGCCAGCCCCCTCAACTGTACAATCCCCCAAGGACTGACTCTTTCTCCATCCTATTCATCATTGGCATGGAGCCACTAGGCCAAATGGAGATGGCCCACAGCTCTACCTGGCCTTCATACGAGCAGAGCATTCCCATAGGCTGAGAGGTAACTGGCACTATTGTCTCTTCATCCATCTTGATAGACCCTCCCCTTGGACCTCTAGCCCTCAGCTCCCTTGGGGTGAGATCTGGAAATGCTCTCTGTCCAGACCTGCAATTCCCTCAGCAGATCCTGCCGTCCTGTTCTCTCTGGTGGCCAGGACTGGCTTAAGCTCATCAAGTTAAGTACCACTGATTCAGAACAAAGGCATCCTCACAGCAAGGAGATATCTCACGAAAGGACATGTGGCCGATAGGCAGGTCTGAACTCATGAGATGTTGCTCACCTTCCACCTGGAGATCCTGGCAGGTCTTAAATCCTTCCAGACCACCCACAGGGCCTGGTTCTGTTGGTGAAAATCTCTGGTCCTTCCGTTCTTGGATGGCGTTTCTCTGCCTAGATCCAGAACTGTTATCTTATCCAGGTTGAAGTCCTCTGTCTGCTAAGGCCTCGGGACCAGGTCAGACCAGATTAGGGGTTGTTTCTTGGTTGCCATGTCCAATCACTTCTGATATGCCTTAGGGATTTGCATCAGTTCATTGCTGTTAGTTCCTGTAGGGAGCATTCTGAGCTCACCCATTGTGTCAGGAATACATTTGCTCCTCGACCAGAAAGCTATGTAGGTTATTTATAGGGTAGTCCTTGATTTGTCCATCGTCTCTGTCTGAACCTGGGCAAATGATCTTTGTCGTGTTTTGGGGTTTTTTTGGGCGGAGTTCTTTGTTAAATCTGGCTACATCTTGAAACAAAATGTTGATTCCAAATGGGAAGCCAGAATATTTTGCTGCTGGGTGATTTCCCCCCTTTTTGGGTGGTATTTTGGGAGGGGAAATTGGTTACATTTGAAACTGAACCTTCATTTGGACACCAAAAGTCAGAATATTTCATTTTCAGGCGATTTTGACCTCTTTTTTTGCTCGTTTTTTTGGTTCAATCTAGCTGCATTTCTATCCTGTGGCATTTTTTGGAATTCTTCGCATTGGCGAGGCACTTTGGCTGCCTGAAACATGTATTTTGGGGGCAAATAAATTGTTTGTGGGAAATATTCGACCCATCCCTGCTTCGGTTCTATGGCAAGAGAAGAATATCTGAGTACCCCGTATGTCTGGAGCATTATTTGTTCATAATTCAACTTTAGAGGGTCTAGTGGGTTAGAGCAGCGGGAGCTGGGAGCCAGGACACCTGGGTTCTATCTGGGGTTGTTGGAGGGGCGTGGGGTCTAGTGGATGGAGTAGAGTTGGCTGCGATTCCGGACTTCTGGCTTCTACTTTCACCATGGAAGATGGGGCAGGACTCCTGGGTTCTCTCCTAGCAGGGATCCCTTCCAGAATAGGTGGAGCAGATAATCCCTTTGCCAGCTGATCTGGGAAAGGGTGGAGAGCCTGGTGCGTGGGAAGATGTTGATGTCTTGGTGATATATCTGGCATTTCTCTCTGTCTGCAGCTTCCTTGGGGTGTGGAGCCCATAGCCCCGAGAGATAGAGGATCCCAGGACAAAGGAGAGAAGAGAGTGACGGAGAGTGAGAGAGGAGAGAAACTCAGACAAAGGTATCCAGGAAATGGGAGGATGGAGAGGGGACTGGAAGCCGGGCTGAGCTGAGACAGAGACAATGAAGGAATGAGAACAAAAGACTGGGGATCTTGGGGGCAGGGACTGCCTCTCACTGTGCGTCTGCGCAGGGCCTGGGGAGACGGGGACCCTGATCTTGGCCTGAGTGGGGTGGAGGGACATCTGTGCAGGGCTGTTCTTTGGCCTGTGGTGTACAGGAGTCAGACTAGCCCAGGGGTGACCAACCTGCGACTCCTTGTACAGGCACCGACTCCGGGGCTGGAGGTACAGGTGCCAAATTTCAACAGGCTCTGCCCCCACCTCGCCCCTTTCTTCCCCCTCCCCTCAGCCTGCAGTGCCATCACTCCTCCCCCCTCCCTCCCAGTGCCTCCTGCACGCCACAAAACAGCTGATCGGGAGGTGCAGGGTGGGAGCTGGTGGTGCTGATTGGCAGGGCTGCTGGTGGGTGGGAGGTGCTGCGTGTGGGGGTGGGGAGCTGATGGGGGGGGCTGGTGATGTATTACTATGGCTCTTTGGCAATGGACATTGGTATCATCTCAGGCTCAGGTCGGCCACCCCTGGACTAGGTGATCCCCGTGGTCCCTTCTGGCTGTAGAATCCAGAAGTCCAAGGGCTTGTGTGGACAGGCGGGAGTGTCACGGCTGTAGCCCCTCCATGGGCCTATGGGAGTCGTTCTTCTGTGGACTGAGTGAATCCACCTCCCCGAGAGGTGGAGGGAAGATTTCTGCCATTGACCTAGCGCTGTTTACACCGGGGTTAGGTCAGCTTAACTACGTCACTCAGAGCTGGGCTGGTGTCAGGTCGCAGAGTAGCCCAGCTCTGAGTGATGTAGTTAAGCCGACCTAACCCCGGTGTACACAGCGCTGCCCTGGGACAGACAGAAAGAAAGAAAGAAAGAAAGAAAGAAAGAAAGAAAGAAAGACCCAAAGGGATGAAACCCTGCTAGCAACCTCTTCCGTGGGTGGCCTGCGGGTCGTGTTACCGTCCCCTCGTCCCCCTTGTCACTCCATGTCATGCCTGTCTCCCGGCAGATGATCATCATCTCCACGCTGGTGAGCCTGCTGCACCCGGTGCTGTCGGCGCTGTCAGGAGCTGTGGGGTGGCAGGACCTGGAGCACTGGTACTTCCTGCTGGGCCTGCGCCTGCTGGCCATGTACTTCGCCAGTGCGCCGTGGGAGAGCGCACCCCAGGATATGGCGTGTGCCTGGAGCCACGGCCAGGAGGTGGAGACCCAGAAGTTCTGCACCTCAGTCTGCTACAACCGCCATTTCCTGGCGCCAGTCCTGCCCACCTGGGGCTTCTCCTTCCTCATCGCCCTGCTCCCCATCACCATCATCAGAATGCTGTCCCCCAAAAAGGATCCTCAGGGCAAAGGGGGCCAGGGGATTGCAGCCTCGGCCACATGCAACAGGGCCATTGAGCACACGACGGTAGAATCCTTTGTGGCTACCAGACCCAAGATGGGAGGGGAATCCAACATGGCCACTAAATCCAACATGGCTGCCATGGTCCGGCCAGTGGGAGACTCCAGCATGGCCACCATCCCCAAGGTGGTTGGTGCCACCAATCTGGCTGCCAGCGCCAACACAGTTGGCGTCAGTGGAGTGACCGGCTCCCCAGTAGGACCTGACATGGCCGCCCAGCCGCCCTGGTGTGCCGGAGTCATCACCGCCTGCATTGCCGTGCTGCTGGCCACCGAGGTCGGTTTCCTGTGGGTCTTGCTGGCCCGGCAGCTGCCCATGGTGTCAGGCGCTTCCTTCCCCTGCTTCCCTGGCATCCCGGCCTGCCCCCCTGCCCTCGAGTGCGCCGTGCGGGGCCGGGCCGACAAGCACATGGCGCTGGTCATGTTGGCTCTCACGGCCTGCTTCAGCATCGTGGTCTGCCTGGGCTATGGGGGCGTGTGGCTAGGCCGGGCCACCTGTTGCCCTGGGAGACAGGAGGGGGAGCGGGCCATGGAGGGGGGACACCGAAGGTGCTGTGAAGAGTGGGAAGAGAGGGAGATGGGGGAAGGCAGGGTGCTGAGGGGGCCTTGTGAGTGTGGGGAGTGTGGGGGGATGCCAGGGAGGGGGTGAGTGGGGAACGGAAGGGCAGGGGAGAGGTGGATAGGGGGCTGGAGGATGAGAGAGGGGGCCAGGAATGGTGCTTACAGGAGGAGAGGGGAGGGGAGCAGGAGAGGAGCAGAGGTGGAGGAAGGGAGTGGGGATGGAGTGGGGAATGAGGAGTGAGGAGCTACAGGGCTTGGTCTGCGGTGGAAGGAAAGGGGAGGGGAGTGGAGACAGGGGTAATATTGGGGGACAGACAGAGAAAAATATTCAGGGAGCCCTTTTTTGGGGGAGAAAATGTTGTGACTAGTTACAGGGATCTGAGTCTCGCTGGCTGGGAAGGACTGGAAGGTTCACAATACTATTTTCTAAGGGCCCAAAATTATTCCAGGGAAGATGCCCCATTAGCCAGCATTACAAGGGCCAGGATTTCCAGGGCCGTTTCAGTGGCACGGATGGGATTGGAGAAGATTATTTGTGGGGAGTGGGGTCTAGTGGGTTAGTGCAGGGGGGGCTGGGAGCCAGGACTCCTGGGTTCTCTCCCCAGCTCTGGGAGAGGAGCGGGGGCTGGTGGGTTAGAGCAGGGGGGTGATGGGTGCCAGGACTCCTGGGTTCTCTGGGGGTGGAGTGGGGTCTAGTGAATCTTCCTATAAGCCTGTATTGAAGCTGCAAACCAGGGAGGTAGTTTCTTCACCAGTCCCAAGTTTTTACGACCTTCCAGACAACGAAGCCGCTGGGGTTGTCATCCCGTTTGGCTGAGGTCATCTCCCTTGGGATAAGCCTTCCTGGGCAACCTGAGCCCAGCAGCCCCTCCTTCATTCCCTGAGCTCAACTGGAAGTTCTGGGGACCCTAAAAGAGTCAGCCTAATGCAGCCTAATGCAGAGGTGGGCAAAATACAGCCCGTGGGCCACATCCGGCCTGCGGGCCCCTTCTGTCTGGCCCCTGAGCTCCTGGCCTGGACACTAGCCCCTGACCCCTCCCCTGCTCTTTTCCCTCCCCTGCAGCCTGACCCCGTGCTCTGTGCTGCACGGTGGCATGGCTGGTTCTAGCTGGGCGGCGCGGCTGTAGCACCACTGGTGCCCCAGGCAGTGCGGTAAGGGAGCAGGGAGCAGGGGGGGATGGATAGAGGGCAGGGAGTTTGGGGTGGTGGTCGGGGGGTGGAGGTGTGGCCAGGGGTTTGGGTGGTTGTAGGGTGGGGAACTGGGGGGTTGAATTGGGGCAGGGGTCCTGGGTGGGCAGTCAAGAAGAAGAGGGGGGAAGAAGAGCCGGCTCTCGCTGGCCCCCTCCCAGCCAGGCTCTCCCAGACAGCCACGGAGAGCGGCTCTGTCCCGCTCCCTAACCCGGGCCTGGCCACCAGGGCGGTCAGTCAAATGTGCCGCGGGGGTGGAGCTGGCTCAGCAGGTGGACAGAGCCCCTCACCCCCACAGGGCCCAGGCCTGGGGTGGGTCAGGGAGGAGACACATGGGGAAGTCATGGGCACTCCCTTTCCCCGGCATCCCCCCAACGCCCCGTGTGTGCAGATGGGTCAGAGAAGGGTAGGAACGCGAGGGTCTGGCCGTGGGGAGTCGGTGGGTTTGGGGCTGTGGAGTTGGGCGGGGGCAGTGCGGCGGAGCAGACGGACGGGGGGGTCATGAGGGAGGCAGGGGGGTGGGCGAGCAGGAGGACACGGAGTGAGTCTGTCGGTAGAGTCCTAGTGCGGACACAGGACAGTGTTAGCGTGTCGAGGTGTGTGCCTGGGGTCATGAAGTGTTACGTGTGCGTTGTGCGAGGGATTTTGATGTGTAACACTTAATGCACAGCTACGCACTGTGGCCACCGACCTGTGAACAACTCACCACCGCACACAGGGTGTGTCACTTCACCCGCGGCAGAAGTGCCCTCAAAATGAGGGGGGGCCATGTCATAGGCACCAGAAGAGTGGCCCCCGAGGCCCTGCCCCCACCCTGCCCCTTCCCCCAAGACCCTCTTTCCTGGAGACCCCTCCTCCCCACTTACACCTCTCCACCCCTTCCCCCCGTTGGTGCCCCCAGACAGCCCCCTGCTCTCCCCTCTTCCAGCACCCTGCACCACTGAGAATCATTTCGCACAGCCTATGGGAACGGGGCTCGAGGTACTTTAACTCGTAAGTGGGGGGTGTTTAGATTGTTATTGTGTCTGGAGTTGTTACTTGGAGCAGTGAAAAGGGGCCCTGTTTTGGAAGGGGTACAGCGTGTAACAGTCTCCCATGGAGGGATGTATCCACAGCCTCCAGCAATTCCTTAGCCACCGGATTAAGAGGGCAATAGGTAGTCTATTCTGGGGGAACCCCAAAACCTGATTTATGGGGTAACATGTGGAAGCTAATATCCTAGCCCCCAGCACAGGCTGATACATACATGTTAAGGCGAGACGGAACCCCTGTGACCCCCTCGTCTGTCCTCCTGTATAACCCAGACCGCAGTACTGCCCTGAATTAATCCCTTTTGGAAGTAGAGCTAATAGAAAAATGTACCATCTAGATTTAAAAATGGCCAGTGATGAACTGTCCACTGTGCCCATCCTGGGTGGGGCGGGAGACCCCCCTTTGGGGAGACTAGCCATGCGATCCTGCTCCTCCCACCCCAGGCCCTGCCCCACCACCTCCCATTTGACAGAGCCCCAAGTCCCCCGACTCCCCTGGCTGGAGGAGCCCCAGTGAACTGAGAGCCAGCTCCAGTGCCAGCCTCAACACCGGGCCAACAGCCGGCCCCAGCACTGGTCCGGTGCCTGGTCGCCTGCCAGCCACAGTGCCAGGCCCTCACCTCCTACTGACCTTCGGCTGGAGCTAAGCCCTCCCCGGTTTCGGGGGAGAGGGCAAAGGGTGGGTCAGCTTAGCCTCCCTTGGCCTAGTACACCCGCCGTCTACGGTTATTCCAATGGTTAATTCCCCTCACTGTTAAAACTTTGTGCCTTGTTTCCAGCCTGAATTTGTCTTGCTCCAACCTCCAGCTGTTGGGTCTGGACACACTTCTGTTTGTCAGACTGAAAACCGCATGATCAAAGCTTTGTTGCCCTATCTAAGGAACCAGAGCGTAGGTGGTCTGGCCTAGCAGTCACTGTGGGGTGGGATTCCACACAGGATGGGGTCAGAGAGCGGAGATTGGAAACAAGGTGAGGTCTGGTGTCGGAGGATGGAGATCAGGAACCAAGGCCAGCTTTGGAGTCTCAGCAGGCCAGACATCACCTCCTGGGGCACCTTCAGGGATGAATAGTGCGCTTGACCAATCAGAAGGCTGCCATGTACTGTCACTCTGGGTCCTTGGGGCAGTACTTCCTGTGGGCTTACTCCCTGTGTTATGCAGACAAAACTCCACAGGATCGTTTTGGGGGACAAGGCAAAATGCCACGTTTATTATGATAACACAATTTGATTTAGGACTGTGAACAAAGTCAGGATGAGCTCGACCCTGACATCTAGTGGTGAGTTGTGGTGAGTTGTGGAAAAGAACTTCAGGGGCTGATCTCATTTGCATAGCCACACCCACCCTGCCTAGATGGTCACTTTGGCTGCTGCGGGATCCCCGGTTTCTCTGTTATTGGGGCAGGAAGAATAAAGTGATATTATCCTGGTTATGTGAATCAAGGACAGTGGAACTGCACTTGGCCTTTTTTTTTTTTAAATGACAGAGGGACTCACCAACAACTAAGTAGCGTTCGCTGGGCAATGGACATGGGTTCCCAAACCCAGTGAACTTAGAGAGAATAGGATAGGGATGTGTATCTTGTGGTGTGGGTCCTGTTGAGGTCCCTAAATGTTAATTAC
This sequence comes from Dermatemys mawii, assembly GCA_007922305.1. Lineage (NCBI taxonomy): Eukaryota > Metazoa > Chordata > Testudines > Dermatemydidae > Dermatemys > Dermatemys mawii. Next base: position 88,757 of record ML677520.1, read on the forward strand.
ACCTTTTTCTCATTCCCCTGTGTAATAGCAGAGCTAATTTTTATTTTATTAGGAGTCTGGTTACAGATTGCAAAGCTCTGTTCACTTGGGGCCAATGGTGCACCAGCCCTGAGGCTCCCCTAATATGAGCTGAAATCTCTGAGGACTGTGTTAAGTAGTAGGGGGGGCCTGAAGATATATTGGTGAGTGGCTAGCAGAGAGGCACAGCTTGCAGGCCGGCTCCCAGAGAGGAGCGGCTGGTGGAGAGGCATGGCTCGCAGTGAAGGCTGCAGCAGAAGCCCATGCAGAGGTGGGGCAATGGGCCGTCAGAGCATGTAAGGTGCCCCTTTCCCCTCCCCCCGTATTTCTACACAGACCGGTGTGTATAAAACTCTGCAGATGAACGTTTGAACTTGGGCTGCACTGACCAGGGACAGAAACCTTGGGGTTGTTGGACTTTGGGGACTTTGGGTGACTTTTGGGTCTTTGGACTCAAACCAAAGGGAAGGGACACAGCCCCATTTGTTGGGGGTGGGGGTTTTGCTCATAGTTTGTGATATGAATCCTGTTTGTGGTGTTCCCCCAACATAAGGCTGCATTGTTTTTCTCCGCTATTAAAAGGCTTTTTGCTACACGCAGACTCTGTGCTTGCAAGAGGGGAAGTATTGCCTCTTCGAGGCACCCAATTCCGCAGTCAGACGTGACTCTCAGCCAGCGTTAAACAGAAGGTTTGTTAGTCGACAGGACCACAGCATGGAACAGAGCTTGTTATTACAGATGTCAGAGACTTTCAGCCAAGTCCATCTTGGGAAACCTGGGCCCGACTCCCTGGATTTCCCCTCTTCCAGTTCCCCCAAGGAGACTACCAGCCTCCACCCAACCTCCGACACCCCCCTCATGCCCCTCCTCCTTCTCTTTGTCTCGCTTCCCAGGTCAAAGGTGTCACCTTGTCGCATCCCCCTCCTGGATCTCAGGTTACATAGCTGCAAAGAGCTGGGCAGTCTCACCTACCCTGAGGGCCTCAGCAAAATCACACCCCCAATTCCCACTGCCTAAGTACTGGTGCAGCACACAGGGAAACTGAGGCACACACAGTGTTAGTACAGGACAGTAAGACTTACATGCAAAATAGCAAGATGAATAAAACCCCACTTCATCACATCTCTCCCCCGTCCATGTCCAAACGGAGTGGGGTCACTTTAGCCAGTGGCCTGGGGAAGTTCCGGCCCCCCTCTCTGGGACAAAGCATCTGCTGTAACACTGGGACTGCCCTTAACCTGGACCCCCTCCATGTTGTAATCTTGAAGCTGGAGACTCCACCTCAGGAGCTTGGCACTGGCCCTTATCATCTGGTGTAGCCAGGTCTGAAGCGCTGCCCAAATAGATACAGTCTGACCCAATATGGCCATTTGTATGTTCTTCTTTTTAAGGGCCCACACCATGGCCAGACATTCCTTCTCTGTGGCTGCTTAGCCCTGCTCCCAGGGCAGCAGCTTCCTGCTCCGGTACACGATGGGGTGTCTCTCCCCATTTTCAGCAACCTGCATTAGCACCGCACCCAGCCCCATGTCTGAGGTGTCAATGAACACCATAAAGGGCTTGTCAAAGTCCGGGGATACCAGCACTAGGCCCTTGACCAGAGCCTCCTTCAGCGCACAGAGAGACCGTAAAGGGCCCATCCCAGGCAGCCTGTGGTTTGCTCTGTCTCACGGGCATGAGAACCATCCCTTGGTCTCTGGTGGCAAAGGACCGGGCCCGCGCCGTGCGGTCCTGCCAGACCTTCTGCTTCCCGCGGGCCCTGGCAAAATTATCCCTGGCCAAGCCCATGAGCTCAGCAAGCTTTTCCCGGAAAGTCAGGACATGCTCCACCACTGATCTCCTTCGGGGGAGGCCTTCCCCTCCCATTCGTCTCTCCTCAGCTCCAGGGGTCCCCTCGCTCCCCCACAGACAGCAACTTGAAAGGAGAGAACCCGGGAGACTCCTGGGGCACCTCCCTGTACGTGAACAGCAGGTGAGGTAAATCCTTGTCTCAGTCCTGCGCGTGCTGGTCCATAAAGGTTTTCAGCATCATCTTTAGGGTCCCATTGAACCTCTCCACCTGCCCGTTGGACTGGGGGTGATACGCCGAGGCCCAGCTGTGCCGGACCCCACATTTCTCCCACAAGCCCCGGAGCAGGGCCAACATGAAGTTGGAGGCCTGGTCTGTAAGGACCTCCTTGGGGACCCCCTCTCTGCTGAAAATGGTCAGCAGCGCGTCTGCCACAGTGTCTGCTTCAATGGAGAAAAAGGGCACTGCCTCGGGGTAGTGGGTGGTGAAATCTACCACCACCGGAACGTATTTCGTCCCCGCCTGGGTCGTCTTGCTGAGAGGCCCCACTATGTCCATAGTCACCTTCTGGAAAGGCTCTTCTATGATGGGCAAAGGCCTCAAAGCCGCTTTCCCCTTGTCCCGGGCCTTCCCCACCCGCTGGCCAGGGTCACAGGACTGGCAGTGCTATTGGACAGCGTCAGAGACCCCAGGCCAGGAAAAGTTTTGCAGCAGCCTCTGACCAGTGCGCCGGATGCCCTGGTGCCCTGCGAGAGGAACATTTTGGGAGTAGTCTGTGGAGACACTTCTGGGACATCACCAGCTGCCTTCTGATCCCCCATGACTCTACTTCCCCTTGGGGAGCCCATTTGTGGTACAGGGAACCCTTCTCCCACAGGAATCTCTCCTCGCAGCTTTCCCCAAGGGATTTCGCCATGCTGTGTCCAGCAAGTTCCCTCAGCTCCTCCCAGGGGGATCCTTCCGCAGCTTGGACTGGGGTTCAGTGGCTGTGATATTCCCAGAGGTGCTGAGCACAGTGGAAAGAAGCCCCGAGTGGTGGGATCACATCACCATGCATGTCTGGGATGATGAGCGGTGGCTGCAGAACTTTCACATGAGGAAAGCCACATTCATGGGACAGTGTGAGGAGCTCGCCCAGCCCTGTGGCACAAGGACATGAGAATAGAGCTGCCCTGTCGCTGGAGAAGCATGTGGTGATTGCACTGCAGAATCTGGCTACTCTACACTGCTACTGATCGGTCGCTAACCAGTTCGGAGTGGGAAAATCGATTGTTGGAGTTGTGTTGATGGAGGTATGCAGGGCCATTAATCACATCCTGCTCTGAAAGACCGTGACTCTGGGCCACGTGTGTGACATTGTGGCTGGCTTTGCACAAATGGGCTTCCCTAAGTGCAGAGGGTGATAGATGGGACGCACATTCCAATTCTGGCACCAGACCACCTAGCCAAGAGTACATTAATCACAAAGGGCATTTGTCCATGGTTCTCCAGGCACTTGTGGATCACTGTGGGTGACATTAATGACATTAATGCAGACTGGTCCAGAAAGGTGCATGATGCACACATCTTTTGGAACACTGGCCTGTTCAGGAAGCTGCAATCTGGAACTTTCTTCCTGGACCAGAAGATCACCATAGGGGAAGTCGAAATGCCCATTGTGATCCTGGGAGACCTCACCTACCCTTAATGCCGTGGCTCATGAAGCCATACACAGGGCAACCTGACAGCAGCAAGGAGCAGTTCAACAACAGGTTGAGCAAGTGAAGAATGACTGTGGAGTGTGCATTCTTCCATTTAAAAGCCCGCTGGCGATGCCTGTATGGGAAGCTAGACGTGGCCAGTGACAATATTCCTATGCTTATAGCCATGTGCTGTGTGCTCCATAATATTTGTGAAGGGAAAGGTTAAAGCTTTATTCAGGGCTGGACTACAGAGGCTCAGTGCCTGGAAGCTGAGTTTGAACAGCCAGAGACCAGGGCTATTAGAGGGGCACAGTGCGGGCCCATAAGGATGCTTTGAGGCAACAATTTGAAGCTGAAAGCCATTAATATTTGTTGCTATGCTCGGGATTGCAGTGGCTTCTTTCTGGTGTGCTGTGTTCTCCTTTTGGTCCCTCTTCTCGCTGTCCCACCACTTCTTCAATTCCTTTTTCTCGGCGGTGGCAGAGTGCATCATAACCTCAGACATAAAGTCCTCCTTAGTTCTTCTTGGACGCTTTCTAATTCTTCGCAACCATTCTGCTGCTGATAACAAAGAGGGAGGCTGGGCTCTCAAGATAATCTCTGTGAGGTTTAAATGCAATGTTTTACAGAAGCAGTGTTGTTTGCAACACAGACAACACTGTTTTAGTGCTTTAAAATAATTAATCCTCATACACCCTGTCACTAACTGGCTGACCCCAGGCAAACACACATAAGCCACAAAACCCCCAAAATGGTGAGTAGGCGCATGGGCAGAGTAAATCACTGTTCCTGGACCCTCCTATACACTGAGCATGGGGCTCTTGGGCACTTGGGGAGAGTCAGCACTGTACGGGGGGCCTGATAATCATTCCTGTCCCCACACTTTCCACAGGATGTGACCATTGTGGAAGATATCTCACTGCTGAGGGTGAACAGGGGATCAAGGGAGGGTCTCTCCAAGCCTGCGGCTTCCACCCAGGCCCCTCTTCAGCTAGTCTGTGTTCAGCAATGGTTTCCTCCATGGGACAGCACAGTGATGCGAGAAAGTTACCGTTAATGGGGCAAGAAACAAAGCAACCCTGCTGAAGAACCTGCTGGAGCAGGTTGCCCATTATCTCCACTAGAGTTTCCTGGAGATCCCCGAGGGAGATTCCCGTGAAGTGAGGGAATCAGTCAACAGCCTGTTCCCCCACTCAGACTAGGCATGGGACGGGAGACAAGTCTGCTTTCTGCAACCCTCCTGCCCGCAACAACTCACTTCAGCAATTCCCAAAATCAGATCCACTTACCAGGGGCCTCCTCTCCTGTTTGCACTGAGCCAAGATCCGACTGCTGCGACTGGCTAGGCTCCTACGTGGTAGAAAAGAGCTCCTGGCTGCCTGCATCTCTGGTCTCTGAGCCATCCTCTGCCTCTGGTTCCACCTCTCCGCTTCATCCAAGATTTGCCTTCTCCTGGTTCAGTCCACTCTCAACTGGCAATGAAGCCATCGGAGTATCCACAGTGGTTTTTGCAGTGGAGATGGGGTCACCACAGAGCATTGTGTCCAGTTCTTTGCAGAACTGGCAGGTCCTGCACCTTGTGGTAAGCGTTCCTCAGCTCCTTCACTTTGACCCTGCACTGCAGTGTGTCCCAGTCATGGCCCTTTTCTATCATGCATCATGAAATCTGTCTGTAGATATCATAAATCCAATGGCTGGAGTGTAGGTGGGACTGGACAGCCTTCTCTCCCTTAATACCAATGATGTCCAGCAGCTTCGCATTGCTCCAAGCAGGGGATTGCCTGATGCGTGGAGCAGGCACCTGGCCACCTGGAAAGATGCGCTGAGACCACTGCACGCATCACTGAGAAAACAGGAGGGGGACTTTCAAATTTGCAAAGGAATGTATGGGGTGGGGCTGATGGCTGGTCACCTGAGGGCAGGGCAGTAGAGTTCAAACCAATGGCCAGAGAGGTGAGAAGAGGCATTGTGGGACACTTCCTGGAGGCCAATCACAGCGCTGTAATCGTCATGGCATTTACACTGGCACTGCGGCGCTGTAGCCTGAACTCAGGAAGCTCTATGCCTTTCGCCGGGGTGGTTATTTTACAGCGCTGCGTCGGCGTAGTTTCTGCGCACTAAATGGCTTGGCAGAGCGTGTTCCTCGGGAGTTACAGCGCAGAAAGCTGCTTTGCTGCACAGAAACTGGCCACTGTAGGTGGGGCCTTAGCTTGCAGTGAGAAAGATGTAGGTAGAAAATGAGGAAATGGTGCCCTCTGCAGGTCGGTGTCTTGAGGTCCTCCCTCCACAGCTCTCAGAGATTGTCAGCTCCTAGGGGAGGAATTTCACTGTGGAAGGAGGCTATGTCAAAAAACTGACCTGCAACAACTGATTTCCTCTCTGATGAGCACTTACAAAACAAAAGACTCCTAATGGAGCCCTGCCAAGCTCTGTCTTTGAACCGTGGGGACAGGCAGGTTTAACTCTGCCTGGGGTTCTGAGATAGCACCCATGTCTCCTGGCACCTGTCCCCACAGTGGTCTGCTCCACTTTATTCCTACAGTAAAGATACCAGCACTGATAACAACCTTTCACTCTCCCGGCATTCAGTACTCAAGTGATTTGTAACCCAACACCAGCCAAAGTTAATCACTTTGGGCCACACAGTTCGGTCAGTGTCATACGTAGGCAGAATAAGTGTGTTCATGTAGACGTAGGCTGCTCCTGAAGCTTTTTCCCCTCTGTCATGCACTCCCAGGTTGGGCCCACTCTTGGCCCCATGCAGTCCATGGAGGGTGCCCCTTTCAGTGCGACAGCCCTTCCCGGGGGTCTCCTCTCTCCTTGGGGTCCAGCCCCTCCACCTCCTGGAGCCGCACCTCTCTGAACCTTAGCACACCAGCCTCTGCGTGGGCCCCCTCAGGGAGTCCCCTTGCTCGGGACCCCCGGGGCTTCCACCCCCGAAGGGGATGATGCCTCCCTGTCCTCTAGCCCGGAGCGACTCTCAGCCAGTGTCGCACAGGAGGTTTATTGAGCATTGGAACTCTTGGGACCCTCAGGTCTGGCCTCCCTCAGCTCGGCACATCCCAGTCTCCCCTGCATCCCAGTGCCCTGCCTGCTTCTTCTCCCCACCCCAGAGCCCCCCTGCTCCCAGCTGGGCAGCTGAGATCATCAGCCCCAAGTCCCACCTCTCCATTATCCTTTCTCCAGGTAAACAGGGTCATAAACCAGGCCTTCAGGGTCTCCTCTTCCCTCCTGTCCTCTGACCCCTCTGGCTGGAACCGGTTGGTTGGGTCACCAGGACCCTCTCTCTGCACCCCACTGTCCCCCCACTGGCTGGAACCAGCTGCGAGTCCTGAGCTGGCCTCCAGGTCACCAGGGTCTCCATTCTTCAGGCCAGTGGCTGGGGTCCCAAGTCCCTTCGCTGGTCCTCTGCAACAACAAGCTCCCTCTCCCATTGCCTTGTTAAATCAGTAACACCCTGAGAACGGAGTCCCACTCCCTCTGCGTGCACCCCATAGGAAATCCAAGAAAACCCTCACAGGAAACAAGGAAACACCTTCACGTTGTCACACCCTCCTCACCTAGCTCTCGGGGAGAGCTCATTCAGACCCTACTTCTACAGGTACCCCTTTCCCAGCGCTGAGATGCAGCCGCCTCTGGGGTGGGACAGATGAATGTCATTGAGTTGAGAGTACAGCCTCACCTTTCTCTGTCAATAAAAACATAGACATATTTTTTCCTATTGTGTTCATAATTCAACTTAAGATTTTCTATAGACAGCTCTGGGAACAGAATGGGGCCTGGGAGGTTAGAGCAGGTGAGGGAGGGGGCTGAGAGCCAGGACTCCTGGGATCTCTCCCTGGTTGTGGGAGGGAAGTGGGGTCTAGTGGATGGAGTAGGATTGGCTGAAATTCTGGACTTCTGACTCCTACCTGTCTCGTGGGAGTTGGGGCAGGACTCCTGGGTTCTCTCCCAGAAGTGATCCCTCCCAGAATAGGTGGAACAGATAATCCCTTCGCCAGCTGATCTGGGAAAGGGTGGAGAGCCGGGTGTGTGGGAAGATGTTGATGGTTTCCTGATAGCTCTGGCATTTCTCAGTCTGCAGCTTCCCCTTCTTTGGCTCTTTAACTCGATGTTCGCTGGTCCTGCGGGTAGATCACAGCTCCCCCCACCCTGGGGTTTGGATCCCAGAGCCCGGCAACTTAAAGGATCCCAGGGCGAAGGAGAGAAGAGAGTGACAGAGAGTGAGAGAGGAGAGAACCTAAGACAAAGGTATCCGGGAATTGGGGTGTCGTGAGGGGGATGGAAAGGGGACTGGAAGCCGGGCTGAGCTGAGATAGAAAGAATGAGGGAATGAGAACGAAAGACTGGGGATCTTGGGGGCAGGGACTGCCTCTCACTGTGCGTCTGCACAGGGTCCGGGGAGACGGGGACCCTGATCTTGGCCTGAGGGGGGTGGAGGGAC
>ML677520.1:126689-138869 GCA_007922305.1 Dermatemys mawii
CCTGCCCCTGGATACTTCCACTGCATGCATCCGACGAAGTGGGTATTAGCCCACGAAAGCTTATGCTCTAAAAAAATTTTAGTTAGTCTTTAAGGTGCCACAGGACTCTTTGTCAGTTCTGCAATTCCAGACTAACACGGCTACCCCTCTGATAGTAAATGTTGTATAGCAATAATACAATACAGCAATAATACAACAGTAATCCAACTTTACAATGATAATCCAGTAGTACAGCAATAATACAGTTGTTTTTACACAGTAACAGTTGAAATTAAATGACAATTTATCCTGGTTCAGCTAATGGTTTTTAGCTGGTTGTTAACTTAATTGTCCATATATGATAGATAGAGGTGTATTTGATCAGTCGCTTATATAAAGCTCTTCGTTTTTCTTTTTTTAATGCTTGGAGTTTCTTCACTATATACTGATATTTTCTAGTGTCTTCACAGTGTGATATTTTCTAGCATCTTTAGTCTGTGGGATGCAACTTAAAACAACTTTTGTTAGTTAATGTAGTAAGTTTTTGTTTGTTTTTTCCTTTTTTGTTTTTGTTTTCAGTACCCCAAACTTAATACAAAGTTTAACTTAGTTTGTTGACAATGTAATAAGGACCAAGTCTTTTATAACACAAGCTATACTTTTCCAGTTGTTGTATAGACATTTATTTTCATTTGAGGTGAAATACTAATATTTTATATTAAATGTAACGCTTAGTGGCTAAAATAAATGCTTTTTTTAAACATTGTGTTAACAAAAGTCATATTTTTTACCAAGCTTTTCCGAGTTAATTTCCTTGAGATCCCAATTTCACTCTTATTAACTGTTTAGAAGCACAAACTTTAACAACCACTGCTTCCCATTAACATAACATAGCAAAGGAAAAGCATATAAAATTAAACCAACTATAAAATTAAATCCAAAATAAATTTTAAATACAGGTTCATGCAAATACTTTGAGGGTATTAAACTTTGATATTGCTTTGTTGTGTCTGGGAGCCAAAGGTGGAAACCTGTTGGAAATGTGGAAACCTGTTGAATTTGTTTGGTTAGCTTTATGCATAAATTGTTATTTTAAAACATTGTTGCTATCACATTCTTATAACTATATTTAAAAACCCAAACAAGTTTATAAAAAGCCCAAACAAGAAACTGACATTTTGTTAATATTATCTGTACATGAATGTTGAGGTTCCCCCTACATTTTTTCTTTGAATAACAAATAAAATAAAATAAAAACCTTAAAAAACAAAACTGTGACTGATATAAGAGAATTCTTTTTGTTTGCAATTGCATTATTTGTTGAGGCAAAAATATATATGAAACCTTTTTGAGCTTTGCAAAAAAAAAAATTGGTGCTAATTATACTATGATTATGATTTTATTATTCCCTGACCATGGTCTTAAAATAGCGTGGTACCACAGATACGTATATTTTTTTTAAAAGGGTATAAAATTGACTTTTGTTGCAACAAAATAAAAAGAATAAAAAAATAGGCTTGTGACACTCACAACATACAACACACAGGACATACAGGACAAACTTACAATTAAAGACAAATAGTGCCAGAATTCTATTCATAACTATACAAAATAAGACAAAAATAAAAAATGAGATTTAAATATTTGAATAAACAAGTTATTACCTTATTTAAAACAATATAAATTGAGTAAAATATATTAATATATGCCAAATTTATTGTATCAATTTGGTAACAAGGAATTTTGCATTACTTTATATTTAACATTATTTTAAAACTCTGCTATATGAACTTAGAAAAGCCCATGTTTCAAATATTAGTGCATGGTTAGGATTAGAAGCAGAGCCTACATGTCTGTTGCATGGCGACCATATCTTCAAGAATGTTAGGAATAATTCCAGCTGTTGCATTTCTGAAGGATTAAAATAAGTAATTTACTGAATTTATTTAAAGTAAAGTTTTTACCTTGTTTTCTTTTTGTTTGTTGGGGTTTGGTTCTGTTTTCAGTTGCTTTATCTTTTGGAGGTTTCTGGAAAAACTATAACGTCATCTTTTAAAACAAAGAGAGAAAACCAAAGTGAAGAAAGGTGGGGAACGGGCTGGTCAAGGGCAACCTAAGAAGGTAGCGAGACCTGAGCCAAGAGAGATTAACTCTATCAAGATCTTTGGAAGTACAGGCTGCAGCAGCAAGTTCAGCAAACTGAGAAGGCAGATAAAGGAATAATCTTAACTGGTATGTAAAAATATTTGAGAAAGAAGATTGTATTTTCAGATATGAGCGCGGAGTGTGGTTCCGTGGTCAAAGCAATTGGGAACCTGCACAGTTGGAAACTGTGCCCCAGGTTTTTATCCTGGCTCTGCGAAGAGAGTGGGAGTAGTTATCTGCTCTTGTAAAACTTGAATTTGTTCCCCCAGTGTCTGTTGTTTTTGTCTGCATGCTGAATGGATGTCAGGAGTGCTCTTTTTTGCGGCAATTAACTGTTTTTGGGCAACTCCATCTGTTAATGCATAAATTTTAGGTGTTAACCTGTTCAATTTTAGTTTTTGACTTTGAAATTTCTTTTTATTCATTCCCCTGCGATGGAGTCGCGGCTCCTGTCTCCTAACATGCTCTGTGAACTGTTTCATTTTTTCCATCATTTGATTTACCAATTTAGTAAAAGTATTGCATGCTACTTTTCCCATCCGTGCACTTACTTGTCCCGTTCTGACAGGCATTAGTCTAGGTTCCAGTTTAGGTTTCACCCGAACATGGCTTTTATCATAAGCTAGTGGTTGCACTGCAGTGGACCCCATTTCATCTTTTAGTTTTACTAGGTCCACCTTTTTCCATTTCTGTCCCCATTCTTCAGGCACAGGGGAGCTACCTGCAGCCTGCTGTTTACCACCAATATTTATAACAGGGGACGGCACATCTCTTTTTTTGTAGGTTTCTTGCGGCTGTTTCCAGTGTTTTATTCTGTTCTTGTGTGGGTTGTCTCTGGGCTTCTTGCCACCCTGCAAAAGGAGTGGGAGCACTCCAGGGCTGTGTAGCTTCTTTTGATTCTTTTAACACTTTCTTTGATACTATTACTTGCCCCGACAGTTTTGTGGTGAGCTGTTTAAGCCAACTTACTGCCATAGATGTTAATTGCAAAATTTTAGCTTTTTTACTTTTGTTACTGTTCTTTAGAGCATCTGTTTCTACTATTTCTCTACATATGCCAGTTCATGTTTCCCCACTTTCTTTTTTAAATTCATATGAACCCCCCTTACTGGCAATCCAGCGGGTCCAGGAGTTATCAAACTCTGTGGGGCTTTGAAGGGAGGGGAAAAGGGGGTTCCCTAGCTCGTGGTTTTCTGCCATGTTAGATCATGATTCCTACACCGGACAGCTCTCTTACTCACCAGATCAGCGGTCGGGGTCACCAGTGTTGTCAGTAGCTACCGATGTGGTGCTCTGCTCTTGTTCGCTGATGATATCAGTCGGCTGCATGCGTGTTCCCTCTGTGTGCTGCCCCGGCTCTGCCGATCGCTGACACAGCAGACCCCGAGAGAACCCCCAAAGACCACAGACACTAGTAAGGTACGAAGGCATCCGGCCAGGTTTATTGTTGAATGAAACAGTCTGTGGCTTTGGCTGGATTAGATATTGACGGGTCTGCTAGTCCATATGTGCCCCCCAGACAATGGACACGGCTCAGTCAGTGGCAGAACTCTCCACCGCCCCCTCAGCTGGACAACGAAGTGTCCCCCGGCTCCTACTTTTACACAGTGCAAGGCCGAATACTCCTCTCTACTGTCACATTGAAGTACAGCCCCTTGGCTCATTAGAGTGCTGTCTCCTCCTTTTGATCATGCTGGTTCAAACAAACGGATGTATCCATCATGCTGTCCTTTTCACCCTGTCTTTGGGATGCACCTGGCTGTTCCTTGTTGTCTCTGTGTAGTGTCTTCATATCGGGATGTCCAGATGCCATCTTGGCACAACTACTTAGATCATTAGTGTGTACTTTCTAGCAGCCTTTTTCTTGCCAAGTTCTGTAATTAGGGCCTGCCTCTGGCTCACAGCGCAGCTGTGCTTGGCAATGTCTGGACGTACATTGGTTCAGGCTTCAGGCTTCATGCTTGGCCTGAGGCCTAGGCCTCTGATACAAAAGTGTATGTTCAGGACCTCATCTTACTACACCTGCATGTTGATGTTGAATAGGATGGAGAAAGAGTTAGTCCTTGGGGAACTGTACAGTTGAGGGGGCTAGCAGAAGAGGCAGATTCCCATCATGTATATGAGCCCACATAATTAATAAATGTTTTTGTAATGTTAGTAAAGTAAAGACTGAGAGGGGATAGAACTGCCTTCAACTATGTCAAGGGCTGCTCTGAAGAGGATGGTGAGGAGTTGTGTTGCATGTCTGCTGGTGGGAGGAGAAGACGGAATTGGCTTAGTTTGCAGCGAGGGAGATGTAGATAGGAAATTAGTGAAAACTTTCTACCTCTAAGGGAGCTGGGCGCTGGAAGGGGTTACCCAGGGAGGCTGTGGAATCCCCATTGCTAGAGGTTTTCAAGAAGTTAGACAAACATCTCTAGTGCTCAAATCAGGGCTGGAAAATGCAGCCCTCCCATTGGGAATTGCTTCCAGTGGTTACTCACCTTCATGCTTAAAATACTGCCATACCAATGTCCTGCCTGAGGGAAGTGGCAGAAGTCATGGGGATGGTGCTACAATGGTGTGATGGCTTCTGAGAGGGACACACCAAGGGGTAGTGATGGGAATCTGCCTCTCCTGCCAGTCTGCCCCAGTGAGTGGGGGCTAGATGATGACTGGCCGTAGCCACTGAAGCAAGGTGGGTTCAGAGGGTTGGGGGTCCCCTGGGAGAGGAGACCCAGAGCATGGGGGCTACTGCTGGGGTACGGAGGGACATGGGTAACAGGAGAGACACCAGCCTACAGAGGGCGCTCTGTACACTGGAAAAGAGCTAATTCCCAAGATGACCAGCAGGAGGCGCTGTCGCGGTGAGTATGGCTTCACTACAGGCCCCCACCCGTCACCCCCCACAACAACAAATATTATTACATAGTTGTGGATCCATGTATGAAGTGGGTGAAAGCAATTCCCATTAAAACAAATGCTGCTTCCACCGCGGCCCATCAATTGTTCAGTGTGGCATTCAGTCAGTGGGGATGGCCTAAAGAAATTGATTCAGACCAGGGCCCACATTTTACTGGGGAGGTTATGCAAGAGTTATGTAAATGCTGGGAATTAAGCAACATTTTCACCTTGCTGGATTAGTGGAATGTACTAACTGCATGGTAAAGGAGGCATTCTGAAAAATGGTAAACTATAATGGAAAGAATTGAGATGAAAGATTCCCAGTAATTCTTATGGCCTTAAGATTGGCTTCAATGAACCACGGATATACCCACTTCATGGCCATGGCGGGGAAAAATATGAAGGGCCCACAACAGTGGTGGCTGGGTACAGAGTGCTGATCGACCAGTGGATACAGGACTTATCTATACAACTGGAAGAGAACTACAAAGCTACTTATGACCGAGCTCATAGCGGGGAGTCAGTGTGGTCACTCAATTAGGGTGAACTGCAAAGAATGGGGCAGACAATCCCCATATAGCTGGTGGATATTCCAATACTTAGATTTACCAAACCAGCATAAAATAGCTTCTCTATTACCTTCCTGGTTACTCAGAAGTTCAAACAACACAGTTCCCATAGAGTGATCCAGCCTCAGGCCTCCATCCAGGCACCCATCAAATATGAAAATTTCTGTAAATCTTATTTCATCATATAAAAGAAAAGGTTATGCCAATCCCAAAGTATCGGGCACATTACCTCCCAGGTTAATGACTACTCTAGATCTTACCCAAATACATGTTACAGCCAGTTCTTAATAACTAAACTAAATTATTTTAAAAAACAAAAGAGAGAGAGTATGGTTAGAGGATCAATATATGTACAGACATGAGTTCAATTCATTGAGGTGCAGATTCATCTCAGAGAGGGTGAGCTTTGTAGTTGCAAAGAGTTCCTTTAGAATTCAAGAATCAGAGGGGTAGCCGTGTTAGTCTGGATCAGCAGAAGCAACAAAGAGTCCTGTGGCACCTTAAAGACTAGCTATTGAGCACGCATCCAACGAATGCACCTTAAACTACTAAGCATGCATCCAACAAATGCACCTTAAAGACTATTAAGCATGCATCCAACGAAGTGGGTATTAGCCCACGAAAGCTTATGCTTCAATACTTTTGTTAGTCTGTAAGGTGCCACAGGACTCTTTGTCGCTTCTTTAGAATTCAGTTCATAGTTCATAGCCTGGTGATATTGGTGGTGTGGGTAAGAAGAACCATCTGGAAGGTCCAGATGGCCAGCTTGCAAGTTTAACTAGTAGCGTTGCTGACCGTTCCTGGGCACATACCCTAGTAATGTAGCAGGGGTATCCCATGGCAAAGACTGCTCTGGTGAAATTGTCATTGTGGAGGGGAATTGCAGGCCTGAGACCTGATCAATGCCCCCTTCCCCCATTAAAAAAGACTTGGTTGAAACTCAGGGACTAAACTAAAATAAAAGAGAGAGGGATTGCTGTGCTGCTGATAAAGCCCCACGACCCCAGGAATGTCCCTAATGAGAGTTATAACCACCAGGGAGGTAAAGATGCTGGGAAATTAGGGAGGATCCTTAAAGAGACTCAACAAGTGGGAAGATGAACTCTGAGCAGTGTTTTATGCTGCCCCTCTACACAAATGGAGGAGGTCACAACTGAGTGACCTTTTGGGCATGAAAGATAAAATGTAAAGAACTCGGACAGGAAGAAGGACATGGAGGTGCCGGTGCATAATTGGTTAAACATTTTGTTATTTAGGGGTGTAGGATCATGTGACAGGTTCAGTAAAGTTGAAGGAGGGAGCTAGTTTTACCTTTAGAATGTAAATGAAGCAAGGCTCTTTGGAAACCATTTCTGGGTTGCAGTTCAACATCTAGCTGCTGGATCTCTGTCCCGTGATGTGCAGAGGCATCGCCAGGAACCCCAGATGAATGAATCCTGACAGGCCATCGGGTAAAATTTGTCTGTTTATTGGGAGTGGTGAGTATAAGAGATTTGCTTGGTATATGTGTGTGTTGCTAAGAAATAAATGTTTAGAGCTCATAGACGCATAGACTCTAAGGTCCAAAAGGACCGTTATGATCATCTAGTCCAGGAGTCGGCAACCTTTCAGAAGTGGGGTGCCGAGTCTTCATTTCTTCACTCTAATTTAAGGTTTCTCGTGCCAGTGATACATTTTAACATTTTTAGAAAGTCTCTTTCTATAAGTCTATAATGTAGAACTAAACTATTGTTGTATGTAAACTAAATAAAGTTTTAAAAATGTTTAAGAAGCTTCGTTTAAAATTAAATTAAAATGCAGAGCCCCCCAGACCGGTGGCTAGGACCTGGGTAGTGTGAGTGCCACTGAAAATCAGCTCACGTGCCGCCTTCGGCACTCGTGCCATAGGTTCTACCCCTGATCTAGTCTGACCTCCTGCACAATGCAGGCCACAGAATTTTACCCACCCATTCCTGTAATATACCTCCCACCTATTGCTGAGCTATTGAAGTCCTCAGGTCTTGGTTTAAGGACTTCAAGGCTCAGAGAATCCTCCAGCAAGTGACCCATGCCCCCTGCTGCAGAGGAAGGTGAAAAACCTCCAGGGCCTCTGCCACTCTGTCCTGGAGGAAAATTCCTTCCCGACCCCAGATATGGCGATCAGCTGAACCTTGAGCATGTGGGCAAGACTCACCAGCCAGACACCCAGAAAAGAATTCTCTGTAGTACTTAGATCCCATCCCCTCCTCCTTTCCCTCATATACCACCAGGCCCATCTATTACCATAGTCAAAGATCAGTTGCCAGAATTATGTTATCCCATCACACCATCTCCTTCATAAACCTATCAAGTTTTGTCTTGAAGCTAGATAGGTCTTTTGCCCCCACGGCTTCCCTTGGAAGGCTGTTCCAGAATTTCACTCCTCTGATGGTTAGAAACGTTCATCTAATTTTGAGTCTAAACCTCCTGTTGGCCAGTTTATATCCATTTGTTCTTGTGGCCATATTAGTACATAGCCTAAATAATTCCTCTCCCTCCATGGTATTTATCCCTCCGATATATTTATGGAGAGTAATCATAGCTCCCCTCAGCCTTCTTTTGGCTAGACTATAGAACCCAAGCTCCCTGACTCTCTCCTCACAAGATAGGTTTTCCATTCCTCGGATCATCCTAGTAGCCCTTCTCTGCACCTGTTCTAGTTTGAATTCATCCTTCTTAAACATGGGAGACCAGAACTGCTCACAGTATTCCAGATGAGTTCTCACCAGTGCCTTGTATAATGATACTAATACCTCCTTATCTCTACTGAAAATACCTCGCCTGATCCATCCCAAGACCACATTAGCTTTTTCCACGGCCATATCACATTGGCTGCTCATAGTCATCTTGTGATCAACTAATACTCCAAGGTCCTTCTCCTCCTCTGTTACTTCCAATTGATGCGTCCCCAGTTTATAACTAAAATTCTTCTTATTAATCCCGAAGTGCATGACCTTACACTTCTCACTATTAAATTTCATTGTGTTCCTGTTACTCCAGTTTACAAGGTCATCCAGGTCTTCCTGTATGATATCCTGGTCCTTCTCTGAATTGGCAATACCTCCCAGCTTTGTGTCATCTGCAAACTTTATTAACACACTCCCACTTTTTGTGACTAGGTCAGTAATAAAAAGATTAAATAATATTGGTCCCAAACCAATCCCTGAGGAACTCCATTGGTAACCTCCCTCCAGCCTGACAGTTCACCCTTCAGTATCACCCGCTGTAGTCTTCTCTTTAACCAGTTCCTTATACACCTTTCAGTTTTCATACTGATCCCCATCTTTTCCAATTTAACTAATAATTCCCCATGTGGCACCGTATCAAACACCTTACTAAAGGTAAATTAAATCTACTGTATTTTATCTAAAAAATCTGTTACTTTTTCAAAGAAGGAGATCCGGTTGGTTTGGCACGATCTACCTTTTGTAAAACCAAAATCTACCTTTTGTAAAACTGAACTGTGCGAAGCTCTTTTGCTAGGAAGAGGTTCCACAAACCCACAAAGCCCTGAGCCCCATGGGTAAAAATAGGTGCCTTACACCCTAAGCCCTCTGTAGGAAAAGGGTGGGGTGCCTAAATTGATTAGGTCATGTCTTGAGCCCTCGGTAGGGGATAAACGGGGTTCCCTAAATTAAGCAGGTAACACTGCTTGGCTGAGATTATCCCCTTTGGTGAAAGCCTTCCCAGACAACGTGAACCCAGCAGCCCATCCTGCGTCCCAGAACTCAGCGCAGTAACTTCTCAGGAAGGTCTAGGCACCTGAAAGGATTCAGTGTCCAGTAAAGGCTCATGAAACTGAGCCGGACTTTTCTGGAAGGATCATGAGCTACCAGGGCTGCTGTAGAAGGAAATTGTAAATGTCTCCTTCCAGCACATGTTTGTTTGACGGGTGTCGGGGGTTGGCCCCTGGTTATTTTGGTTCTCGTCTGTTCCATAGACCCTCAAATCTGGGGGCAGGGGGTGGGGGTTGTTTGTTTTCTCTTTGTTGTTCCCTCTCTGGATGGAGAGAGAGACCAGGCAGGAAAAACATCTCCTGAAAACATACCCGATAAGCGCCTCTAAGATTCCAAAAATTGTAAGAAAGGGCAAGGAAATGCATTAGATTGAGGGTCGGCAACCTTTCAGAAGTCGTGTGCCAAGTCTTTATTTATTCACTCTAATTTAAGGTGTCGCATGCCAGTAATACATTTTAACATTTTTAGAAGGTCTCTTTCTATAAGTCTATAATATAGAACTAAACTATTGTTGTATGTAAAGTAAATAAGATTTTTAAAATGTTTAAGAAGCTTCAATTAAAATGTAACTAAAACGCACAGCCCCTCGGACCGGGGCAGTATGAATGCCACTGAAAAATCAGCTTGCATTACTTGTAGTTACTTGTTGCACACTGGAAATGCAAAGGTCAGGGCAGACTGCAAAAGGGAAGGCAGATCCTCCCAAGACTGGTGGGTAACACTGACATTAGACTCACCAACCTGTCAGAAACGGAGCTCGTGATCCCCCACACTGGTTATCAAGTAGCTGAAAAAAGGAACCACACAGCCCCCTTTACTGAATTCCAGTTCTCTGGCTTCCAACCAGCACCTTGGTCCAGTCCAGTGAAAAGTTATCTAAAAACTCTGCTCACTCCACAAAATGTTTTTCTGACCCTAGGGCCAGTCAAATTGCCAGGTCAGTAGAGGTTTGGATCTTACCCAAAATACCAACCTGCCAGCCAATCCTTTAGTCTGTAAAACTAAAGGTTTAGTTAGAAAAGAAAAGAACAGGAAGAGGGTTGTTAAATGGCAAAACACTCGGATACACACCTAAGACTTCAAAGTCCATAGATCAGATTCTTAGCAGTATTGGTGAGTCTGCTGGCTTGAAAGTCCCGCTAGAAGACATCCAGCGTTTGGATGGGTCATTCAGTCCTTTATTTAGTGCTTTAATTTGTAGAAAAAGTTCCTCCAGGGGTAAGAAGCAGGATTGAGACAAACTGGAGATGATGCAGCTATGATTTTATATCTTTTGCCATGTTGCTTGTATGTCCTCTGCCCCAAACACAAGCTCACAGCACACTGACATGGAAAAACACTTGGAGTTCCCTGTCCATAGGCCTGTCCCTACATGTCATGGGTGTAACCCTGGCTTCTCTCAAGGGGTTCATTGAACAGCTGATTGCCTTCGATAGGCCATCAAGCAGGTTCCGTGGTGGCCTTCACACTTACTTTTGAACACACTCATTCCTCATTCACACACAAACCAGAACTGATTTACACAGAACATTAGAACAGGAACATCAAATTGCAATGCAAGGAAAAAACCTACCACTGCATCCTTTTACTTATTTTAAAATGCTGAACCTACAACCAAGTGATGACCCTAAAAGGTCTGTTACTACCTTGAAATCAGCCCAGACCCAGATTCTGGTTGATGCATCTCTACCAATGGCCCATTAGGTCATTCCTTCCTGCTATTCAAAAAGGGGGCTGGCAAGATTTGGTCAAATCATACACCAATATATTTAATACAGGCTACATTATTAATTTTAATTTTAATTTTAAATTATACAAAATACAAAGATAAAATCCTATTTCTACATTGAGATGTGGCCATACCTGGGGTGGGGCAGAGAAATACCATTGAACTGAGTGTACAACTGCACTTTGCTCTGTCAATAAAAACATAGGGAGTATTTTTTCCTATTTCTTCATAATTACTCTTAAAATTTTCTATCCCCAGCTCTGGGAGGGGAATGGAGTCTAGTGGGTTACAAGAAGGGGGCTGGGAGTCAGGACGCCTGGGTTCTCTCCCGGCTCTGAGAGGGCAGTGGAATCTGGGGGGTTAGACCAGGGTGAGGTCGGGAGCCAGGACTCCTGGAATCTCTCCCTGGTTGTGGGAGGGGAGTGGGGTCTAGTGGATGGAGTAGGATTGGCTGAAATTCTGGACTTTTGACTCCTACTTCCACCGTGGGAGTTGGGGCAGGATTCCTGGGCTCTCTCCCAGCAGCGATCCCTTCCAGAATAAGTGGAGCAGATAATCCCTTCGCCAGCTGATCTGGGAAAGGGCGGAGAGTTGCGTGTGTGGGAAGATGTTGATGGTTTCATGATAGTGCTGGCAGTTCTCAGTCTGTGGCTTCCCCTTCTCTGGCTGTTTGAGTTGATGTTCGCTGGTTCTGCGGGTAGATCACAGCTCCCCCTGCCTTGGGATTTGGATTCCAGAGCCCGGCGAGTTCGAGGATCCCAGGGTGAAGGAGAGAAGAGAGTGTCAGAGAGTGAGAGAGGAGAGAACCTCAGACAAAGGTATCTGGGAAATGGGGTGTTGTGAGGGGAGTGTGGGAATGGTACTGGAAGCTGGACTGAGCTGAGACAGAGAGAATGGGGGCGTGAGAACGAAAGACTGGGGATCTTGGGGGCAGGGACTGCCTCTCACTGTGCGTCTGTGCAGGGCCCGGCGAGATGGGGACCCTGATCTTGGCCTGAGGGGGGTGGAGGGATGTCCGTGCAGTCCCCAGGGAGACGGGGACCCTGATCTTGGCCTGAGGGGGGTGGAGGGATGTCCGTGCAGTCCCTGGGGAGACGGGGACCCTGATCTTGGCCTGAGG
>ML677520.1:225543-253195 GCA_007922305.1 Dermatemys mawii
GCTCTCCCCTGGGGGTCAGGGCTGGCCCCAATGCCCCAGGGCGGCGCTAGGGGGCGCTGTGCTGCAGGGAGCGACATCTCTGCATAAGGCTAAGACTCTGTCCTGGGTATTTTTAGCAAATGTCACTGGCCGGTCGTGGGCAATAAACCATCCATCAAGGACGCCCGGGCCCGGCTCTCTGGGGCTGGTCATGGAGGTCCCGTAAAACCACAGAATCTGCAACGTCCGTGACCAACCTGTAGCTTCAACTCTGCACCTCGGAGCCTCCAGAAACAAATATTTTCCATTTTTGCAACTCTTTGCCCCCTCTCCCCCTGCCCCGTCCCCAGCCTCCCCACTGATCCGCTGTGCGGCCTGGGAGTTGAAGGGTATTTACATGGCGTTTCAGAGGCTGCGGGGAAGGGCCCCAGGGCTGGCTGACCGGGCGTGAGCTGCCAATCTCCAGCTTACCAGGGAAATTGCCTCGGGGGGGATTTTTCCACATTCTGGTTGCTGGAGTCTTGGGAGCGGAGGCCAGCACGGGGTGGATGTGGGGGACGGTCTGGGGCTTTCCTGGTGGATAAATCACAGATAGATTAAAAAGTGGGGGAATGGGAACTAACGTGAGAAAGAGACTAACACTGCCCACTAGCCCCCACTCCTCTCCCAGAGCCAGGGAGAGAACCCAGGAGTCCTGGCTCCAGATCTCTCCCTGCTCAAACCCACCAGCCCCCACTCCTCTCCCGGAGCCAGAACAGAAACCAGGAATCCTGCCTCCCAGCACCCCACAAACACACACACTCTAACCACAAGACCCCACTCCCCTCCCAGAGCTGGGGAGAGAACCCAGGAGTCCTGACTCCCAGCCCCCCTCCCTCTAACCCACCAGACCCCACTCCCTCCCAGAGCTGGGCAGAGAACCCAGGAGTCCTGACTCCCAGCCCCCCTCCCTCTAACCCACCAGACCCCACTCCCTCCCAGAGCTGGGGAGAGAACCCAGGAGTCCTGACTCCCAGCCCCCCCGCTGCTCTAACTCACCAGACCCCACTCCCCTCCCAGAGCCAGGGACAGAACCCAGGAGTCCTGACTCCCAGCCCCCCGCTGCTCTAACTCACCAGACCCCACTCCCCTCCCAGAGCCAGGGACAGAACCCAGGAGTCCTGACTCCCAGCCCCCCGCTGCTCTAACTCACCAGACCCCACTTCCCTCCCAGAGCCAGGGAGAGAACCCAGGAGTCCTGGCTCCTAGCCCCCGTCCCTCTAACCCACCAGCCCCCACTCCCTCCCAGAGCTGAGTAGAGAACTCAGGAGTCCTGGCTCCCAGCAACACTCCCTCTAACCCACCAGCCCCCACTTCCCTCCCAGAGCCGGGGAGAGAACCCAGGAGTCCTGGCTCCCAAGCCCCCTCTCTCTAACCCACCAGACCCCACTTCCCTCCCAGAGCCGGGGAGAGAACCCAGGAGTCCTGGCTCCCAGGCCCCCTCTCTCTAACCCACCAGACCCCACTTCCCTCCCAGAGCCGGGGGGAGAACCCAGGAGTCCTGGCTCCCAGCCCCCCTCCCTCTAACCCAGCAGCCCCCACTCCCTTCCCAGAGCCGGGGAGAGAACCCAGGAGTCGAGACCCCCCAGCTCACCTCCCAGGGCTGGAGACTCCTGGCTTTGAGGGTGCCCACTGCTGGCTGGAGGGTCCCAGGGCCGGGCGCCGGGGCAGCTGGGCCCAGGCAGAAATTCACTTTCGTTTTCAGGTCGAGCAGGAACCTCAAACCCTGCTCTGGGAGGGACGTGGCCGCTTGGCTCCCACCGAGCAGACTCAGTCACTTCCCCTGGGGCCGCTGCCCTGCCTGGGAGTCAGAGTCTCTGCCCGCTCTGGGCAGGGCTGAAAGGGGGGTGGCCTGGGGTGACACAGCTGGGGGCAGGATGGGGCTGAGGGGGCAAAATCGGGGGTGGGGGTGGGAGGGACGATTTCATTTATATTTGGCTGGCAGATCCTCCCGGGGAACGGTTCGCGGGGCGGGTGCCAGCCCAGCAGTGACCCTCTGGATTTTTAACTGTAACGTTTTCTTATTTCTATAGCACGTTTGTTCTGTTGCCTCGCGACCCCCGGGCTACAATGGCCTCCCCCGCGTCTAACTGAGGGGCCCGGGGCCCCAGGACTGGGTTTCTCTGGAGCGTTCGCCCGACCGTCCCTGGGTCCACGGCTCGGATCAGGGGTTTTCTTCACATTTCCCAGGCCAGCTCCTGGCCTACACAGGTCGGCGCCGTAACAAACGGGTGTGTCAGTTACACGGCAAAGGGGTGCAGGTTATAAACAGGACCCAAACCCTCCTATTGTGGTGGCCACATTTCCCTAGGCTGAGTACGGGGCACCTGGTAAAACGGACGCTGAATTTGCTCGAATCTGAGTCATCAAGCAGAACCATGCAGCACAAACGGTCAAATCACCATCACGTTGCCTGATGTGGGTCTCCAGGTGCCGCCTTTGGTGCCTGATGTTGTATCTTCCCGAGACAACCCGGGGGGGGGGGCAGGCAGGGTCTCTCCCCCGTGCTCCCTGTGAGCGGGAGCAGCGTGTCTCGTCCTGTCTGCACAGTGCCGAAAGGCAGCGAACACCCCCGAGCTGCTGGCCACCGATGTAACCCAGCCGCCTCCTGCCCCCCAGCTACAGAGCGGCTCCTTAGCTTAGCTGGTGGGGTGGGGAGGCTCCCCCGTGCCAGCGCAGTGCGGGGCTTTGACACACGCAGGGCTCGGCTCCTCCTGGCCAGCGCCCCCTGCTGGAAGGTCTTGGGCTTTCCCGGGGTGCCGGCCCCGCCAGGGTCAGTGGGGGAGGAAGAAGCTGCCGGCCAGGCTGCCGGGGAGCCGAGCGCTCCGCCCAGGGGCTGGTTCTCCGCCCCGCGCTGTGAGCAGGACGCGTCCCGTTGGGGGGTTACGGGGGAGCAGAGGGGCTGGGGAGAGGACGGCGAGGGGGGGCACGTAAAGGGCTGATGTGGGGGCAGCAGGGGCGAGACGGAACCGGCTGCTGCGTGGTGCCTGCCCCCACACACATCTTGCGGTGCCGGCCGGAAACGGGGCCCGTGGGCCAAGAGCTGCAGGACCCCACGCGCTGCAACTTCGCCTGGCACCAGCCTTGCACCCCCCCCCCACTCACCGCTGGCGAGCAGGGATCCGGCAGGCAGCAGCACCCCCAATCCTGATGCGGGGGAGGGGACAGAAAAAACGGGACAATTGGCCCATTTTTAAGAAAAAGTCGGGGCACCTGCAGGAGAGCAGGAAACACGGGACCGTCCCTTTAAACCCGGGATGTGGTCACCCTCCCCATCACTTCACTTCATTTCTCAGCTACGGGATCCAGAGCAGCCACAAACAGCAATCCAGAGCCGTTCGCCAAGCAATGAGTTCTAGTTTAAAACCCCCTGAACGTCTCATTATAACCAGACATTGAAATCACCCTCAGTCCCCGGCTAAGAGGGACCCCCACGGTGTTGAGATACTTCATCGGCTTCGGCCTTCCAACGAGCCTCTGGCCTGGAAAATATCAGATAACTGCGTAAGTGCAACACGTGATCTCATCACGTGCAACAAAAGGATGAAAGGTCTCGAAAACACGAGCGCGGAGGGACGATTGACAGAACTGGGTTTGTTTAGTGTGGAGAAGAGGAGACCGAGAGGGGACATGGTCACAGCTTTCAAGGACCTAAAACGTTGTTACAAGGAAGATGGAGGAAAATGGTTCTTCTTAACCTCGGAGGACAGGACGAGGAATGGGCTAAAACTGCACGGCAAGAATTCGCCAGCGTGCTCATTCCAACACGCTTTGCACCCTGGGATACCTACCCAGCGTGCAATGGGCTTACGCCACTACAGCAGACGCTGGTGCGCGCAGAGCGCGGTGGATTCACCCCGTTTGCAGCTTATTGACATCCGGGAAAACGAGTCTGGTACGACCGCCTGGCAAGACCAACCGGCTTTTCAAAGGAGCCCTGTCGGCAGGTGTCCTCCAGCATGTTCTGGGCCAGTGGAGAACGAGCCCACGTTAAAACACACACTGGAGTTGTGGAGGGGGCACACATGCAAGACAACACTGATGAGACAACGCAGATTGAACTGTAACACCGTTTCTGTGAGCCAGGGTAACTGGAGCCTGGCGTGCAGAGCGAGGGAGCAGGCGGGGCCTTCGGAAAGGAAGCGGACGTGCCACGATGAGACACGGACGAACGGCGTTCCAGGATGAAAGAAGAAAAGAGGTTCAGTTTCTACTCCCAAAGGGCTGGATTCTGATCCCAGCTCCACCAGGGTCAAACCGGAGTCACCCCCTGACTGCAGTGGGGCAGAGCCGGATTCTGATCCCAGCTCCCCTTGGTTCAACCCAGAGCCACCCCACGTGACACCCACACTGCAAACCCCAGCAGGCCAGTAAACAGAACCCGGCATTTAGAAGTGTTTAAAAGGTTTTTCAGTCCAGTCTCGTGGTTTTTAGCAGACTCTGTTCCCGGATAAATCCACAGCCAGGGGAAGTCAGCGGAGAACATTCAGCTGCAGACAGGAGCCCAGGTGTCGGTGCTGGGCGAAGAAGATGCTGGTGGCTCCCTGGCCCGGCTGTTTTTCTTCCTTCAGGTGTTTGAACTTTTCAAAGTCTCCCTGATGCTCCCGTCTAAACTGGTCGAGCTCCCGCGCCCGTTGGATGAAGGGTCCCGGGCCCTGGGGCTTGGCCAGGTCGTAGCTCAGCTGGAGGTACCGTTCCGGGCTGCACCTCATCAGCCTCACCTCCAGCCTGAGTGCCTCCAGCACCAGGTTCTTCAGGGAATTCTCTTCCTCCGTCCGGTGCCAGTCGAAGAAATTCAGCAAGGGCAGGAAGTAGCTGGGCAGCTGTTTCTTCTCCAGGCTGAACTCCAGCATCTTCAGCAGGGTCCCCAGGGCATCCAGCACCGTGGCCCAGTTCTCTGTCTCGGGGTTGAGGTCAGAAGCCCAAAACAGGACCGTCTGCAAGAGAAGGAGTGAAACAGTTGGAAGAAGAAACACACAGCTCTAACCACTAGATCCCACTCCCCTTCCCAGAGCTGGGGAGAGAACCCAGGAGTCCTGGCTCCCAGCCCCTCCCTGCTCTAACCACTAGACCCCACTCCCCTCCCAGAGCTGGATAAAACCCAGCCCTCTCCGCCCTCCCTCCCCTGCTGCTCTACCCACTAGATCTTTCTCCCCTGTGCCTGTGGATGCTCATATCACTCATTCCCCACCCCCTCCCACCCTGCCCTCCCCGTCTGAGTCACCTTGAGGTGGTAGGAGGTCAGGACGTTGCCGTACCGCGGCCCCCACTTCTCCAGGTTGATTTGCTTCAGCAGCTGCAGTGCCTCCCGCCTCCACCCAGCACCGTCGAGGTCAATGTCCCGGAGGAGTCGGGTCTCAGCCAGGGCGTAGGTGAGCCTGGGGTGGGGGACAGGAGGGGGGAATGAGACAGGGCTGAATGGGAGAACGGGGTCAGACAGACCGTCGTCCCAAACCCGCACTGGTGTGTGGGGGTGTCCCTGCGCCCCCTGCTTGTGGGGATGGCCCCTGCTCTGTGCGTGTGTCCTTGACCCCCCCATGCTGGAGGGGATGAGCCCCCGTCTGTGTGTTTTTGTTGCCTTCTGCTAGAACAAAGGAGATTTGCACGTTTACCTCCAATACAGATTCTTGGCCACCAGGTCGGTCCTCGTTTTGTAAATTTCCATGATATTCCAGGTGGGTTTGATCCGCTCAGTGCCCTGCTCCCAGTCCCACCAGTCGGAGAGCCACCGGAGATCCTGCCGCGGCCAGTCCATGGACATGTCCACTTTATCCCGGATGGTGGGCACCAGGTCTATGGACACAGCTCGGCCGTCCACCTCTGCACTGAGCTGCACGGCAGAGCAGTTTGCAAAGTCGCTCAGTCTAACGTTGCCTTGGAGAGGGCAAGACAGAGGAGCGGGGGTCAAATGCAAACAGCTGACAGGTCAAAGCTTTGCAGATCTGAGATGATGGAAGGGCAAAGATTAACGGGATGAGGCCAAGATCCCAGGACTCCTGGGTTCTATTTCTGAATCTTCTTTTGAGTAGCTGTGACATTGGCTAACTTCATCTCCATGGACACATGGTCAGTTAGTGGAAGCACTGAAAAGTGAAACCAGGAATCCTGACTCCCTAACCCCTAACTCTGGGAACTCCACTGTGCGAGAGATTATGAAGGAACAATGAAAAATTTATCAGACAACAACTCTGCTGGTGCCCCTCACTCCTGATCTGCAGCCCCTGCTAGCCCAGTCCTGACCCCCCAGCTCTGCCGGTGTCCCTCAGTCCTGACCTCAGCCCTCTTTTAAATTTATTTCCCATTTTACCCTTTGCAATTTAACAATTTTCCTTTCTGCATTTCCCTCCTCAGTGGTGCTTGTAATTTCTCCGCTTACAGAGCACCTTATTGTGTCTCTTTTATACTTACTAATTCCGGGAGCAGGGTTTCTTCTCTCTAAAAACAGAGATGGGGAAAGAAAAGGGCTAGTTAAAATCTGTGACACTCAGAGTCTTGTATACAAGGCTGATCACAAAGATAAAACTGGAAGAAGATGCTGAGATTCCAGCAGGGTTGGAAGAAGTCAGATTTCTTTGTGTCTATATTAACCAAGTCTCGGCCAGCTCACAGTTACAGCTATGGGATGGCGGAAGTGTTGAAATCAACACACACCGGAAATATGATCAGCTGGGCCTGTTCCACACTCAGTTAATCCACTGATTAACCACTTCACTTTCGGGGATGATTTTTATCCCAGGAAAGAAAATCTGCACAACCCCGGTGTGCTGCTCCGCTTGGGGCACTTAGAACCGTAAGCCAGTTTGTTACCGCTCCGCCTTAGCAGAGAGAGCTTTGCTGGAGATCAGACTGCACCAGCTCCCTGCCACCCCATTGTCCGCCTCACCCACGAACCCCTGGGGACTCTGACCATCCAAACCTTGCCATGCAGATAACAATCAGTGACGCCCATCCCACGTTCCCCAGAGACCTCTCCCTGCAGGTCCAGTCCCTCTATTTCAACACCCCCAGAAATTACTAGGTTCGCTGCTGCCAAGGGACAAAGCACTGGGACGGAACCGACTTCCTTCACAGACTCTGCAACGTTAACAGCCTCTCTCTGAACTCCATCCTGGCCACCAGGGATGTCACCTCCCTGTACACCGACATCCCGCCCATGACGGCAGAACTTCCCGCCTCGGATAGCTACAAGACAACGGACGACCCTCAGCTACCCGCCCCACGCTCGTCCGTTTCATCTTCACCCGGAGCAACTTGACATTCAGCAACAAAAACTGTGTTCAAACCACGGGAGCAGCCATGGGTACGAAGACGGCTCCCCAGTATGTCAAACTCTTCACGGGCCACCTTGGGGAGGAATTTCTGGACAAGTGCACCACGAACCCAATGCTCTACCTGAGATGCATTGGTGATATTCTCATGATCTGGACAGACGACCTAAACTCCCTCAGAGATTTCCACCACAACTTCAGCCACCCCGACCTGTCCATTAAACTCTCTCCGGAGCGCTCCCATGCTAGTACCAACTTCCAGGGCACTGCGATCTGCTTCTACAGGGGAACCCTACAGACAACCACACACGAGACCCCTGGATCACCACGCCTGCCTTCACAGATCCAGTAACTACCCCAAACACACCGAGGAATCTGTTCTCCACAGCCAGGCACTCAGATACCACAGACTGTATTCCCAGGAAAAAGTCCAGGACACCCACCTTAACACACTTAGAGCTGCCTTCATCAAACAAGGACACTCCACCATAGGAGCAGATCACGCCATGGAACGGGCCATCCAAATACACTGAGATAACCTGCTTCAGTACAGAGGGGAACCACATAGTTGTCACGTACCACCCCAGACTGGAGCCCCTACTGGGTATCATCAAATAATTACACCTCATACTGATGGGGACCCCATTTTGAAAAAAATCTTCCCTGAGCCCCTTCTTCTGGCCTTCCCCCAGGCCCCAACCTCATCGTCAGAAGCAGGCTCCCCACAGACCAGGACTCACCAACTCAGCGCAGCACCAGACCCTGCCAGAGCAACAGATGCCAAACCTGGGGACATATCTCCGCTGCTACAATGATCGACACCCCCCACAATGCACCTTTCAAGACCCATAGATCCTAGACGTGTCCATCACATAAGAACGGCCAGACTGGGTCAGACCAAAGGTCCATCTAGCCCAGTGTCCTGTCCGGCCGACAGTGGCCAATGCCAGGTGCCCCAGAGGGAATGAACAGCACAGTGAATCATCAAGTGATCCATCCCCTGCGCCCATTGCCAGCGTCTGGCAAACAGAGGCTCCTGACACCATCCCTGCCCATCTCAGCTGCCAGCTCCGCACATGTTCAATTTCACAGCACAGAGCCTACCAGCAGTGAAACTGACATACTTGTCGATTTCACGCTGCTAGAGCCTTGGGGTGCCCAGCTGGGAGAAGGGAACCTGGGAGGGAAGCATGGCTCTAGCTGAATGAATGACAGCCAACAGGGGTGTAAGTACCGCAGTGTCTATAGGGACCCTGCGTCACCCTAAGGACACTGAAAGCCCTGTACCTCACATGGAGGTGGGGTTATGATGTCAGTGATGTCGGGCGTTTCCATCAGCAGGAATAAGGCTGTAGTGTAGACACAGACAGAGGGAGGTTGACGTAAGCTGCCTTAGGTCGACCTAACTCTGAAGCGCAGACCAGGCCTTCGCTAAAGGTCGGGTTAAAGAAAAACCTTGTTGCGATGGCCTGGGTGTAACCTGGGGCAAGGCAGGCCCAGGTCTCCAGCCAAAACAAGGACACATCCAAGAGGCTTAGCTGGGCATTGTGGGGTGTGTGTGTGTGTGTGTGTGTGTGTGTGTGTGTGTGTGTGTGTGTGTACACCTACATACAGAAGCAGGAAGAAAGCCCAGCAGCCGGGATTAGAAGTGCTGCTGGTAATGTAGCCCTGAGATAGAGCTAGAAGAAAAGCTTTTTGGGCAGAGCGCTGTCTGTAAAGGCTTGGGGTACCATAGTTCAGGTTCCCAAACACAGGACACTGTGTGTGGAGGGAACTGGGGAGCACAGTTGGGGGTGCTGGAAGGGGTACCTGCAGTAGGGGTGCTCACTGGAGGTGGGGGGCAGTGCCGCTCCCTGTCACGGTGGCAGGGCGGCTGGCACAAGACCAGGACAGAACGACAGCTGTCCATCGACTCCCTGTGGGACTCAGGGCTGGGAACCGGGGCCTGGAATCTGGCAGCTGAGATGCAGAGGAATGGACCAATCAGCTGCGGATGCAGGGGAGGGACC
Organism: Dermatemys mawii; assembly: GCA_007922305.1. Classification (NCBI taxonomy): domain Eukaryota; kingdom Metazoa; phylum Chordata; order Testudines; family Dermatemydidae; genus Dermatemys; species Dermatemys mawii. The sequence goes on from ML677520.1 coordinate 234,839, forward strand.
CATCGAGAAGCAGTCCAATTAAGGCTCCTTCTGAGCTACAGCATCTGCTCTGTTATTTCAGAAATTCACCCGGGCAGAAGACGAAAGCCCCGGACGTACGGTAACCCTAGGAAAGGCAGGTTTGGAACAGGGAGCAGAGAATCTGGTTTTCGGTTGCCTGATTTCTACTAGGTTCAGGGAAACAGGACTTTCTGCACAAACTTTGTCAACAAACAAGATTGCATCAAAGAAAATACTTGACTCTTATCATTAGTTCCTCCGCCTAACAGGAACAACCACCAGCTCCCCAGATTTGGTCACCTACCCCGGGCAAAAGCCCTCCTGGTCTGGAATGCCAAGATGGATCAATAAGGGGACCAGGATCCTGACCACCATGAGCCAGACGTTTTCCCATGAAAGCTCTCGCCATCTTGGAACTTCCTGACAGAGATGAGCTAAGAAATCCAGCTCTAGAAGGAAGGAGACGGGTGGAAGGCAGCCGCCCGGCTTTGGAATTGGGCCCGGCCTAGGCCTTGAGAGACATTTACAAGAGTTTTCAACCCTTTTTCTGACCCCCAGAGGCCCATAGGGGAGAGATCAAATCTCTTAGTGCAGACAAAGCCAGCTGGTCTTGGGATCTACGATTCTAATCACCGACCAAAGCTTGATTAACGCAGAGCTAAGGTTGCCTGATAGTAACTCACGCCCTGGCCTGTAGTATTGCCTAGGAAATACAGAGTTAAGGGTAAACGCCTGCACAGGCCTAATTCTGGCACTAGCCCGAGAATGACCCCTTCACCCTACAGCTGCAGTGCCTGGATTATGTGTGGGGCAGGGATTAGCTGGAGCGGCGTGGGAGAGGTGGAATTGTGATATGAGAATATCTGGGGATTAGTTTGAGGAGTGTCACAGGGTCTGTTTATCAGGCTTTGATTAATTAATGCATCACTAATGGATTAATACTCAGAGAGACACTTACCCTCAGCCAGAACATTCTTGACAAATTCATGTAACTTTCTAGCTACCAGAAATGGATCAATGCCACTACTCCAAAGATCCCTCTGAAAAGGGGGAAATATCATTTATTCTGATGCTTTAATCCACAATAAAGAGAAGCTTGGATCAGGAGTGAGGGTCACTGGCAGAGCTGGGGGAAGCCAGGGCTGTTCTAGCAGGGGGCTGTGGGTCAGGAGTGAGGGGCACCAGCAGGGCTGGGAGGGGGCAGGGCTGGGTTAATAGAGGCTGCGGGTCAGGAGTGAGGGGCACCAGCAGAACTGCGGGGGAGCTCAGGGCTGACATAACAGGGGGTGCGGGTTAGGAGTGAGGGGCACTGGCAGAGCTGGGGGTGGGGGGATCCCAGGGCTGGGCTAGCAGGGGGCTGCAGGTCGGGAGTGAGGGGCACCGGCAGGGCTGGGGGTGTGGATGACTCTGTAGGGTACATTCTGATGGGATCCCGCTTACCCGTCGCCTGTTTATTTCTTTGATGTCTTCCTCGGTGAGGTCCAAGTCGAGAACCTTCCCGTCCAAGATGTCTCTCAGCGTCACCTTGTTATAATCCACCACCAGCTTGTTCTGCCAGCGATACACCGGCACCCCGGGCTTCAGGCTCAACCAGGAAGGCAGGAAATGCAGCTCTGTGCCCGGCGCGCTGTACAGGGTACCCAGCAGGATCAGGTTCGTCCTGTACTGGATGGGGGCCAGGAAGTCGTAGTCGCTGCGGCTGGACTCTGCCCGGACGTGGAGGTCCTGGGCTTGGCTGCCCACCAGGATGGCTTCCCCCGTGAACAGCTGCACGTTCCACTCATGCACCCGAGCCATGATCCTGCTGACCAAAGCTTGCACCAGCTGGCACTCCCGCTCCCTTCTCCGGTGGTCCCTTTGCTCGGGATACACGTGGCACCGTAAGAACCAGTCAAGGAACTCCTGGGCGACTGTACAACTCTCAGCCTGTTCCTCTTCCATGTCCCTTGGCCTTCCTGCCTCACCCTGGGACTTGCCTGCCATTCCTGGGGGGGCACAGATGGCCCCTGGCAGGGCAGAGCCCCCCTCAGTCTCTGGGAAAACACTTGCCGTTCATCTCTGCACTTCCTGCAGGATGCTTCCTTTTCTGGCTGTAGCCGTTTCCTGCCCGTAGCTGAGCTGCGCAGTGGTGTGTATGTGTGGAGCGGGAGGGGGATGTTGCCGGGGGAGTACGCTGGTTATCTGTGCCAGAGGGACCTTTGGCATCTGAATTACTGAAACCGACGCACCCATAACACTGTAATAGTAGAAGTGCCAGTCAGGAGATAAAGTCCTCTCGGACTTGTGGTTTCTAGTCTAAGCAATGAGGGGTCCTTGTGGCACTTTAGAGACTAACACATTTATTTGGGCATCAGCTTTTGTGGATGAAAACCCACTTCGGCAGATGCAGCCCCCTGCTAGTCTGACTTCCTGTATAACCCAGAGCGTAGGATTGTGGTGTGAGGGGCTGTGTCCTTAAAGGCTCCCAGACTGGGGCGCTGCAAAGCTCGTAGGGTGTTGCGCAGCCAGCTGGAACCGTAATGAGGATAAAGCAGAGCCCTGGTGAGCATCGAGTGATTGGAACCAGGAGTGAATGAATGAAGAACAGACGCTGGGTGGAAGGATGGAGCAGTTATGGAGGATGGAGGTACAGGGCACTTGTGTTTCACTCTGGTGAGGAGAGAGGTTTTTAATCAGAGGGTACGTTAGTGGTGGGAATACAGCATTCAGGTCTCTTGGCCTGAGACAGAATTTGGGGGTTTGTTTGCCTGTCTGAATTTTGATCTGCTTCTGTCCTTACTACCATGTGCAGACAAGGAACAGAGACACAGGGTGTTGCATCTGCCCACAGCCAGATGGGGCTGACAGCACAATGAGAAGAGATGAGGAAGAGAGTTCAAGTGTAGCTGGGCTCGATGGGAGTTTAATAGACGAGCGTACACTTGAAGACGGCCTCGACTCCGATCTCAGGGCAAGGTCAAGCAACCAGTCGGGAGTGGGAGGCATAAGAAACACTAAAAAGCCAGAGAAAAGGTGACCCTGGCCGAAACACAACCTCACTCCTTATCCCTCCTGTGGGGTACAAAAGAGGTGATATCAAAGCCCCCGGAATGACAACCTTCCAAAACAAAACATGGCCATGAATTGTAAGGGGTGGGACCAGGGGAGGCACTACAGGTAAAATTGAGCCAGCTAAGAAAGCTGAGGGGGGCAGGAAAAGCCGTTTGGGTGTAGAGAGCCATGGAGATGCTTGCTTGGTGACCCACTAAACAGCGCACTGCCTGCATGTCAAACTCTGGACTTCTGCTTTCTGTCTGCGGGACAAAACCCGGGGGAGGGGGGTACAGAGATTCCTCGGAAGGGTGAAATATATCGAGAAATGTGTGCCTACGCCAGCTGCTCGAACCCGCCACCGGAGAGCGCTACAGTGTAAAGATGTTCCAAGGGACACGGGATGCAAATCATAATAAAGAGTCTGAGAAACAGATGGAATTGAAGAGGTCCCAGGACAGTACATGCAGAACTAAGCTGTCCATGGGCACCTCCCCAGAGATATTGGCATAGTCCTCGTGACGGGTTGGGTCACAGACACCCCTTTGGGAACTGCCACCTGATGTGCCAAACTACCTCTGGACCCGTTTTCCCTGCCAGCCTGGGACCTCAGGACCCTGCCTTGTTTGAGCCAGACGCGCTGGCCTGCTGCAAACACGGACTGAAGTCTGAACCACGTCCCCTACAAGCTGCAGGCTTAGCTGAAAACAGCTTAAGAAGTGCTCCTGTCTCCGGCACTCCCATGGTCCAAACTGGAGACCAGTGACTTGTTCATCAGAGGTACTAACAAAACCGGAGTGCCAATACACTGAAACAGAGCAGGAGCCTTTGGGCTTAATCCAGGGGTGTAAAAGAATTTCACTTCTTTAGTTATGGGAAGACCACGTAGCTGAAACTGACCATAAGCCACACATTGCTGCTGACAGCCCCTGTCTCCCGTCCTCCCAGAAAACAGAGACTATATTTTCCATCCCAAATGTATCCTTTGCCAATTGCTTCCAGACCTGGGAGAGGCGGCTGGCTGCAAACGCACTCGCTGGAGCATTGGACGCAAGTGCGCTGGAGCAAAGTTCAGAGCCTGATTTTGTACGTCGCTCAGAATTTTTAAAACTCCCGTCCGGTCTCAGACAAAACGCGGACTGTGATTGCCAGAGCTCCTGCTCGGGATGAAACCCTGCAGGAAGTAACCGAGGCTGTTAGCACAGCGGGGCTGGGACAGCAGATTCCCAGCCGCTATTATCAATATAAGGGGAGCTCTCTGCCCTAGCTGACAATTGTTTAAAGGCACAGGAGCGTGATCCCCAAGAAAAATACATTACAAAGGATACATGAAGATCATTTGGGGATTGAAATACCTCAGAGAACGGCCAGAGCCCTTTTATGCCGGCCTCACATGAACAGCGACGTTGAGGAAACTCTCCAGAGTTGCTGTATATGCGAAAAATACAGGACAAGCCAAGCAAAAGAGCCCATGTTGGTGGCGTGGGAGAAAATTGACCCCTGGAGCAAAGGAAGCCTAGATTTGTTTACACTGGCAGGAAAAACCGGTGTGCTTGTCCTAGACTCTTATTCTCACCTCCCCGGGATAACCTTACGAGAAGACACACGGGCTGAACGGCTGCTGGCGCCTATCAACTCTGTTTTTGCTAGACATGGCCTACCTGACACCGTAAACGTCTGACCGCGGCTGCAGCTCGGTGGCCAGGAGTTGAAGCCGTTTGCAGTGAAATTTGGGTTCAGAATATAGCCCCTAGTCCAGCGTTGCTCATTTGACGCTGTGACCCCAGAGGGAGATGTACTACAGAAGAATCAGCGACACTGCCAAATCCCAGGGAGGGAGAGAGATAAGGGGCATCAAAACACCTGTCTTGCCTGAGAGGGTCTCAGACAGGCAACAAGCACTAGAGAATGAATCTTTATACACAACCTGTACATACATCACCCAAAAACATTCATGAGCAGCGAGTCTCCAGTTTTCATATGATACCTTATGACACTGTTTCATAGCATAATAATACTGTATATGATCCACTGATTCAACTGTCTTATACTTATGCATATTGATTTCTTCTATAATCCCAATTATATTTGTCTGTATTAACTAAAGCAAGTGATGAGAACTCTTTCCATTCCACTGGTATCTCTGGAGGATGTTAAGCAGAAGCTACCAAATGCAGACATTTTTAAATCAGCAGGCCCAAAGAACTTGCATCCAAGAGTCTTAAAAGAGTTGGCCGAGGAGCTTGCTGGACTGTTAAGGCTGATTATCAGTAAAGCTTGGAGCACTGGGGAAGTGCCAGAAGACTGGAAGAAAGCTAATGTGCCTGTTTTTAAAAGAGTAAACAGGATGGCCTGGGTAGTTCTAGGCCTGTCAGTCTGACATCAATCCTGAGCAAGATAATGGAGTGGCTGATACAGGACTCGGTTAATGAAGAACTAAAAGATAATGTAATTAATGCAAAGCAACATGAAGCTTTCTGGCCTTAGAATCTATGAATCTCTAAGTTGTTCCAATAGTTAATTACCATCACTTGTTAACAATTTGCACTTTATTTCAAGTCTAACCCTGCCCAGCTTCAACTTGCAGCCATTGGATCTTCTTATACCCACTGACTGAGGTGGGGTCTGATCTCAGCTCCCTCAGGTCATTCTGGAGTCACCACCTGCCTGCAATGAAGGCAAGGCCAGATTCTGATCTCAGCCCCCCGGGTCAATCTGGAGTCACTCCTGATTGCAATGAGATTCTCAGTTATGCTGGGGTCATGCCAGAGCTACCCCATGTGAGCCCTTCTCTCACAAAACCCAGCAGACCGATGAAAAGAACCCAGCACTATTTATTGTTCCATATCTCAAGGTTTTGAAGTAAAATATCCGTTCCCCCAGTGTCAGTCCAGAGCAATTGCAGATCCACTGGGGTATGTCAGTTCAGACCAGAGCCCGGATATCTACCTTGGGAGCAGAGGCTGCTTACAGCTCCCTGAAGACGCTCGTGTCAAAAGACACCTTCAGGTGTTTGAACTTTTCAAAGTCTCTCTGATGCTCCCGTCTAAACTGGTCGAGCTCCCGCGCCCGTTGGATGAAGGGTCCCGGGCCCTGGGGCTTGGCCAGGTCGTAGCTCAGCTGGAGGTACCGTTCCGGGCTGCACCTCATCAGCCTCACCTCCAGCCTGAGTGCCTCCAGCACCAGGTTCTTCAGGGAATTCTCTTCCTCCGTCCGGTGCCAGTCGAAGAAATTCAGCGAGGGCAGGAAGTAGCTGGGCAGCTGTTTCTTCTCCAGGCTGAACTCCAGCATCTTCAGCAGGGTCCCCAGGGCATCCAGCACCGTGGCCCAGTTCTCTGTCTCGGGGTTGAGGTGGGAAGCCCAAAAAAGAACCATCTGCAAAAGAAACGTGCAGCTGTAACCACTAGAGACTGCTACCCTCCCACCACAAGGGCTAGAACCCAGGAGTCCTGGCTCCCAACCTCCCTCCTCTAACCCACATCCCTCCCAGAACTGAGGAATCCTGGCTCCCGGCCCTCCTGCTCTAACCTAGATCGTTCTCCCCTATATCCAAGGATGCTCGTATCACCCATTCCCCACCCCCTCCCACCCTGCCCTCCCTATCTGAGTCACCTTCAGGTGGTAGGAGGTCAGGACTTTGCCGTAGTGCGGTACCCACTTCTCCATGTTGATTTGCTTCAGCACCCGCAGAACCTTCTGCCTGCACCCCCCATCGGCGTCAATGTCCTTGAGGAGCTGGGTCTCCGCCAGGGAGAAGGTGAGCCTGGAGTGGGGTGGAGGGAAATGGGGCAGGGCTGAATGGATCAGACAGAGACCCCCATCCCAAACCTGCCCCGAGGTCTGTGTGTGTCTGTCCACCCCTCCATGCTCTGTGTGCATTTGTGTTACCTTCTGCTGGAACCAAGGAGATTTGCATGTTTACCTCCAGTATGAATTCTTGGCCACCAGGTCGGTCCCAGTTCTGTAAACTTCCATGATATTCCAGGTGGGTTTTCCCTGCTCAGTGCCCTGCTCCCGGTCCCACCAGTCGGAGAGCCACCGGAGATCCTGCCGCGGCCAATCCATGGACATGTCCACTTTATCCCGGATGGTGGGCACCAGGTCTATGGACACAGCTCGGCCGTCCACCTCTGCACTGAGCTGCACGGCTGGACTAACTGGTGTAATACCCACAGTGTTCTCCAGTCTAATGTTGCCTTGGAGAGGGCAAGACAGAGGAGTGGGAGTCAAAAGCAAACAGCTGACATAGGTCAAAGCTTTGCAGATCTGAGACAATGGAAGAGCAAAGGTCAAGGGAAGGAGGGCCAAGATCCCAGGACTCCTGGCTTCTATCTCACACTCTGGGAGAGGAGAGGGGTCTACTGGCCTAGAGTGGGGGGTGAGCTGGGAATCAAGACTCCTGGGTTCTCTCCCAGCTCCGGAAGGGGAGCAGAGTCTAGTGGTGAGAACAGTGGGGGCTGGGAGCCAGGACTCCTGGCTTCTATTTCTGGGTCTCTCTAACATTGTGCAATTTCATCTCCATGGGCACATGGTGAATTAGTAGAAGAACTGAGAATAGAAACCAGGAATCCTGACTTCCTAACCCCTAACCCTGGGAACTCCATTGTGCGAGAGATTATGAAGGAACAACGAAACATTTCGCACCACATAGCTCTGCTGGTTCCCCTTAATCCTGACCGCCAGCCCTGGGCTTACCCCTTTATGACCTGCCAATGCCCTGACTCACAGGGGCCACTATCACAGCTGTGGGCTTCCCCAACACACAGCTCTGCTTGTGTCCCTGAATCCCACACAGCAGCCCCTACTTTTGCAGCCAGGGGCTCTCCCACCCTCCACAGCTCTGTCAGTGCCCCTCAGACCCGACTCATAGTCCCTTTTCAAGGTATTTACTATTATACCCTACGCAATTTAACAGTTTTCCCATCTGTATTTCCCTTGTGCTTGTGCTTATCATTTCTCCACTTACAGAGGTCTTTAATGTATGTAATTTTTACTTACTAACGCCGGGAGCAGGGTTTCTTCTCTCTAAAAACAGAGATGGGGCAAGAAAAGGGCTAGTTAAAAATCTGTTACACTCAGAGTCTTGTATAGAAGGCTGATCACAAAGGTAAAATTGGAAGAAGATGATGAGATTCCTGCCAGGTTGGAAGAAGTCAGATTTCTTTGTGCCTATACTAATCAAGTCTTGGCCACCTCACAGTTACAGCTATGGGTTGTCCTAAGTGCTGACATCAACACATTGGAAATAAGATCAGTTCACCCTGTTCCACACTCAATAGTTCCACTGTTTAACTACGTTACTTATGGGGATGATTTTTATCCCAGTATAGGAAAATCCTTACAGCCCGTGCTAGCATGAATGCCGTTATACCAGGATTAAAGGGCTGTCATGCTTGGCAAAGAATTGACTGGAGCTACAGCAACACAAGCCAGGTTGAAATGGGATTAAAAACATCCTCAGCACATGGATATAAAAACACAACATTTGCCCAGTGCAAATTGGTGTGATGCCCTTTACCAAGGTTGCAAGGATGCACTGCTTTGGCAAACTCTTTGGGAAGTTAAAGAATGAATTAACAGCAGGGGGCAAAAAGATAAACCCGAAAAATATTCCTTAATTGAGCTGCTGGGGTTTAGGGCACCATAGTTACTGCACTCGCGGTTCGGAGAATTCAGACCCCGCAGTGTCTCTCTCTCTCTCTCTATATATATATATATATTTAAAGAAATAATAAGTTAATAGAAAAAAACCAAGAAAGCAAACCAAAACAATAACCCAGCCTATGGCAGTGTTTATCATCTTCCTGACTGGCCTTAACTAATTGATGCAGTAATAATGAATTAATATTCACAAAGAAACTTACCTTCAGCCAGAGCTTTCTGGACACACTCCCACAATTCTGACATTACACTATATGGATCAACTCTACTCTTCCAAAGCCGTAGCTGAAAAGGGATGAAATAAGACATCTTTAGATGCTTTCATCCTAATCAAGAGGAAGCTGCAGACTGGGATGGTACCAGTAGAGCTGTGGTGGGGAGCCCAGGGCTGAGAGAATAGGGCTGCAGGCGGAGAATAAGGGGTGCTGGCAGAGCTGTAGGGGTGGAAAGCCCCCGGGCTGGACTAGCAGGGGTCTGCAGATCAGGACTGAGGGGCACTGGCAGACCAGAGGAGGTGCGGGAGGGAAGATCCCAGAGCTGGGCTAGCAGAGAGTGACTTCCCGAATGTCCTCTGATCTCACTTACCTGCCGGTCATTTATTGTTTTTATGTCTTCCTCTGTGAGGTCCACGTCTCCAGTCTTCCTCTCCAAGAGATCTCTCATTATCAGCTTGTTATAATCCACCACCACCTTGTTCCCCCAGCGGTACACCGGCACCCCGGGCTTCAAGCTGTCCCAGACAGGGAGATGACCCTTTGGGGTGTACAGTTTGCTGTACAGGCTGCCCATAAGGATCAGGTTGGTGTTGTACTGGATGGGGGCCAGGAAGTCGTAGTCGCTGCAGCTGGACTCTGTCCGGACGTGGAGATCCTGGGTTTGGCTGCCCACCAGGATGGCTTCCCCCGTGAACAGCTCCATGTTGCACTCATGCACCCGAGCCATGATCCTGCTGACCAAAGCTTGCACCAGCTGGCTTTCCCGCTCTCTTCTCTGGCGGTCCCTTTGCTCGGGATACACGTGGTTCCCCAAGAAGCATTTCAGGAACTTCTGGACAAGTGTGTGACACTCGGCCTGTTCCTCTTCCATGTCCCCTGGCACTCCTGCCTCACTCGGGTACTTGCCCGCCATCCCCACGGGGCACAGATGGCCCCTGGCAGGGCTGAACCCTCCTCAGTCACAGGGAAAACTCTAGTAGTTCAGCTCTGAACTTCCTGTAAAGGCACCTCCTCTCTTGCTCATAGCTGAGCCGCATGGGGGAACGGGGAGTGGATTGCAGGGGAAACAGGCCAGTTAGTTCTGCCAGAGAGACCTTTGGCATCTGACTTACCGGAAATGACACCACCACAATAATACAACAGTAAAAGCATGAGTCATTAGCAGACAAATTCCACTTCTTTCGGACTCACAGATTCACAGACTCTAAGACCCGAAGGGACCCCTCTGATTATCTGCTGAAACGTCCTGTATACCACAGACCAGTGGACTGCCCTGAATTCATTCTTGTTTGAACTAAACCCTAGTCCTAGTTCATATTGGCAGGCCGGCTGGAGCGGCTCGAGAGCTTGAGTAATAACCTCAGGGCAGACTGCTAAGAAGAAGGGTACAATCCAGAAATTGGTTGTGAATTCTATACTTAGATTTCGCCAACTCATTAACAAGTGTAAACTCCTCTGGCACTATACCAGCCTTAACAGAGAGTGACAGACAGTCTCCTTGGATACTCTGATCTATCTCACACGTACACACACCTGCCTTTGTGATGGATGATTCCTCACACCAAAAATCACAACAATATTCAGGTTCCTCCCGAGCCCAAAGGACCAGTCACTTACCCCAGGACAATTACACCCTAGATCTGATACCAAAGACAACCCGCTTGTAGCTAATCCTATAAGAAATTATCTAAAGATTTACTAGTTAAGAAAAAGAAATGAGAAGCTATTGATAAGACTAAAGCAGGTAACACACAGACACACATATAGACACACAAGTTACAGCCTTAGAGTCCAAAAAATTATAGAAGCTTCTATAAAGAGTGTTAGGCCCAAGAATTGATTCAGGGGATTTTGGGTAGTCCCTGAGCAGAGTTGCAGATTCATCTGCACTTTTGCCAGGGACTACCCAAAATCCCCTGAATCAATTCTTGGGCCTAACAAGAGTAAGCTCTATACCAGGGGTCTCAAACATGCAGCCCACAGGATTATTTCCTGTGGCCTGCCAAGTTCCCCTGGCCCCCCTGGAGTTATTTCCTGCAGCCCACCAAGCTTTCGTCCCCCACAGCGTGCCGCGTCCCCGCTCCTCTGCTTACCTCCAGACGCTTCCTGCCGCCAAATAGATGTTTGGCAGCGCTTAGCGCTTTCCAGGAGGAAGCAGGGAGGAGCGGGGAGCCACACACTCAGGGGAGGAGGTGAAGAAGAGGCAGGGCAGGGTTGGGGATTTGGGGAAGGTGTTGGAATGGGGGTGGGAAAGGGGTGGGAAGAGGCGTGGGAAAGGGCGGGGTCTCATAGAAGGGGTGGAGCGGGGATGGGGACGGGTGCAGCAGGGCGGAGGTGTCAGTGATGTGGCCCTCGGGCCCGTGTACTAGTCTTCATGTGGCTCTCCTAGTGATTCGAGTTTGAGATCCCTGCTCTATACCTCCTTTAGAGCCAGCCCTGGCCACATACTGGGGATCTTTTGCTTATGCTCAGTGACCTCGGCCCCTCAGAGACCAAGCAGCTAAAAGGCAGCGTTTCTTCCTGTTAAGGATTTGTGTTCCCTTCCTCCCAGAGTTCAGGCTGATGGATGAGTTCACGTACAGGTCTTCTCTTCATTGGGTGGGGTGGAACGCAAATAACAAAGTCTTTGTTCTTTGAGGCTTCACGATGGCGCATTTGATTTCAATGAGCCTTCTTGGTGGGCGGGCCCTAACACCTTCTGTAGGACGTTGGCATTGTACATTAATTAATGCTTCTTTCCTGAGTGACGATTTACACAATTACAGAGGATTCCAATACAAACACTCCCTGGCACCTTATAACATGGGGTACAGATGGTGTAAGTGAGATTAATACGTGCAGCATCCTACAAGCGTTTCATAAAGTCCGAACCCAAAATACATTCTTATAAACTTACCAGACTGCTAACACACAGGTGAGCCAGACTCGTTTCCAGCTACGCATTTGTCAGTGTTCGGTTGAGATCTTGGGGCCTTGGCATGAGCTGGCACCTGGTCTGCCAACGTCACACAGATTTTTCAGAAAAACGTCCCATCTTGATTTACAACTTGCCAGTGAAGAAGAATCCACCCGAGCCCTTGGTAAGTTGTTGCAGTGGTTAAGTCCCCTCACTATTAGCAAATTCATTCTTCTTTCGAGTCTAAACCTGTCCAGTTTAAAATTCCAGCCATCGGATCTTATACCTTTGTCTGACAGATTGAAGAGCTCCCTATTATCAAATTTCTGTTCCTCAAGTAGGTACTGTATTTATACACTCTTATCTGCTCCGGGAGGGATGCCCAGTGTTGCCATTCACAAACATTCAACAGTCAGGAAAATGGCTTAAAATCATGAGATTTGGAGGGAGAAAACGCTGGGTTCTCTTTATTCACTTTTTGGTTTCTGGGCCTTTTCGGATCTTGTTTTCCTACTTGCCTCCTCAAACCCTCCACTGCTCTCCAAAAACAGTTTTGTTAAAGTTGAGCCCATCAGCTAGGTCCCTACTCAGCGTAAGTTTGGCACTACTTTCAATACCCACAGAAGTGTTCTGTAGCGTACTACGGAACAGAACCAAACCAGACATCAATGAAAAACTGTGTACCGAATGAATAAAAAACAGTCATATATAGATCACGTCTTTACCCTCAGACGATTGAGAAAGGGCTTGCTTACCAGAGAAGATGAATATTGAACTTCATAGATTTCATCAGATCGTTCATCTGCATCCATAGGTCTCTATCACAGGTTTTGCAACTATATGGTCTTCCAAGAAAGACAGTGTCATAGGCCAAGATCTTGTATGATCTTCAAAATGCTGTGTAAGGACAGAAAGTGGAGAGACAGATTGGTTTGCTATCATCACTGGAGTGTGGCAGGATTGTATCTTACCACTTTTCCTTTTCTGCATAGATTATGTCATGCAAAAAGCAACATCAAAGGAAGACACAGTAATTATGTGGAGTAGAGAAAAGCTTCAAGAGATTGATTTTGCAGATGACATTGTTCTGTTGGACACAGAAAAAAACCGTACAGTGTCAAAAGTGGCGCTGTCGAAGAGGATTAAGAAACAGTCAAAAGAAAACAAAAGTCATGATTGTTGAAACAGGAGTCAATACTAATGTTGTGCATCAGACTGATGGTGAAGAATCTGGCATGGTTAACGAATCTGTATATCTTGGAAGCACAATCAGTGCTGATGGCCAACTCCATAAAGAAGTGGAAACAAGAACTGGGAACGCAAGTGGCGTTTTTTGAGACTGACAAATAACTGAACAAATAAAGAGATTCTCACCAGAGCCAAGATAAAAGATATACAATGCCATAGTGATACCCACATTGTTACATGCTCCTGAACACTTGGGAAGTGCTGGAAGCCCACGACAGGAAACTTAACGCATTCCACCAGAGATGGTGGCTGAGAATACCCGGTGTCCGCTGCGGGGACAAAGTAACCAACGCTGATGTGTTATGAAGGACTGTCCAACAAACAGGCTGTAGAGATGATTAGAAAAAGAAGACTGAAGTGGTTTGGGCATGTTGCACAGAGGTCAGAAAAACCCCCAAACCCTGTACAAACTCCTTGATTGGAGACCCAGTAATATCCCCTTCACAAACCCTCTCTCAGAGATCCCCAATATCCCTGCTCAGGGATCCCCCAATATTCCTCTCAGACACACCAGTTTCTCCTCAGAAACCCCTACTAAACCTCAGAGCACCCCATGTCACCTCAGAAATACACATCTCCCTCAAAGACCCTGAATATCCCCCAACAGACCAGTAGGGACCTTCCCTCCGTTGTCCCCCAGGAAACCCAATGCCCTCTCAGAAATGCCCCAATAACCCCCCAATAATCCACACAGAAACCCACCAATTTCCCCCACCAGAGACTTGTCCAAATATCCCCGAGAGACCTTCCAGTTTCATCCCCAAGAACCAGCCCCAAATCCCGTCCCAAGAACCACACAACCTCCTCCCCGACCACCTCCCAACATCCAACTCAGAGACCCCTAATATCCTCACTGGGACCCTGCAATATCCCCCTCAGAGACTCCCAACATCCCCTTCAGAGCCGTCCAATATCTCCCCAACATCCCCTTCAGAGACTCCCTATATCCCCCTGAGTCCCCCTAATATCTCCCCACCGTCTCCTTCAGAGACCCCCAATATCCCTCTGAGACCCCCAACATCCCCTTCAGAGCCTCCCAATATCTCCCTAACATCCCCTTCAGAGACCCCTACTATCCCCCTGAGACTCCCAACATCCCCTTCAGAGACCCCTACTATCCCCCTGAGACCCCCAACATCCACTTCAGAGACCCCCAATATCTCCCCAACATCCCCTTCAGAGACCCCCTATATCCCCCTGAGTCCCTCCAATATCTCCCCACTGTCTCCTTCAGAGACCCCCAATATCCCCATCAGAGACCATCAACATCCCCTTCAGAGACCCCCAACATCCTCCCAATACCCCCCACCCCAGTGACTGCTGGTGCCATGACTCCCCCCTCCCCTCCCACCCCGCACTGCTGCTGTGAGGGTGGGAAAGAAGCGTCTCCAGCACAGGGCGGGGGTGCGGGAGTAACAGCCGCACCGGTCCCGGGGGGCGGGGCCTGATGGGGATGTCGGGGGGCGGTTCTCTGAGGGGTGATGTTTGTGGGGGGGTCTCTGCAGGGAGGTTGAGGGGGTGTCTCTGAGGAGGGCAGTTGGGGTTTCTGAGGGGAATATTGGGGGATGTCTGAGAGGTCTGTCAGAGGGTCTCTGAACAGGGACTGTTGGGGAGACATTGGGGGTTTCTGAGGGGGATATTGGGGGGCTCTGAAGGGTGATATCAGGGTGTTTCTGAGGAGGGACATGGGGGGGTTGTGAGGAGGGATATTGAGGGGTGTCTGAGGGAGGATGTTGGGGCAGTCAGTCTCTGAAGGGGATGTTGGGGAGATATTGGGAGTCTCTGAGGGGAAGGTTGGGGGGAGATTGGGGGTCTCTGAGGGGGGATGTTGGGGGGGTCACTGAGGGGAGGTTGAGGGGATATTAGGGTCTCTGAGGAGGGCAGTTGGGGGTTTCTGAGGTTGGATATTGGGGTACCTGAGGGGGGAGGTTGGGGAGATATTGGGGTCTCTGAGGGGGATACTGGGGCGATTGTCTCTGTACACCCCCACAGCCTGCCACAGGCATAGATTCAAGGACACTGCGATTGAGGCTCCCATCACGCCAGGTGTTGCACAGACACACACACCCTGACACAGACTGTAGCCCCATCGCTGCACATGAAAATAAACATGGAGAGAAATGCCCAGGAACAGACGTGGGAGCAGGTAAGCTGGATGGGGCTGTGGGTCGCTGTGGGACTCAGGACTCTTGGGTTCTGTTCCTGGCTCTGCCACAGGCTCTCTGTGTGACCTTGATCATGTCAATTGGACTGTCCCTGCCTCAGTTTCCCCATGTGTACAGTGGGAATTCTAACCCTGCCCCGCCTCCCAGAGACATCATGAGGACAAACTTACCGATGATTGTGAGGGGCTCCGATATGTCAGGTGCCTGTTACAGCCGAGCCCTCTGCTGTCCTTAGTAGCCAGGCCAGCTCTATTTAATGCTCGCTTGTTCTCAGTGCCTAAACTCCACGTCATTGCTCACGCTGCCTGGGCACTGGGTGTGCCCCATGGCAGCACGGGCCACGGTTGGGGATCCAAATGTGGGGCCATTTGACCAGGGGGTTCCTGAGATCCAGCCAAAAACAACCTGGCTTCAAGTTCACAGATTCGGCCTGTGATTTGCTGAGCCCTGGAGTGTAAAATGCTGATGGCTGAACAAGGAAAGGGAGCTGGAAATATGGGGGGGGGCCTATATGTTGGGGTGGTGGGTGTGGCGTTGCACCCCATAAGATTTTATGAAAATATGCTAATGAGTGTGATTATAATGTAACTGAAATATGCTTCATGCAAAAGGTCTTTTGTGAGGTATCATTACAAATCTTATAATCTACTGCGTGTGGTCATCCTCTTTGTATGAATGGATCATTCTCATATCTGAAATTAGATATATGAAATATAACTCTGAGGGCCTATTGTAATTATGCAAAGTGTGGACCATTAATGGTGGTCTGGAATCTGGATGTCTCCCATCAACTAGGACAATTGGTTGTAAATGGCTGTTTACCTGCAAGCCTTCCCGTGAGTGAGGCAGGGCAGAATGAAGGCTTGGGGTCTCACAGGACATGTGGCCACCTCACCTGGTACTGGAATCCATCTTAAACTGGGTGCTTTTCCATTTAGAAGGGTGTAGGGTGGGGACCCAGAGAGACAAAAGATTCCTGCTTTGTGCCAAAGCTAGATAAGAGGGTGGAACAGAACAAAAGAGGTTCCAGGCATGAGAAATCCCCTAGGTATCACCTGAGCTGGAGCTAACAAGGACTGTCCCAGGGGAAAGGATTGGGCCCAGACTAGGAAGGAGTCCAGTCTGTGAAAGAAGCTTATTGGGACATCTCTGAAGGTGAGATTTATCTGTAATTAGTTTCTTAACGCATCAGGCATAGATTTATTTTGCTTGGTTTTTTGTTCTGTCATTACTTGGAACCACTTAAATCCTACTTTTTATACTTTTGCTTATTAATTAACCCAGAGTAAGCAATGAATACCTAGAAGAGCAAAGAGCTGTGCATATCTCTCTCTCAGTGTTATAGAGGGAGGACAATTGGTGACTTTACCTTGTATAAGCTTTATACATGGTAAAATGGATTTATTTGGGGTTTGGACCCCATTGGGAGCTGAGTGTCTGGGGGCTGGAGACAGGATCACTTCTGAAGCTGTTTCCAGTTCAGTCTGTAGCTTTGGGGCCGTGGTTCAGACCCCGGGTCTGTGTTTGCAGCCGGCCAGCATGTCTGGCTCAACAAGGCAGGGTTCTGAAGGCCCAAACTGGCAGAGAAATCGGGCTCTGAGGTAGTCTCACACGTCAGCTGACAGACCCAAAGGGGGTCTCTGTGATGATCTTCATTCCAGGGATCTGGATGAAGAAACCAAGTCATGACTCAGGATTCTGGGAAATGATGGCAAATATTTTTCTTTATTGAGCAAAGTAAAATAAAATCCTCAGAGAAGCAGAAGCCCTGGGCTGAAGCTTAGTAGCCACTGGGCAGTGAGGGGCAACAGCAGTTTGCAGTCAGTGGTATGAAGGGATACGGTGGTCAGCGCGCTCCAGGTCAGTGTAAATCTAATCCAAAGTCAACGCCAAATCTCACTGTTCTCATTGCAACACTGGCTTTGGTTTGGAGTGATTCCAGCAGAGTCACTTCTCATTTACACTGGGGAGAATGAGGGGATCAGCCCCGATGTCCCTGACAGGTAACTCCTGACATACATCAGTGTGTGTGAGAGCAGAACTCACCCCAACCTTGTCCCTTCACTTATGCTCTGGGGGGTGTTTTAGGTGCACTTTGCCCAGGTGAGAATAACAACACCAGGTGCAATCTGGAATCCACTCCTGGGTACTCTCTCTGCTCTGGGAGGGGAGTGGAGTGTGGTGGTTAGCACGGGGCAGGGCTGGGAACCAGGACTCCTGGGTTCTCTCTCCGGCTCTGGGAGGTATAACCTAGCTATTGTAATTAGGAAACATTCTTTATCCCAGTCAAGACAAACCCATGGGAGGATGGGGCTTATGGGGGGTGGATTGCTGAAGGGAAAACCCCTTCAATAGCTCTGGGAAGGAGGGTGAATATACCATAGTGAGTGAGTATCTCCTGCCTCAATTCGCTGCTTTTTCAGTGCCCCCCTCAACCCCCCAGCCTGTCTGAGCTAAACATGCCTGGTCGCTGGGTGAGATTAATGTGGCTCTCGGAGCAGTGCTGTGAAGCTGCTAGCCCGAGGTATATGCTGGCAGCCCCAAGGCTGGGATTGCTTTGGTCCCCAACTCCACTAGCAAATCAGCCAGTCACAGGATTTTAAGGGGCTGGGTGTTGCTCCCGTTGTCGTGCCAGCAGGGGTCGAAGACGGGGTAGACGGGGGCGTTCTTGAAGTCGGCGTGGTACAATGTGAACAGGGGGATCAAATTCTTGGGGTCATCGGCGTTGTAGAAGGTCACTTCCCTGCCCGTGTAATCGAGATAGACCCCGATGGTCTGAGGTCGGGGGTTACAGTCAAAGGGCATCGGGTTGGTGTCAAACGCCCAGTACGGCTTCTCGGGCTTCTCCTGGTTGTAGCCAATGAGCCAGTAGCCCTCGGTACAGATCTCCTCAGACCACGGCCACCACCAGGATTTTCTCTGGATCAGTCTGCCCCGTCTCTCCGCTCGCTCTGAGACGACACCCAGGTTCCAGCGCCGCTTCCGGCCCACAAACACCTCCCAGTAGTGCCGCCCCCCGCTGAAGCTCTGTTTGGTCACCACACAGATGGCCATGTCAAATCGCCTCGGGCTGGAGCTGATGTTCCCTGTGGAAGTCCCACATCTCACCTCCTTCCCGTCCGCCGAGATCTCCAGCAGGGGA
>ML677520.1:268195-298536 GCA_007922305.1 Dermatemys mawii
AAGAAAATATTGAAACAGCATGTATTGTTTTAACTTGTAATGAAATATTAGACGTTTCTTAGTAAGGAAGGGGGGAGGTGGGTTCCTTGAATGAATAATTTGTGACGTAACGAAACTGTCTATAAAAATTGACTAGTTATTAGAATGAGCAGCTGGTTCTCTTGGGGGACGGGCTGCTCTCTATTGTTGTGTGCACTCTTCAATAAAGAGCCTGTTATCGGACCTTGCTGGTGTTGCCTGTCTCTGTGCGGTCAGACAACGAACCAGGCCAGTCTGGGCTAGAGTCCCTGACACGGGGTTCAATCCCTGCACATTTCAAAGCAAACTCTCAGATTTCCCAGAGGTTCCCGCCCCAGCAGCAGGTTCACCCAAGTGGGACCATAGGGACCGGCTGGACTGCCCAGGAGTCAGAAACACGTCCTGGGTCACAGCGTGTCTGTAGACCAGGCCCTATAGTCCTTCACCTGCCCACTAGTCACAGTGTCACAGGCCTTGGGAGGCAGGCCAGTCCGGGCCTACAGACAACCTGCCAACCTCAAGCATATTCTCACCAGCAACAGCACACCGCGCCATAATAACTCTAACTCAGGAACCAATCCATGCAACAAACCTCGATGCCAACTCTGCCCACACATCTACACCAGCAACACCATCACAGGACCAAACCAGATCAGCCACACCATCACTGGTTCATTCACCTGCACATCTACCAATGTAATATACGCCATTATGTGCCAGCAATGCCCCTCTGCTATGTACATCGGCCAAACTGGACAGTCCCTACGAAAAAGGATAAATGGACACAAATCAGATATCAGGAATGGCGATATACAAAAACCTGTAGGAGAACACTTCAATCTCCCTGCACACACAATTACAGATTTAAAAGTCACTGTATTGCAGCAAAAAAACTTTAAGACCAGACTGCAAAGAGAAACTGCAGAGTTGCAATTCATTTGCAAATTTGACACAATCAACTCAGGACTGAATAGAGATTTTGAATGGCTAGCTAACTACAAGAGCAGTTTCTCTTCTCTCGCTGTTCACACCTCCAGTTCAGCTGCTAGAGGAACACCCCCCGCTCCCTGATTAGAGATAACAAGCTGGTTCAGCCTCATTGGACTAACTCTGTCATCTCCAGCCTGGTTCTTGCCTACCTATTTATCCCTGCCCCTGGATACTTCCACTGCATGCATCCGACGAAGTGGGTATTAGCCCACGAAAGCTTATGCTCTAATACTCTAGTTAGTCTTTAAGGTGCCCCAGGACTCTTTGTTACTTCTGCAATTCCAGACTAACACGGCTACCCCTCTGATTCTTGACAACATAATCTAGTTTTGTTCTCATACAATCAATCCAGATTTCATTGGCAGCTGGTAGCCCTCAAAGTCCACTCAGAATATCTTGAGGCCAGAGTCATGGCCACAATTTTGTACAGACATGATGTAAAGGAAACATGGTAGAGGGGGACTATCTCAGAGCTTGCCGCTCCCATACTCCACACAGGGGAGATGATCTCCTGATTGGCAGTGACTTCAGTGAAATGGAGGAACACGCTCCCTTCCCTTAGGTGAGACCTACCATCAGATAGAGGTACTAGGGGCTGATCATACCACTTGCACTGAGGAGGTTGTTCCAGACAGACAGAGGGGACGTCAGGATCTCAATATGGAGCTGGGAAGAGGTTACAAAGAAGAGCTGTACAAAAGTATTTGGCAAAATGTCACCAACTCCGTTTTTCTGAAAGCCCCAGCTCATGGAGTCATGTGATCATGGGAGACTCTCACTTTCCTCCCACTCCCTAACTAAAAGCTAAATTTCTAGCCATCTGAGATGTCAAGAAGAAATTGAAAACATGACCTCTAAAGGCTCAAAATCCAGAAGACAAATAAAAAAAAACCCAAATTTATTATTGTTAAGCTACCTGCTGTTAAGCCGATCTCATGACAGTTTAGTTAGGTACAAGCCGAGATTCCAATGGGAAAGTTTGTTGACTCAACGAGGTGTCATGCCATGGAGTGAAATACCCACACCCTCAACAGTAGCTCAGGGCATGGGGCTTTCAAAGTGCACTGATATGCACTAGTGCAAGCTCCATTTCATAGATCCCAAGTCCAGAAGGGACCCTTCCCCCACCCCCATGATCATCTGGTCTGAGCTGCTGGATAGCACAGACCAGAGAACAGCTGTCCATGAATTCCTGGTTGAACTGGAGCAGAGCTCTGGAAGTTCATTTCCCACTCACGCCTGATCGGGGGACTGTCTATTCCCTGCAGTGGGGTCATTTTCCAACCCATGACACAGGAGATTTGGGTCCAGTGACTTCAGCTGGCTCCCTCCTGATTCACAGCAAGCTGAGAAAGACAATCATTGCAGAGCCCCAGCCCACGTTCACTCATCAGACACAACGGCAAACTTCTGAAAGCAGCCCCCGGCCCCAGGGTGACTTCCCCAAACTTCCCCAGGGAGTTAAAGTAAAAGCCGAGAGAAACCCAGGATCCTTCATTCCTGCCCTAGTCACTAGGCACTGCTGCTGCCTCATGCCCCGTTATCTCGTCTAAGGACTGGGAACAGGCATGGAGAAGGACTTACCAGCTGAGAGCCAGGCTCTTACCCCCCGAGAGCCAGGCCCTCACCCCCCGAGCGCCAGGCCCTCACCCCCCGAGCGCCAGGCCCTCACCCCCCAAGAGCCAGGCCCTCATCTGCCGAGAGCCAGGCCCTCACCCGCCGAGCGCCAGGCCCTTACCCGCCAGGTCCTTGCCCACCGAGTGCCAAGGGCTGTTCTGCAGCTGCAGGTCTGACTGAAGATCGGAAGTGCTGGGGCTGGTGCAGGTTTGATGTAGCTGTTCAGTCTGTGGGTAATTACACTGAGTGCAAAGTCCCAGCCAGGAAGAGCCCCGGCAACCTCACTGGCTATCACCGAACAAGCACCCCCCCATCCCACCGCCCGGTTTCAAGTCACGTAGCTAAGTGCAGATCCCATATTTGGCAGTTTATGGTCAATAAATCTTGACGATGGTTATCTCACAGTGTGGCTGTTGAATGAGCTCATCCAGTTTCACTTTCAAATTCTACTGTGCCCATAACCATCACTGTTTAATCTTCCCTTCTTGGCCCAGCCTTGTTCTTCCCTGTGGACTCTAAAGAGGGGAAAACTTATGGCCAGAATTTTCCAAAGTGTTGGGCAGGTAAAAGGGTTTTGATGGAGCTGGTCAGAAACTGGGGGATTGTTTCTGGGGAATAGTTTGACTTTTTGGCAAAAAAAATCTAAACTGACATTTCTGAGCTGAAAATCGAAAGGCCCAGTCACTTACCGTCCAGCTGGTCCCAGGTGAGGATACGCCGAGTGATCCGCTTGGAGCAGCTCTGAATATCGAGACGCTTGGTGTCATATTTGTTGATAAAATTATAAACCCATCTTGAAAAATCCTGTCGCCAAGGAGACACAAGTTCCTGAGCCAACCTCATTATTTCCCCGTTAGACAAGGGGAATGGTCACCCTTAACTCTCTTGTTAACTGGGCCGCCCCCCCTGGGACAGGACCAAAATTCTGAGTTATCCATGTTATGGCCGCCACTGGACACCCCCTCTCCTGGTGGCCAGTTGGGGTACCTTCTTTCTGGATCATTCCAGATATCTCCATCCCAATCCTAAGAATCTATTTCTTCCCCATTAGTGTCTGACAGGGTCATGGCCGAGACTGTCAACTGGGCCTTTCCTAACTGTTGCCACAGTTTATCTATGTTCTTCCAAAACACGACATGTTGGACCGATCTGTTTTCCACCACCGGATCCCTAATGATTTGTTTCAAATTTTGTACTTGTTTTTCCTTTTTTCCTTCAACGGGTCTGCCTGTTCCACCGTCAGAACTGTATTTACAGCCGGAACTGTAGAATTAGCACTTGCCTGTTGTGCTTGCGGTCTCCACAGATCTCTTTACCTCTCTACCTGTTCTAATTTAGTTTGAATTTCACTCTTTCCTGTATGTGACGGACATTTCTCTGTCCGCCATGGCCACACTGACTGTCACATGAGTCAAATGTGCCAAATGGAGCTTGCTGGTTTCCCTTTTCATCAGGTTTATATCATAGATTTTTGACTTTGGCTACCTGCACAGTACGCTGTGGTCTGGGCCCTTCCTCACCTGAGCCCCAGGAGGGGGATGCGACCGGGTGACTCTCGGCCCCAGGAAGGAGACAAAGGGGCGCGGGGAGGAGCAATGTGCGGGTCAGAGGCTGGTAGCTGGAAGTGAGTTGGTCTGCGTTGGCGGGGCTGGAAGAGAGGGGGAGACGCCACCAGACAGAGCAGTTCCAGAGCATCTGACCTGTACTCCATGACAGCTGCTGAAGGGGGATATTGGAGGGTCTCTGACGGAGGTGTTGGAGGGTTGTTGGGGGGGGAATGTTTGGAGTCTTTGAGAGGGCATATGCGGGGTGTCTGAGGAGGGATATTGGGCATCTCTCTGGGGTTCTCTAAGGGGTATTTAGGGGGTCTCTGAGGGGGATATTGCGGGTTTCTAAGGAAGCATGTTGGGGGGGTCTCTGAGGGGGGTGTCAGGGCATTTCTGAGAGGAGATGTTGGGATACTGAGGTGATTATATTTGTACAGTAACCATCTGCCCCAGCCCCACAGTCCGCCAGGAGACTGGCCCAAGAACGTGGAGATCAGGACCCTGCCGCGCCAGGTGGTGATCAGACCCTGCCCTCGACAGACATGTGAAAAACACCATCGCCATGGGAGCAGGGAAGCTGGATGGGGCCGTGGGTCGCTGTGGGACTCAGGACTCCTCGGTTCAGTTCCTGGCTCTGCCGCAGACTCTCTCTGTGACCTTGAGTAAGTCATGTGGACTGTCTCTGCAACACGCGCTACAAGAGGTAGTGAAACCACCCGTAGAGGCAGAGCTGGTCTCCGCGTCTCGTTCCCCTGCAGAGTCAGGCAGTGGGGGCCGTTCTAAAATCGCCAGCGCTGGTGGGAAATGGTAGCTGGATTCGCTTCCATTGCCCTCTCCGCATACACTCACGTCCATACGCAATCAGCCTCGAGTTTCCATTTACCTCGTGAATACACTCACCATAGCACCTCTGTGCACTGTGGCTTTGGCAGCTGGAAATGTGGCCGGGAGGGTCTCTCCATCCGCACCAGATCCCCCTCCAGTTCACCCAGATAAAGAGGAGAAGCAAGAGGACGTGGAACGATGTGTGCCAAGGGATCCCGCAAGCCTCTGGTGCTTCAGATACTGAGCACAGCGCTCGAAGGATGACCCTCGTGTACAGCCTGGCCAGGGATAGCGTGGAGACGAGAGCAGCACAGGGATATGCTACAGCAGATGCTAGCGCTGCTCACGTGGCGAACGGCCGTGCGGGAGACGCCTGTTCACCTTCACGTTCAACAGTCCTGGTCTCGCCTCCCTCTGCAGCCCACAGACCTCCCTACACCCACCCCACATTCCACGTGGCATCCAGAGCTGCTGCACAACCCTCCCATTCAGAGTACAGACAATCACAGCCACACGTACACGGATGTGTGAGAGACACGGATGGTGTATGTGTTTTTGAAGTAGAAAGGACTGTGCTTTCCCCCTCAAAGGGTCTTTTCCCCTGTATTTATAAAGTTTCATTTGGTTATAAATGCGTTTGTTGGCTTGGGTGTGTGATGGAGTGGGAATGTTCTTAATGTTCTCTCTGGATACTGTGAGTGCCTCAGTTTCCCCTACGCATTGCTTAAGTCTCTAGGTGGTGGGATAAGGGCTGAGATTGTTGCAGAGCAAAGGACCAGTGTAACTGAGTGGCCAACACCCTGCCTCCGTGCAACTGATGGCCTGGGCCCTTTCCCCCGTAAGGTGTTAGCTGGAAGTGTTGGAGATCAAAGGGATCAGGTGACCTCCTGGCCCGGGAAAGAGACAAAGGAAAAGGGGAGGAGGGGCTGGAGGGAGTTAGTCTGGAGCTGGCTGGGGACATGCAGTGAAGTGCAGATGGGGTGTCTGACTCACTGCCCCCACCCCATGGACCCAGGGAAGGGGTCGTGTTCTCTGTACCGACAAGCTCTGTTTTAGGTCATGTTCCTGTTGTTGAATCAATCTCTGTTTACTGGCTGGCTGAGAGTCACGTCTGACTGTGGAGTTGTGGGGCAGGACCCATGGGCTTCCCCAGGACCCCGCCTGGGCGGCCTCGCTAGGGAAAGCGCACGGAGGGGCAGAAGGTGCTGAAGGCTCCCAGGTCAGACCCAGGAAGGTGGAAGCTGGAAGCTGTGAAGCTCCTAGCTCTGGAGACAGGCTGTTCACAGAGGGGAAGCTTCCCCCAGAGTTCTGACTGGCTTCGCAGGGAGCAGTTCCAGACCATCGCCCCGGGGACTCCGTGACAGGGTGTAGAAGAGAAGTCTATTTTGGGAAACGTAACTCATCTTTATTAGTTCACAACATATGCTGGCTGGGACCGACACTATTCATGGATAACAGCAATAGGTGCATTTGCAATGTGATATTACTACACACAGCACGCATTACAAGGTTCATAACAGAGTGCAAAAGAGCAGGGCCAGGTAGAGCGCACAGTGGCAACACACATTACTGTGGCTCACTCCTGAAATGGTCTTTCAAAACCCCTGCTGAGCCGAACAGCTCCATGCTGAGCTCGTCTTATAGCCCTGGTATCTGGTTGCTCAAAATCAGCAGACAGCTTCCACCCCAGCAGAAACTGTCCCCCCTTTGCATGACAGATATTATGCAGGACACAGCAGGTAGCTATAACCACTGGGATATTTTTTTCTCTGAGGTCCAGTCTCAAGAGATGACAGTGCCAGCAACCTTTCAACCAGCCAAAGGCACATTCAGCTGTCATTCTGCATCTACTGAGTTTCATGAGCCGGGGAGCCAGGGGTAGGCTGGGTCTCCCAGGATCACTATGGGCATTTCAACAACCCCAAAGGTAATCCTCCAGTCTGGAAAGAAAGTCCCTGCTTGCAGCTTTCTGAACAGGCGTCCTGCACCTTCCCTGGCCAGCCCACATGGGTGGTAGAGCGTCCCCAGTGATTCACCAGTGCATGCAATACCAAAGAAAAGTCTCCCTTGCTGTCGATGTTCTCTGTAGCAAAGCGATCTGGTACCAAAACAGGGCTATGTGAGCCCTCTGTTGCCCCACCGCAGTTTGGGAACCCCTTTGCTGCAAAGCCATCCACTATGTCCTGCACATTGCCCAGAGTCAGTCCTGCATGACAGAAGTGATTAATGGCCCTGCACACTTGCATCACAACAACCCCCGTGGTAGATTTCCAACTCCAGTTTGATTCCCGGCTGATCGGGTGTTGCAGGTTTCCACAGAGCGATTGTCACTCCCTTCTCCACTGTCAGGGCAGCTCTCATTTGGTGTCCCTGTGACAGAGGGCAGAGGCGAGATCTGTACACAGATCTAGAAATGTGGCCTTGCACATCCAAAGTTCTGCAGCTGCTTCTCATCAACCCAAACATGCCTGACGATGCGATCCCATCACTCAGTGCTTGCTTCTCAGGTCCAGAACCAGCGCTCTGCCATCTGCAGCTGCTCCATGAATGCCACCAGCAACTTTGAATTGTTTCTTTCTACATCCCACAGCAGTCTGTCCTCCGAGGAATCGTCACGTTCCCCGCAGCTCCTCAGGCGGCTCTGCAAATACTGCAGGGTCAGGAGTCCCGTGCTCGCAGTGCTCGCCCCTGTAAGTACAGAGCTATGTGGGCTCCAGGCTTCTCAAGCAGATGGTGGACAGCGAGGAGGGACATGCAGGTTTGCGGGGATTTTTTAAAAGAGGCGGGAAACATTATGGGATGCAGATGAAACGATGGGATGGTGAGCACTGCATTATGGGGCATTAAAATCATGTTCCCAGTCACCCTATGACTTCCCAAAGCACACTGTGCTAGATGGTGGCGCTTTGCGCTGTGGGATAGCTACCCATGGTGCACTGCTCTCTGCACTGATGCAAGCGCTGCGTCGATGCGTGGAGCGCACCGTGGACACACACAAGCAATTTCATTACTGTGGCGGATGTTTGCTGGTGTAATGTAGGTTGACATCATTTGGTAGTGTAGACATGGCCTAGATCATTCAAACTGTGCTTGATAGAAGAGTAATACAGTAATTAATATTAGACCAGTTTGTGATGATGAGCTTTGGTATTTTAGGAAACTGAAAGGTGTCTGGGTCAGATAGAAGGGGTCATTTTCTTGCTAGTCAAAACCACAGACCAAGTTTGAGCTAGCTAAACCACTGAGAGGAAATAGATGAGAGAAGAAGTTCCTCACTGACACACAAGTGTCCCACGGCACACAATGTAAACAGGGTCAAAAGCAGAAAGTTTTAGCTCAGATGCTAACAGCACCCCAACCCCCCTCCCACCACCCTCCTGCACCCCAACCCCCTGCACCAGCCCAGAGCCTCCACCCAGAAACCAAACTCCCTCCCAGAGTCTGCACCTCTCCCGCACCCAAACTCTCTCCCAGAGCCCGGACCCAGCACCCCAAGCCCCCTCCCACACACTCTCCTGCACCCCAACACCCTGCCCCAGGCCAGAGCTCACACCCAGCACCCAAACCTCTCCCAGAGCCTTTAGCATGTTGGGTGGGGGAAGGGGGACTTGGACAGTTCTGGGCACCACCAAAAATTATATAAAACCTGAGGCCCCTGCCAGCTTGTCCTCCAGCTCACCCACATAAGGAGAAGAAGGAAGAGGAGGTGGAACGATATGTTCCTGTCAAGGCTAATTGTTCACTCTGGCACTTCGAGTGCAGAATGTGGGGGCCTGCGAGGATTCTGAAAATTAATACTGGCCACTCCAGCCTTCTATTAAACTGCCAAGGTTACAGTTTCTCTCTGACTTTGGATTGGTAGAAGCTATCACCACCCAAATGCAGAACCACCTTGAACCCAGGAAGACACACTTGCGAATACCTTCCTGTGGGGTATCCTCAAACCCTTTCACTCCCACTCTGGTGACGAGCTGAGAAAGACAACAAAGGAAATAACTGTTGCCACCAGCTAATTAAACAACGTGCGCAAACCTCTTAGGACACAAAAACCCAATCCTGTTCTTAAAAAGGGTAAATTTTATTAAAAATAAAGAGAAATAAAATGCATCTGGAACTTGGGCTATTGCTAGATATAAAAAGAGAAAATATAGTAATTAAACATCAAGAATGGTTTTCTTGAGGTCCAGCTTAAAGGTTACAAGCAAAACAAAAGCACCTGGGGTTAGCACAGAGGAGTCTACAAGTCATAAAGAAATAAAAGAGAGAAACCTAATCACATCCTCCTAGACATTCCCTGATCTAGTTCCATGTCTGGGGTTTCAGGTAAGTAGTTCTGAGGTATGATTTGATGATTTTTCAGGCCTGGTTTAAAGCGTCTTACACCATATGTCTCCTCTCTCCAGAGAACAACCACACAGAGACACAGGGGAAGGTTTTTCCCAATTTTAAAAAGTTCGAACCCTCCCATTGGAGATCAGCCACTAACAGGGATTTTGTAGCCAACTGGCTGTCTGGGGGTCCATAAAAGGGAGCTCCCCCCCTCATTTAACACCGTTCCAAGGGATTGCATTTCCTGTTTTGCCCGTGTGGAGAGCTCACCTAGCAACTTTCGAGCACACCTAGTGTTAGGTACAAATCAGCTTGTCCCACTCACCGTTCCAACACCCGGGTAGTGCGGAGTTGGGCTATAGCTCGAAACTGTCAGAGACCATGTAAGAAACACACTGAGGCCAAGCAACTTTGATCAAAGGCCATGTACCCCCCTCAGGCTAGTAGCTTCGGAGGCGTGTGGCAGCCTTATTAGACACACACATCAGTATTTATAGGTTTAAGACAGACAAAGGAAAGACACTAGGTACGTCTCCTGTATCATCTCAGGCTGCCCTTGCGCAAACTGCTTTCTACGGTTACTCAATCAAGCAGAGAAAGAGCAGGAGAGGGAACAAGGCAAAAATATTTGAACAAGATAAGGAAGTTAAGCAAGGCCAGGGGGAATTTATTGCAGGGGGCCCCTTTTATCGAATACTAGTACCTGCCCAGCTGAGCACGCCAGCTCCACACGGCAGACCTGCTCCTGCCTGGAGTACTCAGGAGGTGTTGGTGCTCTGGGGTCTGTGGGGAGAAGAAGCTGTGCAGGCACGGCTCCGATCCAGCTGTAGAAACGTTGACATCTACAGGCGGACGCCCTGGGGCACGGAGGAGAAGGTACAAGCGGGACCCGCAGCAGTGCCAGGTGAAAGCCAAGGAGCTGCGGCAGGTGGACCGGATGGCAGGGGAGGCCAACGATCGCTCTGGTGCAGAGCTGCCCCTTGTACGAAGAGCTGCACGCCATCCTGGATGGAGACCTCACCCCCACCCTGAAGACCCCCCCTGGATACTTTCGGGGAGCATGAGTCACAGACCCCTGGCGTGAACAGCGAGGAGGAGGCAAGGGAAGAGGAGAAGGCGTATGGAGGGCAGACTCCTAGGGGATCCAGAGGTGCCCTGAGCCAGGACGTGTTTTTGACTCCTGGGCAGTCCAGCCGGTCCTTATGGTCCTGCTTGGGTCAACCTGCTGCTGGGGCAGGAACCTCTGGGAAATCTGAGAGTTTGCTTTGAAATGTGCAGGGATTGAACCCCGCAAAGTATCAGGACACATCTCTTGACTTACTCGTTGCTACTCAGTGAAACCACCCACAGAGGCAGAGGTGCTCTCTGCGGCTCGTTCCAGGAGAGAGACCCAGCTCCTAATGTTGGAGCAGGGCCCCCACGCCCTGAATTTGCTGGGGACTGGGCACCACAGACCCATATAACACAGGCCTACCGTCTCTGGAAAACCCAGCCTGATCCAGCCCCTACAAACCTCTCCAGCGGGTGGCGGCTCTCTGGAGCTGTTAGTAGGGGTAATCACTGCTGTTAGTTCCTGGAGGAGCCGTTAACCTCCCTCATGGAGCAGAAGATCATCATACAAACCAGGCAGGGATTTCATAGCATGGTTCCCAAAGATCCGGCCTGGGAAGACAAGGGAAGCCAGCGCCTTGTGGGAGGCTCTGACAGAGCGAGGCGGCCAAGGCTGGTGACAAATCTACCATGGACCCAGGCAGTACCTTGCTGAGTTAAGTCTGAGCCGCTAGGAGGCGAATTTCACTTCCATTTGCTTGTAAGCAGCGTGTCTTTCTCGCACGTACCCGAACTCACTTAAAACGGTCTCACCAGAGAGTGGAACATGCAAAGCGCGGTTACAGGAGCAGCTGGGGGTAAATCCTGGGTTTTGCTCTGCATAAGGGAACGAGGGACAATATTACATCTCCGAGCGGCCCCAGAGAGGCCTCGGCACTTCAGGGCAGCGGGTTAGGGGAAATGCAGCACTGGGGGCGCTGGGTTCACCTGGCGAGTAGTCACCGGCAGAGTCTGTGCTGTAACAAGCAGGTTCCTGGGGCCGGAGCGCCGATCTAGGGCTGCATGGCACTCAAGGAGCTACATGCCTGTCTGCTGGCTGTTGGTGTCTGGGCTGGGACAGCAGAGCCGCATTTAAGACACCCAGGGTTACAAGGCGGGTGGTGACACCTAGTTCGGTGTCGGTCAAATCCAGTGTAAACTCAGAATCTCATTGTCCTCTCTCTGGTTGTGCCCTGTTGTAGCTCCACTTACTCCACAGCAGTTAGTCCTGATTAACACCAGCATGAGCGAGCGGGGAAGCAGCCCCACTTCGATTCATGAGACCACGTTTTTCAGCAGCAAAACTTTATACGCCAAAAATCCTGACTCACTCCACTGCAAAGCCCCTTTGACACGTGAGAAAACATAGACTGTCCTGCAGCATTCATCTGTTCACCGTGCGCCTGTAAAATCTCAGCCACGCATGTACTAAAGCCCAGAGCAAATCAAAACGCTCCAGAGAACGTTAATACGATTGATACAAGGGACGGGTTAATAGAGCAGAGAGGACTTAGGTGCACAGCAGAGTTTCACTATTCTACACAGAGTTAATGGATGGTTGACCTGTCCTAGCAGCCTGGACTTATGTTCTCTCCATTTGGACACCCCAAATCACTCATCATTTTGGAAAACCTTAGCCCTGGTCTCTGTGTTATAAGGGATCTGGTGCAGGTCCTGTGGCAAGAAATGCTGGGCAACAGAAGGAGATTGGGGAGGGTCTGTAAGCTCCTCTTTCTGTTGTGTCCTGGATCTTAATCCATGCCTATCACCGTGGGGTCAAGCGCTTTTTGGTCATGTCTCCCCCTGGGGCTTGAATTCACTAGCAAACCATAAAAAACTGAGTTAGCGGGCAAAACACCAATCACAACTGATTCCTCTGTGTAGATCAAGGGGAAATGCAGACAGCTGAGACAATGAAATACCCCGATAGCGATTTATACAGAGATGATATTTGGAAGGAGGGGTTTTCTGAAGGACTGGCGGGGGAAAAAACCTCAATAGTTCAGGGAAAGATGTTGAATAGTGTTAGGGCAGGTGTCATCAGATGATGCTATTATCCAATCTTATGTGTTTTTTCTTTAATGTGTGAGCAAGTGCTCAGTCTTTGGAAGAGATATAGATCCTCAGGGCTGGAAGGGACCCTGAGAGGTCACCAAGTCCAGCCCCCTGCATTGAGGCAGGACCAAGTAAACCTAGATCATCCCTGACAGGTGTTTGTCCCACCTGTTCTTAAATATCTCCAAAGATGGAAACTCCAAATTGTGGTGTCTTAGTTTAGGGATGCAGGCTTTGTGAGGGGTGCTGTTGCAAGTGTCAAGAGAGTTTGTTCCTGCATCTGTCTCTCTAACTAGACTCCAGTCCGGGGGAGAAGTTGCTCCCTGGCACCAGACATTGGTGTTTGGTCTCTGAAAGAAGGGATTGCCTTTGTTCCATTTGTGCCCACCCCTGTACCAGGACGGGTATATCTGTTACTATATAAAGGTGCACTGAGAAAACACCCAGGCTGTCGGTCACTGATTTCTCCTCTATCAGGCAGCTGACCTGCAAAGCCCTAAATTCGGCTGCTGCTCAGCAGAGCGGGTGAGACTAGTGTCAGCGATGGGCATGGGGTGTCAGAAGGGGCCGACAGAGTCATTCGTTGTCTCAGCTCGCTGTGTTTCCACTGCCCGTCCCTCCCCCACCCCACAGCTGTCTGGATGTAGCATAACAACAGAGGAACCGCACACTTTAAGATCCACATGTCCCTGGTTTAGCCCCAGTCCCAAGCATGTGAATACTTGTAGCTGGTCAGCCCAGTAGCCAGCTGTCAAGTCACAGGATCTTGAGGGGCTGGGTGTTGTCCCCCTTGTCGTGCCAGCAGGGGTCAAAGACGGGGTAGACGGGGGCACCGTGGAAGGTGGTGTGGAAGGTGTGCAGGTGGATCAGCGCATTACGGCAATCAGCGTTGTAGAAGGAGACCTCCCCGGCCTCGTAGTCGAGACAGACCCCGATGGTCTGAGGTTGAGGACGGATATCTATGGGCCACGGGTGGGTGTCAAATATGCAGTACTTCTTCCCAGTCTTCTCCTGGTTGTAGCCGATCAGCCAGTAGCCCTCGGTACAGACCTCCTCAGACCACGGCCACCAGGATTTCCTCTGGATCAGTCTGCCCCGTCTCTCCGCTAGGTCTGAGACGACACCCAGGTTCCAGCGCCGCTTCTGGCCCACAAACACATCCCAGTAGTGCCGCCCCGCGCTGAAGCTCTGCTGGGCCACCACGCAGTTGGCCGTGTCGAATCGCCTCGGGTTGGAGCTGACGGTCTTGAAACTCACACATCTCACCTCCTTCCCGTCTGCCAAGATCTCTAGCTCGGGATGGGCCGTGGCTGGGTCCAGGGTTAGATCCTCCTTCGCTGGGAAAGGCAGAGGGGAAGCGGGAGGGGTCACCCTGGGTTTATGGGGCTGTTTCCACACACACTCACCCCTTGCCAGGGGCCACATGAATCCCACCTTGGAGCGTGTCTCCCAGCAGAACTCTCCCAGCAGGGTCCAGCTGGGACTGTGCTTGGAGGGGAGACCTGGAAGGACACCCCAGGGAACAGAGTAGGGGGCACCGTGGTGCAGGGAGTGGGGTGGGGGGCGAGGTGCCACGTGCTGGCCTGGGCAGCGTGTGATGTATGTTGCCCCGGCCCGCTGCCCAGGAGATACTCACCAGGAA
The DNA here is from genome assembly GCA_007922305.1 of Dermatemys mawii. Taxonomy (NCBI): domain Eukaryota; kingdom Metazoa; phylum Chordata; order Testudines; family Dermatemydidae; genus Dermatemys; species Dermatemys mawii. Next base: position 282,308 of record ML677520.1, read on the forward strand.
GTTTGCTGAAGGGCAGCTTATACGTCTCCGGCGACGGCTGGACACTAAGCCTGAAAGAGAGGAACAGGCTGGAGGATTTTCTAGTCCTTGGTCCTGTTTTTGCAACTCCCTCCTAATCTGGCATCATCTGCAAGTCTTGTCACCATGCAGGGGGGCTCCCTCCCACCCCCCGCCCCGTCAGATCAACAGTGCAAACATTGAATTCAGTCACTTACCTTCGAAATGCTGGGGCAGACTGCTAGGATAGGAGAGAGAGGGAGAGATGTTAGTTAATTACAAGCAAAATCCTATTCCTGCAGCTGGGAGGGGATTGGGGTCTAGTGGTAAGAGCTGGAGGGCGGGGGCAGGACTCCTGGGTTCTATCCCAGCTCTGCTACTGATCTGCTGTGACCGTGGGCAAGTCCCTTCTACTTTCTAGGCCTGCCGGTCCCCTCCCACCGTTTCTGTTTCAGCCATTCTGCCAACCTCCAGTTCTGAACCGAACTCCAGATCCAAAGTGTGCCTGATCCCCTCAGCCCAGGGTACAGCCCCTGGCGCGGAGCCATGCTGGCGTCGTGACATGCTGAGCCCACCTGGAGGAACTGTCATTGACATGGCCCGTGAACTACATTGTCATTGTAATGAACCAGAACAGCTCTGGCAGAGCAGGCCGGGGTGGGGGTAAGTGGGGCGTGGAGTGGATCCCGTGGCATTGAGGGTGTGATGTTTGATGAAATATGACCATGTAAAGCATCGCTGCTACCACTATTGTATAATTACAGCCGCTCCCCGGGTTACACAAGACCTGACTTAGGCAAATTTGCACTTACGGAAAAAATGCCATAAGCCAGAACTAGGATTTTGGAGTTGCGGAGATTTTTGCTCAATGTACGGGTATGCGTTTCTGATGTATGCAAAATTTGAGTTCCGCAAGGCTTTCCGGAACAGAACAATTGTGTAAGTCGGGGGCGTCTGTACAACATATGTCCAGGTGTCTATGGAAAGGTGACAATTTGCTGAACAGGATTATGCTATCTGTACGCAGGGGTCACTGCTGTATCTGAAGGTAGGAATATTAATCATGTGCTTGTATTTCAGATGTTTTCCCCTGGGGTAACGCCCACAAGGTATTTAACCAGCACATCATGAAGGGACTATTCAAGTGAAGTGGCTCCTGAGGGAACACTTAACTCCCAATGAACCGTGGGAGACGCCCGTCTGCGCTTCATGGACTTTCCGGTGATGGCCTTTGCTGTGATTAAGCGAAATCATTCACAGACGTGGGACTTGCCCATGGGACCCCGAACACCCCCTCGTCACCTGTAATTTTCCACAGTGAGAACAACGAGGGTTTCCTGGCGCTTGGCAGAAGCTATAAAAGGCTCTGGAAACCTCTGCGTTTGACCTCTTCTCCGCTCAGACCTCTGCACTGTGGACTGAGACTCGTGGGATCATCTAACCAAAGGACTGAGGACCTTCCAATGGTTGGGAAGCAACCAGAGACTTTACAAGCCAGCAGTTTATTCCATCACGGCTACAAGCCTGAGCCAAGAACTTTGCACTTCTTGTGTGTAATTGATTCCTTTAACCAATTTTAACTCTCATCTTTTTTTCTTTCTCTTTGTAAATAAACCTGTAGATATTAGGTACTAAAGGATTGGCAATGGCCTGATTACTGGGTAAGATCTGAGTTATATGTTGACCTGGGGGTGTGGCTGGTGCTTTGGGATCAGAAGAACATTTGTTTGATTAAACTGGTTTTAAATAACCACTCATCATGAAGTCTAGTATTTTTGGTGGTGATACGAGGACTGGAATACCGAAGGAGGCTGCTTTTCTGACTTCTTGTTAACCGGTTGATGAAACAGAAGTTTATTTTGTTGCTGGTTTGGTGTATCACATGGGAGAATAACCACCAGTTTGGGGCTATGTCTACCCCATTTCTCAGCAGTTTGTCCTAACTTTGGTATTCTCAGTTGTGACCCATGGAGGCTTGACGGCAGAGGGGCACTGGCAGAACTCAGAGGTGGACTGGGGAAGGATTCATAGCACCTGCCCTAAACCAGAGTTGCCACTTTCACAAGCCCTAAATTTATCACTTAAATTTTTGTAATGAAGCCTGTAGTGAACACAGCACCCGCGGTCACTACAGACGTGCAAAAAAGTCAGAGAGAACATTGGTTAGATGCTCTGTCCCTATTGACTTTTTCTGCCTACCTGGCCCCGTGGCTGCAATCCAGCTTTCCCACAATATATTGTCACATATCGACATACTATGGTTGGCATTTTGGAAAGTTCATTGGTACAAATATCGTTTCAGTTTCTGGCTGGATCAGCATGGAAATGAAGGGAGACTCGGGGAGCCAACGTTTGCCTCTGTTACCTGCACATAGAGCAATTTCCGCATTGAGCTCTGGAAAACTGGGCTTGCTTTTCTGCTTTTTGTCTTTCCACCACTCGTTTCATGGGAGCCTTCTTCTGAAACCCTTTGAATCACCTGGGAGAGATTGAAGTTTCAATAACATTCAGGGAAGAAGTAAATACTCTCCCCCTTCTCGTTTCTCTGCACTGGCTTCCTTTGTTGCTGGCCTCTGCCATTTATATCATGTCTGGTGTTTTAAAAAGAAAATTTGTCAGATAATCTGTCTTTAAACCCCAGTGGACAGGCCAGCTGGTTTTGCTGTAGCCAAGGGTCCCCCCTAGGGTGAACCAGGATCTGGGACAAATGTCTGTGGAGTGTCTCCACTAGAATTTACATTCACGGGCTGAGCAAAGTGAGGTTTTACACTCGATGGCATTTCTCTGTTTGTCGTGCGATAACTTTGGAACGTAGACTCTGAGCTGTTCCAAAATTTCAGGGAATGTTCTAGGCATCAATGGGCCGAACCCAGCTGATTTGGGGGGAAATTGGAAAAAGCGACACCTGAAATGAAGGACAGGCGGAGCTCCTGGAATCTGGTTTAGCAAAGCCAGCAGCCTTAACCACTTCTGAAATCGTCCAGAGATCACCAGATGTGTTGTGGGTAGAAATTAACATATGGCCACATAACAGCCCCTCCCAGCCCAGGTGTGCCCATGAGTGTAGTACCTTGAACAGCTGGTCTCCTAGAGAGAGAGAAGAAATAAGACCAGCTGGAGAAATGGGAGATGCACAGAGATCGCGGGCATAGAATCGGAGCAATGTCCAGGCGGAAGGGAGCTATTTACATTGCCTGTTGCAGCCTTTCAGAGCTGTCCCACAATGCCCTACCCTGGCAGTTAAATCAGTGCAAGCGCTCCTGGTGAAGACACGCACCACCGACACAAGGAGCGAAGTGTGGACGTGCAAAACCGATTCAGTTGCTGCGGTGGCTATTCATTGACATAAAGTAAGTGGACTTAATTGTGTAGCATAGACTTGCCCTGAGACACCCTGAGATGACAGGCAGAGGTGATGGGTGGAGAGACCTGATATGGCTCTTGGAGGAACGTGTTTCAATGGCACTTACCTTGGTCAGTAACTCCAGTAGGTGCAAACCTTGATATCTGGTGAACACTTCCACCAAGCTCTGAATCAGCCAGGATCCGCTCTTGGAGTTTCGATAGGTGGCGTACCCTGGTAAACAGCAAGTAAGTCAGAGGACCATTTATAGGAGCCTCCCATGGGGCATCTCCAAGGGAAACAATGCCATTTCCTCTTCTCTTCATGCTGGGACGAGAGGAAGGCAGCTGTTTTCTTTCCCTCTCCAATTTGCTTTCCTAGCAGCTTCCCCTTCACCAACTCTTCGACCCCCAGCCCTACAAGTGTGTGTGTGTGGGGGCTTTAGGGAGAGGACACAGCGGTGCTGGTTCCAGCCCACAGAGGATGATGAGGGTGGCCGTTCTGTGTGAGGGCAGCTTGCCCATCAATTCGAGTGGGAGATGGAGGCCAGCTGTGGTAAGGGCAGCCAAAGACATAGGGAGACGGCAGTCAGAGGATTCCCCGTGTCCCCCAGCAAGACTGGATCACGAGGCGAACCCCAGGTCCTAAGGCAGAACGAAACCCAACGGCTGGAAGCTAGAGCCGGATAAATCCAAATCCGAAATAAGGTACCGATTTCACCAGGGCGGGTGATTAATCTCTGGACCCAACTCCCCAGGGCAGTGGTGGGTTCTCTGCCTCTAGACGGCTTCAGAGCCAGAGGGAGGCCTTGCAGGAAGGTGGTTTTGTACAACCCGACTTATTGGGCTCAGAGCAGAGGGAGGTGGGTGAAATTCTCCATCCTGTGCTTTCAGGAGGTCAGGCTAGAGGGTGTGATAGTCCCTTCTGGCCATGAATGTCTAGAAGCCTATCAGACCTGGCTTCTGTCTGGAGCCAGGGCTAGCGGTGGGTCGAGAACTCAAGATGTCCCTCAGGACAGGACCACAGCGTCAGATTGGAGCTAACACCACAGGGTGCTGGCATCACAGACCAATAGATTATAATTGCAGAAGGGCCCACTGTGTTCATCGAGTCTGACCTGCTGCGTCGCACTGGCCCCAAAATGTCCCCAAACTAATCCCTATTTGAACCAGGGCAGATGTGCTAGAAACACATCCCAGCCAGTGATGGCCAATCCACCACAGGACTTGCCCAATGGTTCCAGCAGTGAATTACACTCAGTTGTCCGGAAATTGACACCTGATTTCCAGTCTGAATTAGTCTAGCTGCAACTTCCAGCCATTGGATCGTGTTAAACCTTTGTCTGCCAGATTGAAAGGCCCGTTTTCAAATTACTGTTCCCCATGCCAGTAATTATAGATCAGTATCAGATGCTGACTGTCCAGAACCCTGCCTCAGTGAGTCTGTAAATGACTCTACATGGTTAGCAGCAGTCAGATGAAATTTAAAAGGCAAGGACAGAACGCATCCTGACATCGGTGACATGGACTTTGCTGGGGTAGAAAAAGCCAATAACTGGAGAGGTTGGAGCAGAAAAGGAGAACAAGACGTTCATATTAAATGCCTTTTCTGGCCACAGGAATGTCAGTTTCATTTAGGGTGGCTGAAAATTTTCTGTTGTCACTGTGTTTCCAAAGGAACTCAGGTTTTCAGTAGACACTCTTCACACACTCACAAATACTGTTTGCTACCCAAGGAAAATTTTGGATTTTTTGTTGACAAACCAAAATATTTTGATTTGGCTACGCTGCTCTGCCACGCCTCTGGAAATCATAATGCAATCTTTGCATGTCCCTCCATTTTCCCTACAGGCTGTTCTCCCCAGGCAGAATACATCTCCCATGATGCACCATAGACAGGAACTCCCATGATGCACCTCCAAGAGAGGATACTGTGGTGCAGCATGGGAGATGGAGTCGAGCCAGAGAGCCCAGCCCATAGAGGAGACAACTGCAGCATTTCTGAATCAAAACATTTCAGTTTTCTATTTTGCAGGTGGGGGAAAAAAACGTCGTCTGACTGATTCTAGTTTCATGTTTGTATGGGGGGCGAGTGTGCCCTGACAGCCACACAGCACAGAAGTATCAGTGGGGATGCACACAGCCTTGGCTCTCAGGGACTGAGTGAGGACAGAAAGGGAACTCTGCTACCTGGAGCAGACGAATAGATGAAGAGGCTGTCACTGTGTGTCGGGATCAGCTTCGTGACATCTTGGTTGTTACAATCAGAGCTAATAAAGGAAGATTTGGTGGCAGAGAAATCACTTGCACTGGAGTCTTTCATGAGAACGCCTTTGTCTTCCTTATCTAAAGTAAAGGGAACACAGACATGCTATCAGATAACACATGTGCCCTAGGAGCTGAGCTCCCCGTCACCCTCAATGGTACAATCCCCCTGTAGGCCTGGGCTACACTGATATGCAACTTCAGCTATGCGAATAGTGTAGCTGAAGTTGGCGTATCTTAGTTTGATTTACTTGGCCGTCCACACGGCGGCAAGTTGACCGCTGCCGCTCCCCCGTCAGCTCCGCTTCTGCCTCTCGCGGAGGTGGCATTCCGGAGTCGACGGGGAGCGCGCTCGGGGATTGATCACTAGTCGCCGATCCGGTGGGTAGTGAAGACGTACGGGTGTTCCATATTTCTTTTGTTCGGTTGCAGCTTCGCTCCCTACACAACAGTAAGGACACGAGGAAACCGCAGGGGCACAGAGGGATTCTGAATAACCAGAGTCACTGACTCTACCCAAACACCCGGGGCCTAGCTCCAGACCTACTCTCATGGGTGGCTTTTCCCTCCATGGGGCTCCACTCACCGGGGAACTCTGCCAACCTGACAATCACCGACGTCTCTGAGACTCACCCCCCCGGCAGGCCTGGATCACAAACACCTTTGGTTTGCCCCGCAGCGCTTGGCAGGTCTCGTTGGTCATCTCTGTAAACAGCTCCTCCAGCTTCATTGTCTTCCCGTCGGCACCAGACACAGTGTCCCCACTACCGTGAGCCATGAGGATGATGAAGCTGCAACTGACCAAGTCCTTTCTGGCATCTATTTCGTCTCGAAATGTCACCAACTTCCTCTTAAAATCCTGCAACCAAAAATAGTGAACTCCCCAGTAAGCTGAATGGGGGAATGTTCCGTCTCGGTTTAGATGAATGTTGTAACATTTAGGGAGCCTCCTACGGAGATAGCCTGGGCAGGATGCACACACAAAAACCTACGTTAAAGAACACTATTAAGATCGTGAAGTCAATCTCCTGACAGAATTACAGTTGCCTGTGAAACCTTAGCTCGGTCCTCTTGTGATCCATCCAGTGCACGAAATGAGGCAGGGGGCTGTGGGAAAATAATATGGAATCATGTCATTAAAGACTGTCAGAATGTTGCCCTTTTGACCTGAGTCGTTTACCAAGATTCGGGGCTTTGCTGTGCCATTTCCTATAGGAGAATTTGGTGATCTGTGTACAGGTCTATTCTGTGGTGAAATCTTGTTTATTTATAAAGAATGTGCACAGAGTCCTGTTTCCATGAATGCAGCAGAAACTAACAACAGCAGGCAGCGTCCTAGCTCAAAAATTCCCAAGCCTGCCCCTCCAGTGGGGTCTGTGCCCAAGAAGCGCCGTCTCACTGCTTCCGCTCAAGTTCCACCACTGCTATTCTAGGCTTTCTTCCAGCTGCAGATGTAACCAATACCTTAGCCCCTAGAGGTTTGTTCAGGCCTAGCTTGGTAGTCTCATCCAAAGCCTTCCAGACCACCGCCAGTTCAAACCCGACCCACGCCCAAGTATTTCAGATTATTTTCACACCCTTCCTCTGGGCCATTCCCTCCAAACCTGTGTCAGCACGGACACCTCATTCTTGGGGCTCAGCCTGGATGGGGCCTCCCATGTCCTGTGAGCCACAATCTGTCTCCTGCCACCGCCTAGCCAACCCGAGCCCAAAAGTGTCGGGTTGTTTTTAGACCTGATCCAAACTTGACAATTGCAGTCAGGTCCCATCAAGTTGCCAGGCTCTGCTAGGCCCTGCAATTACTATCAGGGAAATGGCATTTAATCTACCTGAGTCAGCTTTGCTCAGACTTGGCCATGAAGCCCAGTGCCTTGGGCGGTGGGTTCTGTTGTTCCCTGCTATCTCGCTGCATGCGGAGGCTTAATTGCTTCTTCCATGGAGCCTGAAAGAGGGTGCTGGGCACCTTTAGCAAGGTCAGTGTGTCTTCCCATTAAAGACCTGCCTGCTATTATAGCACCTTACAGCATAACATGCACGCATAGGCACTTTGATACGCAGCAGGGGGAACACAGTTACACATAAGGAAATTTGTGTTTGGCTTTTTCGTACCAAAAAAACCCTGGAAATTCTATACCTCCTCCCCTTTGTTATAGACCATTGTTCAGAGTGCAAAACCAAGCACTCGAAAGTTAGGAAATGCCAGATTTAAGGTTTTCAGTGCAACCTTAACTCAGTCCCTTTATATGTATGGATCCTACTGTCTTTAATGATATGATCACATACTATTTTTTCCACAGGACCCTTGCATAGCACAGGCCAGAGAATTTTGTCCAGTGCTTCCTTCATCAAGTCCATAACTTCATACTGAGCTATAGTGGAGTGTTTAGAAAGAGAATCCTGTCTTGATTTAAAGACACCATGTGATGGCGAATCCACCACCTCCCTAGGTGAGTTGCCAGCTGGTGCAAGATAGAGCTGCCTCCAGGCTGCTCTAGTCTGGGCTGAGACACTGGGAGCTTGGCTCTCAGAGGCTGCCTCTGGTAGCTGTGTGGAGATGCTTTAGCTAGTGTCCCCTGAGTTAAGGGGACGTTCTTCTCAGTAAAACAGAGAGCGCTTGTGTTGATCCAAGTTTATTTATAAAGGATGAGACACAGTATCTGGACCTTGCCAGCTGCAATCAGCATTTAAGCCCAGTTTCTTCTTTGCACTGTCTCCGGTGAATCAGAGCCCTCTGCTCTGTACGCAGCAAACAAAAGCTGCTTACCTCTGCTAAGGGATCCTCAACCACCTCGTTCTCAAACCCTAAAGCTTCAAACATCTTCCCCAGTGCCTCGAGGTCCTTCTCCGCACCTTGCCGACCTTTCATCACACAGAAGGTCAGGGCCAGTCGGGCTCCTGATATGTCATACACCTGCAGCAAGGAGCAAGGGCGTTAATCTGGGCTCCATCATGCACATTCTCCAGACCTCATGGGAAAGAGAAGCAATTCATGTCCCTCTATAGGGAAACTGGAGCATGGACGGTGTGCTCTGACCACACAGCTTGGCTCATTAGCATGTGCTGCTCTCTGGCTCCCCCTGTGGGTGAATGGAGAAACGAAGGGGTTCTCTCTCTATCGGCAGGACTAATTTGCATACGTGCCCCAAGAGCACCTTAGAGTGCCCGAAGCTGCACCATCTGGAGTTTCCCCATGTGCCGTGCTCACCAGTGGTGACAGATTTGCTGGGTCATTGCAGAAATAGGCAAGTGGGGTGGTTAAGTGGGAAAACACGGGGGTAGGGTGTTGTCCAGGGGGGCACCCTACTCTGGAAGGTTGGAGTCCAGATTGGGCAGCCATCTTCAAAATAAACACAGCTACTGTGGTTTTTCTTAGATCTCTGTGTAAACACAGGTTTAAAAGGGGGGGTTCTCTAGGCTCTTATAGATGACTGAGTTTTCCTGGTGCCTGTAAAAGCAGAGATAGTTCTCCAGTTGTAGACTACTGATGAGAGGTAGAGTCAATGTCATGTGAGTGGGAGAACCCCTTTGGAGTCAGATGCATGTTGCTGACAGTGAAGATCCCCAGCTTTGAAAGATGAATTGATCTGCTGTGTGGTTTCTGATGACAGCCCGGGTTTTAAGAGGGCTACCTGGTTTATTAATTTACTGTAGAGCTGACTGAAAATTTGGGTCTGAATTAAGAGAATGCATGCAGGGGCTTAATCCAGTTTAACTGACCCAGAGCAACTCTCTGTGTCAGCAAACTCTCCCATGGAAGCGAGTTAGCGATTCGCTTGATTTGTTTCCTGTACTTTAAGATGTGGATACATGGGAAAGTTCAGAGAAGAGCAACAAACTGATCAGAGGCCCCTAATTGTAGGACGGCTGCATTGAATCTTGGACCTTTCTCCGTGCCACCCCCCGCCCCCGCTGGGGGACTGGCAGGGACAACACAGGTAACGCAGCATCTACACTAGCATTACAGTGGTGGAAGTAGGTCGACTTTGGCCATATGTCATGGGTAGGGGGGTGTTATGTTATTGTGTCAACCTAACAAGGTGGCTACGTTGGCAGGAGACATATTTAGTGCAAAGCTCAATCGAAACAGGCCGATTGAGGTCGATGTCACTTTGTCGTGTAGCCCAGCATCCACAGGTGAGGCTTTCTCCCATCTCTGGCTGGCTGGGTCCTTCTTTTCAAGCCTCTCAATGGCCTGGACCAGGGAATCGTAATGAGCCTAAAACTACAGGATGACGCTACAGCAGACAGCTCTGCTCCCTTGGCCCAGCAAAGCTCTCTACAACCAGCGTGACGCTTATCTGTGTGGGAGACAAACATTTCCCCAGCGCCTGGTCCCAGAGGGTGAGGTGACCTCCACCAGGACCTACGGGCCACCTCAAACCTCACCCTCTTCTCCTCCGAGGGTTGGGTACAGTTCCCCAATCAGCCTTCGCTAGCATAAACACAGAGCAGCCTGGCCGTGCATATAAACAAAACCCTACCATAACAAACAAATCCACTGCACGCACAATTCTTCCCCTGGGGCAAGGGAGAGAGAGCAACACACATGGGCCAGATGTGGGATCCAGATACCACGGAGATAGACCACAGGAACCTGACTAGAAGAGAACAGAAAGGAAGATAGCATAGTTTTAAAGCCACTTACATCAGTGGGCAGCAGCTGATTTGTTAGGGTGGGAGGTTTGCCTTCCTCATTTCTGACTTGGGGTGCAGCCTCTGTGGAAGGCTGCGATCTGCTCGTGGAGATGAGGGAGGACAAGGCAGGAGATTGCGATGGGAGATTCAGCTTGTCTGCCATCTCCGGGATGGCTCTGATGGCCTGAGAATCCTTGCACACCTGAGTTTGCACCATGGGCACCACGGGGGGAGAAGACAAGAGAGACTCCTGTTAACTAAGGCACCACGTTCAATTTCTCCTTCTCTTTTTGCTCCCAGGGCTGAAGACTGGGGAGGCGGGTGGGAGATGAGACATTGCTGGTAGTAAAATTAGGCACATCCAGACCCCCGGGGTCCCTCTCCTTGCTCAGTTCACCCTCGCCTGGGAGGATTGTGGCAGTTCATACCCCTTCGAGCTACACTCGTGGGTCACACTTGTGATGTTTCCTTCCCAACCATTATAGCTAGGAGCTTACTTCAGCTTCTTGGAAGAGCTGAGACGCTGGGTGACAAGACAGCCCCTCGAGAGCAGTGTCTACCAGCCGGGTCCAGGCCCTGGCCTCCCCACACATTTAACTCCAGCGAATGTCGTTTCATTTCTCGATATGCTAATCACTGGCTCTCCCTCGGTCTTCTTCCCCAGTTTCCCCCTGGATGCCCGCCCTGGTCTCCTCCATCCTCCAGCTGTGGAGTGATGGTGTCTGTACCTCGTCTTGGGCTAAACCATGAAGGAGTTTAAAGAGAGCAGAGGGGAGCCGGGGAAATGTTTGTTTATTTTTTTCCCTGCTGAATATTTTGACAGAAATGGAAACAGATTAGTTTTTCAAATCAAAATGTTTTGGGGAGCATTCCCCTCTGGGGGCGTTGTCTCTGACCCAGCCCCGGGGCAGGCACTTGCTGACTCAGAGGGGCAGGGAATAGGGCATGGGGCCTTTCCCCTCTGGGGGATGCCAAAAAGCCAAAACATTTCCATGTTTTTCGTTTTCTTATCAAAAAGAGGAAATAAAAGGCTTCGGGTGTGGACACTGGGTTCTTTTTGATAAAACCCCAAATTTACCGGACAATATTTGACCTTCCCTCCGTTTAGACCCTATCAGGGACGCTCTAGTCGACTCCTGGAGATTGCCAGCTGGTTCCTAAATCCCTGTAGCTGATGAGGTGTGCACTGAAATCCGCTTATTGGTATCTTAAAATGGCTGGATTTAATTTCTGTTTTTACCCCCGGCCTCCCACTGGGATCTAGGTCCTTCCCCCGCCTCCTTGCTGGATATATCTGGCACAAACCTCTGACTTATCCTTCTCACAGCCGCAGGTCAACAATCTGCTCTGAGCAGCAGAGGCTGAGTCCCAGGAAGCCATTTGGACTGGATCTATCTATCGGCCCCGTTTCTCTGCACAGCAGCTCTGAACCAGACAGCTGTTGGGGTGAGGGGGAGAGACAAGGGATGGGGGCGGGAGAGAGAATTATTACTTGCATATATCAAAGGGGATACTTTCTAACACAGCTTTGAATGGGCCTGTGGATTGGCAGCTAACTGGGGTGAAGAGGAGCCCAGAGAAAGGAAAGCAAGGTTTGTTTGAAGACAAAGGAAATTGCTTTTCCGTGATAAGCCTGTGGAACTCATTGCCACAGGGTGACCGGAGGCTACAGCCACTGGTTTTTGATCCACCTTTCTCCACTAAAGAGCCCTCTGGTAGCTGGGATTTCCTCTCCCAGAAAGTTGATCACCCTCTTCAAATCTAATTACATTTTTAACACCAGCGCCATCCTGTGGTGGTGAGTTCCATCAGCTGACTGAAAAAGAATTTCTATTAGCTCCTCTCAGAGCTGGGGAGAGAACCCAGGCATCCTGGCTCCCAGCCCCCACTGCTTGAACCCACCAAGCCACACTCTCCTCCCAGAGCCAGGAGAGAACCCAGGAGTCCTGGATCTGAGCCCCCTCTGCTCTAACCACTAGACCCCATGCCCCTCCCAGAGCTGAGGCGAGAACCCAGGAGTCTTGGCTCCCAGACCCCTGGTTCTAACCCACCAGACCCCACTCCCATCCCTGAACCAGGGAGAGAACCCAGGAGTCCTAGCTCCCAGTGCCCCCCCGCACTGTCTCCCCACACCCCCCCCAAAACAGGAGCTGGTAGGGCAGGACAAGCCTGGGGAGGGAAGAGTTCAGGGTACGGGTGGGAGATAAAGGCAGAGAGATTTACCAGGTAATGTTTTACTCCATGTCCGTGCAGCGCCAGGCGCTGGGGTGGGCTCCGATCTCAGTGTGGTCAGCTGCACCCACAGCTGGCAGGTCCCCGGGTCCCACTGAGGAAGTGGAGGGCTGGGAGCAGAGGATGCTCGGTTTCACTTTTGACTTGGGGAACGGGATGTGGGTAGAGGGGGATGGGGTGTGGGGGAGGGATGGACAGAGGGAGGATGGAGGACTAGGGTGTTCTGTGCAATGCCCAGAGTTAGACCAGGGAGCCGGGTCCCCGCTTAACAACTGGAATATTGCTCCTGGTTTATGACTTCTGCAGAGCACTCACAGGGAGCCCTGTGTGGGGCAGAAGCTTCCCCTGTTTGTCTGCTCTGATCTGAGCTGCCTGCTTTCCCCGCGTCTCAGAACAGCCTGGAGAGAATCACACCCCAGATCTCGTCCACTTTCTTGGCTCTGTGGGGTTCTCTCTGAACGCTGGCATGGCCGGGGTGAAAACAGGGTGTCTTCTGCCTTGGTAGCATGAAGCTCCTCAGCTGGTTGTGCTACACGGGGCCTGCGAGCGAGCGAGTGGTCAGTCTTTGCAAGACAAGCTGCGTGGTTGTCTGTGGGAGGCAGGATCACTGGGAAGCAGGGCGCTGTGTCGATCAGCGGAGAGTTTGCTCCTGGCCTTCAACAATAATTAATTCAACATCACCATCATCCATTAGGGGAGCAGCGAGGGGCCTCCAAGCGTGGCCCAGAGCCCATTGTGCAGAATCCAGACTTTCCAGTCCAGGTTTCTCTTCTCTATCAGGCCCAGCACCGGGTTTGTCTACACCTCACATGCATCAGTGGAGACGCGACCTCTGCTGACAGAAGCTAGCCTGCCTCCCCGAGCGGCAGGAGCCGTGTTGACAGGAGAAGCCCGGGTGTTAGGTCAGTGTAATTGCATTTGCTCAGGCGTGTGGGCTGGGGCAGAGGGTTGGGGTGCAGGAAGCGGGGGAAGGGTGCGGGCTCCGGTGGTTTCCGGTCAGCTGCACAGCAGGGCAGGGCTAAGGCAGGCTCCCCGACACCACTCCCAGAAGTGGCTGGCACGACCCTGGGCGGGGGACAGGCGGCTCCGCATGCTGCTCCTCTCTGCAGGCACCGCCCCCACAGCTCCCATTGGCTGTGGTTACCCGTTCCCAGCCAATGGGAGGTATGGAGTCAGCGCTCGGGGAAGGGGCAGTGTGCAGACGCCCCCCGTCCCCAGCGGGCACAGGAATGTGCCGGCCACTTCCAGGATCAGCACAGTGCCAGGGCAGGCAGGCAGCCTGCCTTAGCCCCGCTGCGCCGCTGGACTTTTAGTGCCTAAAATCTCCCTGTTTGGCTCCAGGAGACTCCCGGCTACAGCAGGAGGCTTGGCAAGGGCAAGGCTCTGCCTTGTCAGCCTGCTGCCCTATGTCCTGATCTCCTTTAGCACAAATGCTCCGTTTTCAGCCTCAGGCTCCGTTTACCTCCCTAATGCTACCCGCAAGAAATGCGCCTCCTTCCACGTGTTAATTATGCATGTGTCAGGCCAGGCCCCAGCGAGGCTCGTGCTCGGACAGCTGCAGAAGCCGTTGGTAGAGCACAGCTAGCCCTGCAAAACCGCGGGACTGGGCTGTGTGCGTGTCCCCCAACGCTCTGCTCCGGACCGTTCTCCGGCCTGGGTCATCCAGGAGCTCGGACGTGAGGATAGGACGAGGGAGTCTCTGCCCAATCCCTCCGTTTGACCCTTGGCCGGGGTGAGAGCGTCCAGGAGCGGTGAAGCCGTTCAGCGTAAGCTGGAGAAAATGTGACATTCATGTGAATGGCTACGCTCCTTTTTTGCTAACAATCGCTTGAGCTAATTTCAGGATTGAGGGGCACCAGCAAAGCTACGAGTGGCGGGACGTGAACCCAGGGCCTGGCTAGCAGGGGCTGCAGGTCGGGAGTGAGGAGCACCAGCAGAATTGTGGAGGGGGGGCCTCCCCAGAGGGGCCACATCTCAGCACCAGATGAGGCCTTGCTGTGTAAACTGGGCTGTATTATGTGTTATGTGGCATTAAAAAAAACTCAGACCATTGTCACTAGATGCAACATTATTTATTGTGACAGCGGCTGAAAAACATACAGGGCGCAGGTAAAGGAGACAGGCTGGAGACTCCATGGATTCCCTTAGCTACTTTGCTGTTGCTATTGATTGTAGGTGAAAGAGGCCCCGATACCGCAGTGATGGGCAGCAGGATAAAGCCCTGTGATGGATAGATAGCTGGAGGGGTGTGTCTGGAGATGGATGGAGGGTGTACTTGGGGATGGACAGATGGATAAATAGATCATGACAAGCTCCGTGGATCTACCTGGAGAAGTTTCATACAATCATAGACTATGAGGGTTGGAAGGGACGTCAGGAGGTATCTAGTCCAACCCCCTGCTCAAAGCAGGACCAACCCCCAATGAAATCACCCCAGCCAGGGCTTTGTCAAGCCTGATCTTAAAAACCTCTAAGGAAGGAGATTCCACCACCTCCCTAGGGAACCCATTGCAGTGCTTCACCCCCCTCCCTGGGGATCCCATCCCAGTGCTTCACCCCCTCCCTGGGGACCCCATCCCAGTGCTTCACCCCCTCCCTGGGGACCCCATCCCAGTGCTTCACCCCCCTCCCTGGGGACCCCATTCCAGTGCTTCATCACCCTCCTAGGGAAATAGTGTTTCCTGATATCCAACCTAAACCTCCACCACTGCAACGTGAGACCATTACTCCTTGTTCTGTCATCTGTCCCCACTGAGAACAGTCTAGATCCATCCTCTCTGGATCCCCCTTTCAGGTAGTTGAAAGCAGAGATCAAATCCCCCCTCAGTCTCCTCTTCTAAACAATCCCAGTTCCCTCAGCCCCTCCTCATAAGTCGTGAGCTCCAGGCCCCGAATCAAGAAATGTGACAGCCCTGACTGGAGAAACAAGGAGACAACTCTGAGCCCAAGAAACAAGCCTTGACAGGCCTGATCTTATCAGTCCGCAGGCTGGGCCGATGAACAGCAGCTGCAGAGCTTTGGGCTCTGCCCAGTTACATCCCTGGACTGGGCGAAGCTCTGGCCCCAGCCCCCCCAGCCCCGGGACGCTGGGCCGAGAGCTGCCCGGACGGTGGATATGCCGGTGGCGATCGCTCTGTAGAAACTCGCGAGGCCGGATTGCTGCTGGTCCGGGGGGAATCATTTGGGTGTTGGACAATCCACCGTAGAGCCTGTTGTCATGCAGGACAAGTCGTCATCTCCTGCTCCGCAGGCCTGGGAACGCCCAGGACAGGCTGCAGAGCCAGAAGCAGCCGCCCCAATGGCCGAGGTTTTCCTGACGTCTGCGGCCCTGAGTCTCCCAGAATCTCCACTCACATGCTGGAGGGATCAGATCGTTCACTCGTACCAACCGACGCCTGCGTCCGGGCATCCAACACCTCGCCCTGGCCCCAGAGAAGAACCTACCCTAGTTGGTAGCAATACACAATGGGTGGGGAAACTGAGTCACTCCTAGTGTTCCTGAAATATTTTCCCCCTTCCCAGCTTTCTCCACAAACTGATGGGACAGAAAAGACATATTGGGTGGTGGGGGAGGGTGCTGTTCTCCCTCTCTTATGACACCTGAACTAGGGGGCATTGGAGGAAGCCTTTCCTGTGCAGCATGAGCTTGGCCTGGGGAACTCCCTGCCACTGCATGCCACTGAGGTCAGATTCAGTGGATTAGAGCAGGGGGCTGGGAGCCAGGACTCCTGGGTTCTCTCCCAGCTCTGGGAGGGTAG
>ML677520.1:298546-310732 GCA_007922305.1 Dermatemys mawii
TCTCCCAGCTCTGGGAGGGTAGTGGGGGCTGGTGGGTTAGAGCAGGGAGGGCTGGGAGCCAGGACTCCTGGGTGCTGTCCTCATTACTGCACACTAAGGGCCCCGATCTCAGCTGGGGTCTGTTTATTGCGGTTCGGTTATTCACTTGCATGTTCGTTATTCACTTGCATGTTCATTACCACCTACCCCTGTCTCCCCCAGTGACCCCTCCTTTAATCTCCACCCCGCCTTTCCCCCGCGCAGTCGCGGGCTGCTCTGTGGTTCCTCGTGGCCGAGCGAGACCAGATTTCGGAGTTTGCTTCCTCCTGGAGGCGACATCCATGGTGTTGCAGCCTCACATCCCATCACCAGCCCCTTGGGTGCCAGCTACAGGGTCTCTCAGTAGCCAGCCCGTCTCCCCTCCTGCCCACCCGCGTTCGGCCCTGGCGACATGTCCCATGGGGGGCTGGGGTGGGGGAGATCACCCGCTTAGCCACCGGCCTCCCTTTGGGTTCTCCGCTTCTTCCCTCGCTCTGGGCCGGTTTCGGCTAGTCTGCTAACGAGCCGGTCGTTCCACCCCGATGGTTACGGGGCGCATCCTGCCCCCACCCCGCAGCTCCTGTCTCAGCTTTTTAACCCTCATTGGGACCACTGGCTAGCCGTGCAAAGTCCCTAGGGAAACTGAGGCATGCGCTGGTGTCGTAGAAATATGACTGAAAAGTCCCCCGTCATCACAGTAGAGTCTGAATATTCCCTCAGATCTTATTAGTCCGTCTCCCCGAGGGCCCAGGAATCTACCCCAAGAATCAGTGATTCACGGACGTCAGGAGCAAACGCGCCCGCTGCTTGCAGAGACACGATCCCAAAACCCAGTCCTGGAGCATCCCTGCCACGCCCGCGCCCGCGCCCGCCTCTGCCAGGTGACTCGTTCAACAGCATCACCCGAGGACCAGGCTCCGGGTCAGGCCACTTCCTCACTTCGCTGTTGCAAACCCCGCAGTCCGGGGGAGAGGTCGGCCGGAAATCCAGAGCCGCCCGTTCTCAGGCCAGAAGGACCCAGCAGGAAACAGCGGCCAGCGACTCTCACCCCACTTGCCCTTTATTGAACCCAGGGACTTGCATCATCTTCCAGAAACTTAGTGGGCCTCCGGCCTTGACCTGAACCCCTCTAGCGACGGCGGCTGCAACACATCCCCGGGAGTGTGTCCCCGTCACCCGCCCTGTTAACAATGCGGAGCCCGATTTCCAGTCTGTACTGCTCAGGGTTTAGCGTCCGGCCGTTGGTTCTCACCCGGCCTTTCTGCGCCAGATCAGAGAGGCCGTTAGTTTGCGGGATTTCCTCCCCGCGCAGGTCCCTCTCCACCGCGATCACAGCTGAGCTCGGCAAACCCAGCCGCTTCGGGCTCCGATTCAGTTCTGTGGCTCCCCTCGGCCCCTTCCCCAGTCTGGCCGCGGTCTCGCCAGCCTGCCAGGGGCCTGGCTACTCTGAAGGGGGATCCGGAGTCACTCTGGATTTAACCCCAGGGAGACGAGAACAGCCATCTCTCTCTCCCTGGCTCTGAGCAATTCTTTGCATCATCCATGTTGCGTTCTTTCAGGACTTGGATCTTTCTGCTGCGTTGGTCAGCTCCCAGCCAGCCAGATCAAGGCTCCCCTGCCCACCACGAGGACTCTGGTACCAGTGTGAACAAAAAGCTCTCCCCAAGTAACTCCCCAGGTAAACCAGATTTCCCCAATATATCTGCCCTCTGCCCCAGGTGCCTCTGAATGACCCGTCGGGGTAACTGGTCACAGCTGAAGTCAGGGGATCAAGCCAGGACTCCTGCTCCTTAGCAGCAGGGTGGTTTTTTGGGCACATTTCCGCATCGCACGGCCTCTCTCCTGCAGGAGGGGGTGCTACCGCTCCCAGCCAGCTGCTCGCTCCATCCCAAACAGATGCCCCGGGGTTGTTCCCCTTCCTACCCACTGCGAACAGACACACACAAAGCAAGGACTTGGGGCACAAAGTTGCTGTGATGCAGCCACTTCCGAACTCCTGGACTAATCACCCCCAAATTTTCACCCTAAATTCCACCAAGCGCCTCCTCCCAGCACAGCAAAGTTCAGGTCGATCCGAAGCAGCATGTGGATTTTAGAGCCGTTTGCGATGTGACCCTTGCTGCAAAATTTGGGAGATGACCTTAAATACGCCACAGCTAGACGGGAGCTGGCTTTGGGGGAGCAGAACTCCACTTTCCTCTCTGCGAAAGGGGCCAGGCAGAGCCCGCTCCCTGGGTCAGCTGAGGCCTTTCCTGTTTTCAAGCTCCTACGCTACGCAATAAAATAGTAGCCAACGAGGCGGCCAGTGGTGGCCCCGGCAGCTCCTTTGCCCAAATGCCAAGGGGAGATCAGGGTCATCGCCCCCGGTCCCTTAATGCACCAATGAGGCCGCAAGTGTGAGAGAAACAGGAGTTCATGGCAGAAATTAACGAACAAGCAGTTTTGTTTCCGGCTTATGACACAGATTTTTTTTTCCTCTGGCTTAAAAACAAAGAAAACCTCAGAACAGAAGCTGGCACAAAATTATCAGACAAAAGACACTCTCAGAAATTCAACCACTCCCCTCCCACGGCCGGGGAGAGAACCCAGGAGTCCTGGCTCCCAACCCCTCCTGTTCTAAACCATCAGACCCCAGTCTCCTCCCAGAGCTGGGGAGAGAACCCAGGAGTCCTGGCTCCCAGCCCCCCCGCTCTAACCCACGAGCCCCCACTCCCCTCCCAGAGCTGCAGAGAGAACCCAGGAGTCCTGGCTCTCAACCCCCACCCCGCCACAGTGTCATGACACCCCCTCGGGGTCAGTGGATCCCTGTGCGGCGGGGGGCTCTGGTGGGGCCTCGTTTCCCTGCGGACCCCCAGACACAGTCTCCCCTCCTGGGGTCTCCTCCGGGACCATGTGCCGATTCCGCTTGAAGAAGCCGAACTGGGAGACAGAGAAGGCGTGGGGGAGTTAGAGGGAGAGCGGCGGACGGACAGACGGACGGACACACAGGCCAGCGTCAGGCCAGCCGGAGAGCTGGGGAGGGGACACCCACCTTATACAGGAGCCCGACCATCACGGCGAGGAGCAGGACGCCCCCGATGGAGCTGCCGATGATCACCGGGACCGGGTTGAAATGGGAAATTAACTCCACTTCCGTGGTGATCTGAGGAGAAACATGGTTAGGGGGAGAACCCAGGAGTCCTGGCTCCCAACCCTAACCCACCAACCCCCACTCCCTCCCAGAGCCAAGGAGAGAACCCAGGAGTCCTGGCCCCGGTACCTGGCTATACTGGAATTCCTCGGGCTGGATCTGGAAGTATTTGGTCTGGTCGATGCTGACGGCTGCTTCGCTGCGGAGCCGGAGTCTGCGGGCTCCCAGCTGGAGGACAGACGGACAAAGAGGGGGGTAAGGAGCGGGGACAGGGGGATCGCTCCAGCTCCCCCGACACTCACACATCGGCAATACCTTAGCTCCGTCCTCCGGCCTGCGCAGCTCCCCGGAGAAGTTAAATCTGCGGGTTTCTCCACGAGCCAGCGAGGCCACCCGGCACCAGACCCGGGTGCAGACCGACGCCCCTAGACACCCACGCTAGGGGCAGAGGGAACTGGTCAGACCCCACCGTCTGTCCCAAAGCGCGGTGACCCAGCCACTCCTCCCCAGAGAGACCGCATCCCAGCGCCAGTGAGGGGTTCCCGTCTGCCCAGCCTCCACCCCAGAGCCAGCTGCATCCCAGTGTCAGGCGAGGGGTCCCCGTGTGCCCCGACCCCACCCCAGAGCCAGCCGAACCCCAGCGCCGGGCGACGGGTCCCCGTGTGCCCAGCCCCCACCCCCAAGGGGCCGCATCCCAGCGGAGGGCGAGGGGTCCCCATGTGTCCTGCCCCAGAAGTGGCCGCATCTCAGCTCGGATCTTACTGTCACCGGTTCCTTTGGGGTCTGGGCTGCGGTTCCCATTCGGAGCATCAGTGGCGGGGTGCATGTGAACTCATGTTTCTACAAGGGAATAGAGAAGGTTATTCAAGGAGAGAACCCAAGAGTCCTGGCTCCCAGCCCCCGCTGCTGTAACACCCTAGCCCCCTTCCCCTCTGTCCCACTCACACTACGACTGAGGTTCACGGAGACGTCCCAGACGAAGCCGAGTTCGACCCGGATGGGGAGTTCAAAGGTCACATTGACAGGCACAGTGGGGGGGCCCAAATTCTGCACCTAGGGAGCAGGGGGAAGGAGTTAAAGGAGAAGAAAGCTGGGACCTTGGTGTACATAGATATTGCTGCACCGAGCGCGCCCGGTCTCAGCGCCGCGTGTCTGTTCTGTGCGCCGAGCGCGCCCGGTCTCAGCGCCGCGTGTCTGTTCTGTGCGCCGAGCGCGCCCGGTCTCAGCCCCACCCATCTCAGCGCCGTGTGTCTGAGCCGACGCGTCCGCGCTGTCACCTGATAGTTGTGGGTGACCACCCGGCGCTCCGGCAGCTCTGACGAGACGGTAATGTAGGTGCTCGAATCCAACCTGGGGGAGAGCCGGGGGCATCAGTGTCTGCAGACCCCAGACCCCATGGAAAGGGGCCTGCCAGGGTGTGAGGAGCGGGAGGGATGGGAGGAAGGGATGCGGGGAAGTCGGGGGCTGGTACCCCGTCACGATGACCCCGACTGGGTGCAGAACCGGCAGCGCCCGCGTGGCTGTGTTGTCCGCCAGGGTCCCGTTCTCATTCTGACTGCAGGGGAAAGAGGGAAAAGTGGATCAACTCAGCCCCACGTCGGGACCCGCCTCCCCACCCCGCCTGGGCCAGGGACCCCTCCCCTCCCACTGCTGGCAAACGTCTGTGTGCTGAGAGGGAAAGGGAAGT
This sequence comes from Dermatemys mawii, assembly GCA_007922305.1. NCBI lineage: Eukaryota > Metazoa > Chordata > Testudines > Dermatemydidae > Dermatemys > Dermatemys mawii. The sequence goes on from ML677520.1 coordinate 303,382, forward strand.
GGGGCGGAGGAACGGGGGGGGCAGATGGGGCGGGATGGGGGGATAAAGGTGGGCTGGCCGGCCGTGTGTTGCTGAGGGAGGGAGGGCCGGAGGGGTGGAGGGGTGGGGGGCAGGTGGGGAGGGATGGGGGGATAAAGGAGGGCCGGCCGTGTGTTGCGGGAGGGAGGGTGGAATACGCGAGAGGCTGTATCGCGGGATTATCGATATTCGATCACTGCGAGGAATCTGCCCAGAGGTGCCGTGTCCGGTGTCCGTGAAAATGTCACGATTTGCCAAGTCCGATCGGCTTGTTTCTCTGTTCGTATCACCTTCACCTGGTGAGTTACATGTAGCGGGGGGATCGCTGTCCTTCCAAACGGGTGCTGGGTGTCTGGGTGACACCCCCAGACGGATTGACAGAGCACGGCCTGGCCTGTTGGATCATCGGCTGTACAATGGACCCCGTGAGAGAAGCCAGGGGTGCACCTATGAGCCAGCAGGACACGTAGGGACAGGCCTATGGACTGCGAGGCTTCTCCATGCCATGCGCTGTGAGCTTGTGTTTGGCACAGAGGAGGTACCAGCCGCTTGGCACAGGATATAACAGGCAGCTGCATCTTCTCCAGTTTGTCTTCAGTCCTGCTTCTCACCTCTGGAGGGACTTTCCTCCGAGCAAGGACTGACTGACCCAGCCCAGCTGTGGGTGACTCCAGAGGGACTTTCAACCCAGCGAACTCACCAGCGCTGCAAAGAACCTGATCTATGGACTTGGAAATCTCTGGATGTATCCGAGTGCTTTGCCGTTTCACATCCCTCTGCCTGTTCTCTCTTTTCTACCAAACCTTTAGTTTTACAGCCTAAAGGATTGGCCGGCAGGTTGGTATTTTGGGAAAGATCCAAACCTCTACTGACCTGGCAACGTGGCTGGCCTTAGGGTCAGAAGAACATTTTGTGGAGTGAGCAGAGTTTTTAGATAACTTCTCACTGGACTGGACCTAGGTGCTGGTTGGGAGCCAGAGAACTGGAATTCAGTAAAGGGTGGGGTGGGAGTTGCTTTTTTTTCAGCTTCTCGATAACCAGGGTGGGGAATCAGGGAGCTCAGTGTGTAACTGGTTGGGGAGTTTAACGTCAGCGTTACACACCAGTCCTGGGAATATCTGCTCTCCCTTCTGCAGCCTGCCCTGCCCTCAACATTTCCAGTGTAGGCTGTCCTAGGTACCCGACACACAAGGGATGGATGGACGTGTGTTGGGGATGGATGGATGGATGGACTGACGGATGGATGGAGGGTGGAAGGGTGCGTGTGGGGTCACCCCTTTGCCTTGGCTTCCCCCCCGCCATACACACACCAAGGGGTCCCTTCCCTTGCTTCCCTCCACCCCAAGCCAGGAACGCACCAGGCAACTCGGACAGTGAAAGAGGCTGGGTCGTCCCCCCAGGTGGTGTCAGAGGAGACGTGGAAAGAGAGACGGAGGACAACCTGCGGGAGGGGACCAGAGAAGAGTGAGACTCGGCGCAGGGCACAGATACAGCGCGCTGAGACCAGGCACACTCGGTGCATGGGCCCCCCCCCTTTACCTTCGTTCTCTCCCGCAGGGCTGGGGGGCTGAGCTGGCAGGAGTTGTTGAGGACGGACAGCGGGCTGGGAGCTCCAGACATGTCACAAACCAGAGAGACCGGCCAGTGGGACTGGGGACATGGGAGAACAAGGGCTAGTTAGTGACAGTGCTCCTCACTCCCGATCCGCAGCCCCGTGATAGCCCAGCCCTGCCCCCCCCCCCCCTCTTCTGGGGCCCCTCACTCCCAACCCACAGCCCCCCGATACCTGCAGGACTGAGCCCCCCTTGAAGGACAGCCCTGGGGGGTACTGGATTGTCAGCCCCAGTCCATAAGCTATTTCGCCCGCGTTCTCCACCTGCACCATCAGATTGAGTGGGAAACCGGGGCTCAGCCTGAGACCTGGGGACCTGGAAAACACACACTGCGTCAGACCTCGCCCTGCCCAGCGGGGGGCGCTGTAGGGAGCGGAGCAATGGCAGGGAAGGTGAGGGAGGGGGTCTCTCTCACCCCGAGAAGTTGAAGGAGACACGCAGGTCAGCCACGCACACCTCGTCTGCCCCACAGTTCTTCTCAAAGGGAACCTGTAAGGCCAAGAGATCCCAGAGTAGCCGGACGGGACCCAGGCATCCAGGTCACTCACCCTGGGACTCCACCTGCCGGGACTGGGACACAGGCGTCTGGCTCATTTCCCGAGGGGAAGGGGACCCGGGCGTCCGGGCAGTATGGTGGGGGAGGGGCATGACCCAAGTATCCAGGTGGCATGGAGGAGGAGGAGGCAAAGGGACCCAGGTGACATGGTGGGGGGAGGGAACCCATGGGTCCGGGCAGCAGGTCGGGGGAGGGGAAGGGACCCAGGCATCCGGGCGGCAGGCTGGGGAAGGGGGTACCTTTATGCGGGTGGTTGTGTTGGTGTCAGGGAGCAGCAGAGGAGTCAGATCCTGTGTGCCCAGGATTGGCTCCCCCTGGACCGAGAAATTCACCTGCAGCTCCACCGGGGTCAGGAAATCCTCCAGGCAGGGCTGCGGGGAGGAGTAAGCTCTGTGAGCTTCCCCACAGCGGTGCCTCCAGCCAGGAACTGCCCACCCCACCCCAGTGCTGCGAGCTTCCCCACAACAGTGCCCCCGGCCAGAGACTCCCCTGCCTGGCACTGTGAGCTTCCCACCCAGCAGTGCCCTGGGAATAGGCTCCTACCAGGACGTGCAGGGCTTTGGTGGTGCAGGCTGGCACGGTGCCGACCCGCAGGGTCTCCAGGAGCCGCGAGGTCCCATCGCGCAGCGCCAGGCGCGGGTTTGATTTCCCAGTATCCACCTGGAGCGTGAAGGAGACACGGGCGCGAAGCAGGGCTGCGGGAGAGCGAGGGAACGAGGGAAAGGATGAGTGAACGGGCGGAGAGGGAACGCGCCGGAGGGAGCAGGGAATGGAGGGACGAGCGGGTGTGGGGGGGGTCTCACCTGGGCCCCCCAGGCTGATCCGGCTGAGGTTGAAGCACAGGGTCAGGTTGACCCGCCTAGCCCCCCCCGTCCGCCCGCCCCATGCAGCCGGCGTCGTCCAGGGGGATCCGGGCCGGATTCAGCGCCAGGGAGCAGGAGACGCCGATCACCGGGCGGGACCTGCCGGGAGACAGACACGCGGACAATGAGAGAGCAGGACAGACGGACCAGCCCCCCGCCCTCCATTTCCCCACCGCTGCGAGCTTCCCCGCAGCAGTGCCCTCCGCAGGCCTCTCCCCTACCTGAGCAGCACGGCCCGGCCCAGGGCCCCGACGGCCACGTCCGTGAGTCCGTCCCCGCTGAGATCCAGCCGCCCCTGGACGGACTGACCGAAAAACCGGAGGGCGGGAGAAAGAGACCTGGCGGAGATACGCTGGCGGGGAGGGGAGAGATGGGACTGTGCCCCTCACTCCCGACCCGCAGCCCCCTGCCCCCCCAGCCCTGCCCCCTCCAGCTCTGCCGGTGCCCCTCACTCCCGACCCGCAGCCCCTGCTAGCCCAGCCCTGCCCCCCCCAGCTCTGCCAGTGCCCCTCACTGCCGGCCCGCCGCCCCCTGCCCCCCCCCCCCGGCCCTCGTCCTCCATGGGGGCCCCGATGGCCACATCTCCTGTGCGGTCCCCGTTCACGTCCCCCAGGGGCCCCAGCGCTGCCCCGAACCGGCCCAGCCCGTCCCCTGGGGACCCCAACAGTGTCTGGGTGCAGCTCAGGGAGCCCTGGGGCAGGGAGAGACCAGATCAGAGCCCGGCCTTGACCCCCTGCCCCACCCCCAGCCCTGGCCCCCCTGTCTCACCCCCAGCCCCCCATCTTCCCCCAGCCCCACATCTCCCCTCAGGCCTGGCCCCCCTGCTCCACCTCCATCCCCCCATATCCCCCCAGCCATCCCCCACCCCTCCTCTATACCCATCCCCCACAAGCCCCGTCCCCATCTCCCCCACCCCCCGGCTCACCCCGTCCCCCAGGGCGCAGACCCGGACCAGGCCGCCCCAGCTGCGGTTCTGGTGGCCGGGGGCCCCGATCAGAACCAGGTCCGTGTCGTCGTCCCCGTCCAGGTCCAGGGTGCAGAGCTCGGCCCCGAAGGAGGAGCCCACCTGCGGGGGGAGACAGACGGGTGTCAGGGTTGGAGGGACAGATGGATGGGTGTTGGGGTGGGAGGGGGACAGACGGACGGGGAAGTGAGGGGGAAGACGGATGGGTGGCAGGGTGGGGGGATAGACAGACGGGGAAGCGAGGGGCAGACGGATGTCAGGGTGGGGTGGACAGACAGACTGAGAAGAGGGGGCTGACAGACGGGTGTCTGGGACAGACAGACGGGGGTCGAGATTCTCACCTGCTCCCCCAGGACACCTTCTCCGACCCGTCCCCCGTGGCGCTGGAAAACTGCGACGCGCCCGACGTGCCCAAACCGGGGGGCTCCAGCCACGTACAGGACACGGCCCCCCTGGCGGGCCAGGGCCACGGCATAGCCTGTGGGGAGGGGAGGGAGTTAGCATGGGGGGGGCCTGGGAGGAGAGAGTAGGTGGGGGAGGGATGTGGAGGGACGGGGGGTTGTCACTTACCCAGGTACGAGTCCCTGGCCTCCTGCCCCAGCGAGGACTCATTGATGAAGGCCGCGAGGGGGGGCTCTCCTGACCACTCCTCCAGCCCCCCCGCCCAGTCGTAGGCCCCCACCGCCCCCACCACAACAGCCTCCTAGGGGAGGGAAGGAGACAGACAGAGAGAGGGCCGTGAGGGACCCAGGTGTCCTAGCCCGTCCCCCAACCCCGCTGCCACACAGGGCCCTGACCTCAACCCCATATCAGCTCAGCGCTAATGAACGGCCGCCGAGCACTAACGAACCCACTTTCCTACGAAGGAGGTGAAGCCTTCAGCACACGAATAAGCGAAAGTAATGATTCGTGATGAGAATTAAGATATTCATGAGCCAAACGAATATTAATAAGGGGAAATATTCACACTGTTAATGAGTCGAAATTATTATTCAGTATCGTGATGACTCTTCTGTATTATTCTGCATTAGCTAATTAATATTCAAAGTTCTTATTAATAATAATCCCCCTTGCTATTAATAAGTTTATTGGTGGTAATACGCCACGTTATATTAACGTTACCCTCCTTAATACCAAGCTGTTAACAGCCGTTAACACCGGCTCTTCCCACGTTAGCGAGAACCATGTCCCTGAGCGACAGAGAAAAATCTCCCAAGGCGGGAGAAACCCAAATCTACGACGGTAAAACCCCCGGCACCCCGGTGCCGGGGTATTAATATTAACAGCCCCGTCGTCACGGTCACGGTGAGCCGGGGACATTCACGAGGGTTCACGTTGATCGTGACATTTACTGCCCGGGGGGACGATGCTCACGTGGACGGCACTTTATTAACGTACGTCCGGAATTAGAAATAATTATAATCAGTGCATACTGTTAGAAAGACGGAGCTTAGCAGACTAATGAGTGATGGTAATGAGCGCTGCAGTCATTGGCACGTTAATTGCAGGGTGGCTGGCTCCACCTTGTGGTGGGACCGTGTATGACACATGGCCCCAACACAGCCCCCGGGGGGAGGGCTCTCTGCCCCTCCCCCCATAGATGGAGCTGGAGCCCAGGGACTGGGCCGGCCCCTCAGGGTGCGCGCGGGGGGAGGGGGTGGTTTCTACCCACCGGGGTGAGCAGGGCGCTGAATCCGCCTTGTGACAGCTCCCGCTGGAACGAGCTGGTGTTGGAAAGCTGGGCCGTGCCTGGGGGGAGGGAAAAAGGGGATGAGATCCGTGCGGGGAGTGGGACCCAGGCGTCCGGGTAGGGGCACTCCCCACTCCAGCACTTCCAGACACCAGGACAGAGAATGAGACCCAGGCATCTGGGTAGGGGCGCTCCCCACTCCAGCACTTCAAGACACCAGAACAGGGAATGGGACCCAGGTGTCCGGGTAGGGACACTCCCCACTCCAGCACTTCCAGACACCAGAACAGGGAATGGGACCCAGGCGTCTGGATAGGGGCACTCCCCCACACCACACCCAGAGGTCAGGGTGGGGAACAGGACCCAGGCATCCAGACTGGAGGAGGATTTGTGGGCCCCGCACCTTCAATAGCAAAGATCTTCTCACGTAGCTGCTCCTGGATGGTGCTGAGGGCAGAGAAGTTCCCGACCTGGAAGATGTTCTCAGCCCGCGAGGCGATGGTTTGCAGCTCCCGGCGCGCCTCGGCCGTGGAGAACGCCTCGCCCACCTGGAACCAGGGGGGCAGGGAGGAGAGAGACGTCCAGAAATGGGCTCCACACACCCCCGGAAACCCACAAGCCAAGCACACTAACACCGAACTCCCCACAGTCCTCCAGAGCCCCCCACCATGCTCCAGAACCAACCAGAACCTTCTAGGACCCCCCAGAACCCCCCAAAATTCCTCCAGAACTATCCAGGACCTCCCACCATGCTCTCTAACCGCCCGGCACCCCCCCGGAACCCCTCACAAAAATACAGACCCTCCCCAGCGTCCCCCAGAGCCCCCCCCCCGTGCTCCAGAACCAACTGGAACCTCCTAGGAATCACAGAACCCCACAGACCCATCACCAACACCTAGAACCTCCCCAAAGCACCCTCCAGAACTATCCAGAACCTCCCTAAAATCCCCAGAACCCCTCAGATACCAACAAACCCTTCCAGATTAATCTACACCCCCTCCCTGAACCTCCTCATCCATCTGAACCCCTCCAGCCCGCACTGCCTGAGCCCTGCTTCAGCCTATCCAAACCCCAGTTCAGAATCCCGTACCTCCCTCCTGAGACGAGACCCTGTAAGGAACCCCTAGATCCGGCAGGAACCCAAAATGTTTCAGGAACTGCTCACAGCCTAAAAACACCGACTGTTCTGCAAGAACATCCTAGCATCCTCCAGAACCTTTCGGGAACCCACAGCACCATGTAGCATATTCCAGATCCAACCCAAAACCTTCAAAGAACCTCCACAACCTTTGGGAAGCCAGAACTTTCTAAATGCCCACAGACAACAGAAACATGAAGTGCCCTCCAGAACCTCTTAGGACCCTAAACCTTCAGTGTATTCCCCAAGCTTGTTAGCATCCTCCAGAACCTCTCAGGAACCAATCAGAACCCCATAGAACCTCCAGAACCTGTCAGAACCTCCTGGGAACCAATCAGAACCTCCCAGAACTTCTCAGGAACCTCCAGAAACTCTCAGAACCTTCAGAACCTCTCAGGAACCAATCAGAACCTCCCAGAGCCTCCCAGAATCTCTCCAGAACCAATCAGAACCTCCCAAAACCTCTCAGAAACCAATCAGAACCTCATGGAACCTCCAGAATCGCCAGG
>ML677520.1:353063-365540 GCA_007922305.1 Dermatemys mawii
TAGAGCAGGGGGGCTGGGAGCCAGGACGCCTGGGTTCTATCCCAGCTGGGGGAGGGGTGAGGTCCCAGGCTGTCCTGGCAGGTGCTGCCCAAAATGGGGGTGGGGATGAGAGTCTCATGGGATGAAATTGCAGGTCCCTGGGTGGGACCTCTCCTGCGGGGGTGGCAGAAGGTGGGGCTGGGGGGTGAAGCAGCCCCTGAAAACATCCCAGCACCCTTGGGGGGTGCGGGGAAGGTTGATGCACCAGGGCGTGAGGAGCCCCTGGGGATGGGGTTACCCTGCCCTGAGCCAGCCCCTCCTCCCGCGGGACACTTCTCCCCCTTCCTGACTTTCTTCTCTCCTTCGCATAGATCAAAGACCTGAAGGACCCCCCGTTTTCCTCCCCACCCGGCCACTTCCCGTCCCATCTTCATTCGCCAAAGGCTGAGACTCCAGACTCCTGGGTTCTCAGGGAGGGGTGTGGAGTGGGACAGGGAGAGCCGGAAAAAACTGATGCAGCTTCCCATTTATCACCGTAACCCACGGTTGCCCCATGGCTGCCCCAACCCGGGATCAGTGTGTCGTGGGGGTGGGGAGGGCCACTCCAGGGCTGGGTAGAGTGGCGTGAGGGCTGCCAACTAGTCAGTGGCTCGGAGGAGACAGCTAGTGCCACCCGTCTTGATAAGGAAACTTTCTCAGGGATGCCCAGATAGCCAGGAATGGGAAGAGGGACAGAGAGAGAGAGAAACAGTGCATACAGGATAGCCCCACACAGACCCTGCTCCAGGGCACAGAGACACCCCACTAGCCCACTCCCACCCAGAGGTGATCTACCATGTCTGCCCATTTCCCTCCATCCACACCCTCCATTTATCTCTCCCTCCGTCTATGTCTCTCTCATGGAGATACAATACAGAGGCCAAGCAGTGGGGTGTGATGGGGTGACCCCATAGTGGGGACTCTTATTGGGGTGACAACTGAGAGCCACAGAAGAGACTTGGGGTTCAGGACTGGAGAGCACTTGGATCTTGTGATGGGACCCATATAGGGGTGACACATGGAGGGGGGGTGGGGGAAACCTGATCCTTTCAGTGGGGACCACTATTGGAGAGACACATGGAGAGAGGAGACAAGGTGCACGTGTGATGAGTTGGAGCAACAGATGAATATTATAGGGGGGACCCATAGAGGGGTGGCCCACACTTGGGGGTGGGGGTGGTAGAGGAGTCCCTCGGAGGGGAATGGGGGGATCTGAATCATAGGGGGCCCATATTGGGGTGCCACACATGGAGGCACAGAGCTGGGAGGCCCACATTGGGTGGGAAATGGAGCAGGAGCATGAGATCTGAATCTTTTAGGGGGATCCATATTGGGGTGACACATGGGGGGGAGAAGCAGATGGGACATAGAGGGGGACTCATAAAAGTGTGACACATGGGGCACCAGATGATGCAAAGGGGGGGGGACCCATACTGGGAGTGACACTGGGGAGCAGATGGGGCCCAATTTTGGGGTGACACACGAGGTGCAGCAGACGGGGTGAGTGGGGCAGAAGCTGGATCAAATGAGCCAGGCTCTATGTTGGGGCAATACATGGGATTGGGGGGGCAACCTTAGGTGGGGGCCATATGGGGCAGCCTGGGGGCCAAGCAGACGGGACGGATCCCACCTCTCCTGTCTGCTTTCTCCAAGAAAGGAGCGGCCCGGCCCCGATCTATTTCAAGCCCTGGGCTCCTCCGAGCCAAACTTGAAGATGCTGCTATAGTTAGCCCTTGGTACGTCACCTCCCCCAGGAGCTCTATATAACCCCAGGGGGATAGGCAGGGGTCCCCAGCCTGCCCAGCTTCCCCCGCCAGCAGAGACCTCCCAACAGCTGCACCCACCCACTGAGAGGAGATGGTAAGTGAGACAGACGCGGGAAGATGGACGGACCCCGGGGACTTGAACAGAGACCCCCCGCACACACACATACACTGCGGCTTGGGACACTCAGACCTGCCTGTGGAAACCTATAGTGTGGAGAGAAATTACCAGGGACTCAATTGATATATCTATCCCCACACACACACCCCACCTACCTACCTATCCCCAAACACCCCCTATCTATCCCCATCCACCTCCTCTATCTGTCTATCCCCATAAACCCCCCTTTATCTATCCCCATTCACCTCCTCTATCTATTCCCATACACTCCCTCACATCTATCCATCTCACATACACCCCTCTATCTATCTCTCTATCCCCATCCCCCACCTCTCTCTCTCTAGCCCCATACACCCCCTATCTAGCCATCCATCTATCCACCCCAGTCATCTGTCTGCCCCTCCCCACCTCTATCTACTCATCCATCCCCATACACCCCTCCCTCCTGCACCTATCTCCAGGCATCCCCCAAGGCTGTCTCAGGCATGTTGTACTCTCCTGCAGGTTTTGGGGGTCACTTCTATCTGGGTCCCTTCTCCCCAATGGGTCCCTTCCCCTGCAATTGCCGTCAGGGTGCTCTGGGCATGGAGGGAGAGAGATGGAGTCCGCTGCACAGACGATCGGCACTTGGGCCCCCCCATCCCCCCCAGATCTCTGTCCCCTTCCACCACCCTCCCGTCACTGAGGCTGTGGGGTCCTCTGGGTCCCGCCACCCAGCTGAGCCCAAACCTCTCCCTCTAGCCTGGGCAAAAACACCCCACCTTTGACGTAGGACTGCCCCAAGGGAAAAAACTGGGATATCCCTGTTAATTGTTCGGGGACTGTAGCCCCCTCACCAATAGACACCCCACCTCATAACGGCCCCTAAACACAGATGAGGCCCCCACACTTGCATTGCTTAACAGGTATTTCCCCATGCACCCTCATTCTCCCATGCGCTCCAATAACTCATATGCACCCCTATTTCCTCCAATATACTACCCAATAACTGCTGTGCACCCCAATTTCCCCACTAACACCCATGCACATCCCAGTAATTCTCATGCACCCTCAATAACTCCCATACACCTCTCAATGTCCCGCTATGCACCACAATTCCACGGATCTCTCCCATGCCCCCAAGAACCTTGAACCCCCACACATTGCACACTGCACCTCAATTCCCTTGTTACCTCCCATGCACCTCCAATAACCCCCCACTTCTCTGGCTGCACCCCAAGAACTCCTCCAGTTGCCCCCCATCCCATCTCTTGGGCTCTGCACCCCCTGATCACAGGGAGGAGGAGGGCGTGGGGCATGGTGGCTCATGGAATTAACCTTTGTCATGCCATTGCCTGTCTGCTTTTCTTTCCTCCACCCCCCCACCCCAAAAAAACCCCCAGGCACCCAAGAAGGCGAAGAGGAAGGCAGCCGAAGGCAGCTCCAATGTCTTCTCTATGTTTGACCAAACCCAAATCCAGGAGTTCAAAGAGGTGAGGAGGAGGAGGTAGGGTGGATGAAGGGCAGGGAGGGGTGAGGGTGGGGGGAGGATTGGCCCCTCCAGTCTATCCCCCTGTCGCCAGGGGGCTGGATTGTCCCACCAAACCTTGATGCTCTAGGGTGGGGACCGGGGCTCCGTCTCCCCAAGTCCTCTTCGGCCCTGCGACCCCTGAAATGACCTCCCCTCACCCGATCCGACAGCAAGATGCCTCCCCGCTGCGTCCTTCTCCCTGGGCACAGACGGCTCCCCAGCTCCCACCCCTCCCAGCCCGGACGGGGCCGTTTCCTTTCCCGGATCCCAAGGGCCAGGCGCCTATTTTGGGGGCTGGAAGGTGGAGACGTGACATCTGTGGTGGGGTTGGAGGTGCCTTACAAGGAAATCCCTGGAGACGTGGAATTTGGGGGGCGGGTGCCAATGGGTCATCTCCATCTTTGCCGAGGGAGGGATGGAGCAATAGCGGCGTGTGGGGGGGGGCGTCAGTCGCTTCCCTCCTCCCCGTCTCTGGAGAGTTCGTCAGCTCCTCCGGCACGCAGCACCTGTTCCCCACGGGAGGGGGGCGGCGCGGGGCCGGGGGCACGGCGCCAGACGGGGATTCCTGGCGTTCCTTCCATCCCTGAGGAGCCGGGAACGCGGGCTGGGTGACAGGTGTCTCCGGGGGACAGCTGCGGGGGGGGGGGGAGGCCGGGGCTGCAGAGATCCATACGGCCCTTGGCATCTCTCCATTCCCATGATCCTTTGCTCCTCTCCCGCTTAGGCCTTCACCGTCATTGACCAGAACAGAGATGGCATCATCGACAAGGAAGACCTGCGAGACACATTCGCCGCCATGGGTAAAGAGGCGGGGCCAGGCCAGAGTGGGAGGGGCTTCTCCAGGGTGGGAGGGGCCATTCCAAGGTGGGTGGGGTCTATCTGGGCAGGGAGGGACCCATTCCAGGAAGGGGGGGATGGGATCCCCCCAATTTATAACCCTTCCCCCCTTGGCAGGGCGCCTGAACGTGAAGAACGAGGAGCTGGATGCCATGATTAAGGAAGCCAGCGGCCCCATCAACTTCACCGTCTTCCTCACCATGTTTGGTGAGAAGCTCAAGGGTGAGCGACCCCCTCATCCCACTTGGTACATCCCCCTCTCCCTACCATTGTCCTCCGCCTTGGTATGCCCCCACTCTGTTTCCCCTTGGTACATCCCCATTTCCTCTCATCGTGCTCCCCTTTGGTACCTCCCCATCCCACTCTCCGTTGGTATATTCCCATGTACCCCCACCCCTTGGTACATCCCCATCTCCTCCTTCCGCCACCTTGGTACATCCCCATTTCCTCCACCTTGGTACATCCCCATCTTTTCTCCCCCCCAACTTCCACCCCAGCATACTCTGACACCCCAGCCCCAATCACATACCCATCCTGCTCCCTGTTACCCATTGGTACATACCTTCCCCTCAGTCACAACTCCATTGGTACATCCCATTCCACCCCCAACCCACTACCCATTGGTACTTCCCATCGTGCTCTTCAACCTGCTATATATTGGTACCTCCCATACCATCCCCATTGGTATGTCCCATTACTGCCCCCATCCCACCCCCCTTAGCCTCTCCTCTCTTGGTACATCCCATCCCCCCACCCATTGGTACGACCCAGCCCCCCAATTCTCACTGTCTCCGCCCCCCAGGTGCTGACCCCGAGGACGTGATCATGGGGGCGTTCAAGGTCCTGGACAGTGAGGCCAAAGGCACCATCAAGAAGCAGTTGTGAGTATCCCTGTCCCCACCAGGGGGCGCTAGGGGCGGGTCTGGGGGTCTCCCCAGGGCAAGGGGTGCTAGGAGTGACCCCAGCCCTGAGAGCGCAAAGGGAGGGGGGGTCTCCCCAGCAGAGGGCACTCTCCCCAGGGTGTGGGGGGAGGGCTTGGGGGGGCGGGTACACCAGGGCTGAGAAATCGGGCGGGTCTCTCCAGAATTTGGGGGTGTCTGATTGCCACTCTCTCTCTTTCCCCCTCGCAGCCTGGAAGAACTTCTGACCACCCAGTGTGACAGATTCACCCCAGAAGAGGTGAGACATTTGGGGGTGACCCCCCTGAACCCCAATACAAACCCCATCCCCCCTAGATCATCCCATCCAACCTGATCCCTTCCGCAGCGGTAATATGGTGGGGAGTCTGGGATCCAGAAGCACAAACCCAAGATTTGGGGGTGGGGTCACCTCAATTTTAACTCCCCTCTCGCTCCTGTCGTCTCCCCCTCCAGATCAAGAACATGTGGGCAGCTTTTCCTCCAGATGTGGCTGGCAACGTGGACTACAAGAACATCTGTTACGTCATTACACACGGTGAAGACAAAGAAGGGGAGTAATTATCCATCAGGCCTACCCAAATTCCCCTGCCCCCACATCCAGGGGGCTGGCGCTGTGGGGTTCCATCTACCCACACCCCCCAGGCTGGGGGCATCTCCCCACACATGATGCCAAGTCAGCTTCAGTTTTGGACCCCCAAACTGCAGACGCCAGTCTTATTTATTGTGATTTTGGGGTGGGGAGCTGGGACCCCACAACCTTGCCCTTCCCCACCCTGCAGCCAGAGTCTTAAGAAACTGATTAGGATCCATATCAAGAATTGAGAAAAAAATGTCTCACTAAAGATGAGGAAACCTGTTTTTAACTCTCTCGGTGTCCTCGTCTGTCCTGTTGCGACTGCTTCTGGAGTGAGGCACGGTGGCTGTTTAGGCAGGGATCAAGGTGGGCTAATGAAGTGGAAGTGGTTGAAATCCTGGCCCCACTGAAGTCTGTGGTTGTTTTCCTGTAACTTCAGTCAGGACTGGATGTCACAGCAGGTTTTGGAATGAAGAAATTAGATATTTTTATCTGTTCACCTATGGAACACCCTACCACATGATTTCATGGAATTACAATTTCACACAAATCTCAGGAGATTTGGGATCTGATGGTTCTTAGGAGCCATTCAAAAATGTAAAATCAAGACAGCACATTTCAGATGAGATGATTTTAGACATTAAGCTGTGGAACACTCTGCCACATGATTTTAGGGAGCTAAAACTGCATATGTGGCTTTAGAAAATTTAGTATGTGATGGCTCCTGGGGCAAAATTAAAGGGCATAAATCAAGACAGCACCTCTTAAAGGGAACATATTAAATAATTGTATCAATTAACCTCTGGAACTCCTGACACACAATTTTGTTGAGTTAAAATTTCACACGTGGCTTAGAAAATTTAACATGCGATACATCTTAGGACAGAATTATATTGAGAAAATTAAGGTAGCACATTTCAGAAGGAAGATGATTTTAACCAGTAAAACTCTCCACCACATGAGTTTACAAAGCTTAAAAGTTCACTCCCAGTTCAGGGAACGTAGTGTCTGATGGTTCTTAGGAAAGATTCAAGGTGAGAAAATCAAGACAGCACACTATACATGGAAGAAACTAGATAATTGTATCTGTTAATCTGTGAAACTCTCTGACACATGATTTCACTGACCTAAAATTTCACACACTGCCCTGAAAATTGGGGATTATGGTTTTAGAGGGCAAAATCCCCCTGGACTGGGGTCTCCTGACAGATTTTGAGGGAAAAATCCACAGCTCGGGCTGATTGGGTGAGGCATCCCAGAGACAGAACATCTATACATGGGCCAAAGAACTGGGTGATATTCTCTTCCGAGATCCCCCCGCTGGCTTCCACCATCACCCGGGGGTGGGCGGCTTTCAGCGCGCTGGCAGCGGGATGCAAGTCCTAAAGGAACAAGGGGAAGGGTTATAAGGGTGGGGGCGGGGGGTCCTCCCACCCCACCCAGTAGCACCCAAAGTCCCTGGTACCTCCGGGGAGAAGTTATCTAGCATGACGATGTCAGATCCAGCCTCTGCGGCTTCCAGGGCCTCGTCCAGCGAACGACACTCCACCTCCAGCTTCAGATGAAAGCCAGCCACACGCTGGGCTTCCTGGATGGCCTGGAGGCGGAAAGAGAGTTCGAGCAGGGAATGGGACCCAGGCGTCTGGGTAGGAGACATTCCCCCCGCCACTCCAGTACTCCCAAAGATGGGGATGGGATCTAGGCATCTGTGATGGCTCCCCTAGATCCCAGTTCTCCCAGAGACTGGAACGAGTAATGGGACCCAGGCATCCAGGTAGGAGACACTCCCCACTCCCAGTGTCTCCAGGCCCACCCCCTTACCTGGGCAATTCCTCCCGCAGCCCAGACGTGGTTATCCTTTAGCATGACGAGACTGCCCAAGTCGTAGCGGTGGCCTGAAGCACCCCCCACCAGCAGGGCATACTTCTCAGCCAGCCTGAACCCCGGCGTGGTTTTCCTCGTCCCGGCCACTTGCCCGTGCCAGCTGGCCTTCTGCGCCAGCCGGCAGGCCCGGCCCGCGGCCGTGGCCACCCCGCTGCAGCGTCCCAGGCAATTCAGAGCAGTCCTCTCCCCAAGCAAGAGGTGGCGGGCTTTGCCACGGACTTCGGCCACACAGGCCACGGGCTCCAGCCACGCTCCCTCAGGCTGGAACCATTCCACGGTGCAGCCCAGCTCGGTGAAGACGGCGTCAAAGAAGGGGCGGCCAGCCAACACCCCGGGAGACTTGCAGAGGAGGACGGCGCGCTCCAGGCAATCTCCCACCGCGCAGCCAGCGGGGTCAAAGGCCGGGGCATCCTCTTGGAGCCAGTCCCGGACCAGCTGGCGCAAGCGGGGGGGGTGGGAGGAGGTGGGAGAGATCCGGGCGGGAGGTCATGGCGTCACTCTGCCACAGGAAACCATAGAGGCATTGGGGAGAAGACATACCAGAGTGTACACTGCTCCTCTGTGGCGCCGCCGAGTGGAGGAAGAAGGGAACTGTGCCCAGAGCCCATGCAACCCTGATGGGAGAGGCTGGGGCTGGAGTAGCCAGGAGCTCCCCCCACAGCCAGTGCCCCACACCCTCCCCACAGCGCCCCCTATTGGAAGAAGCCGGGGCTGGAGTAGCGGGGAGCTCCCCCCACAGCCAGCGCCCCACACCCTCCCGACAGCACCTCCTATTGGAAGAAGCAGGGGCTTGAGTAGCCAGGAGCTTCCCCCACAGCCAACTCCCTGCCTTGTTCCCCCAGCACCGCCTGCACCTCCTTTTCCCCTGGACTCCTGGGTCCCCCCCTCCAAGGGAAGACAGAGGAGGGGTTCACTCCCAGCTCTTCCCCTCACCCCAGTGTCCTGTCGGCGTCTCCCCCTCCCCCGCCGGCCTGTCTGCAGCAAACCCCCTCCCCCAGCCCAGGGCAAAGTCCAGGCCATCGCAGAGCAAACAAACCAGGCAGAGGAATTCCCATTGCCACGGACCCCGAGCTCCCGGGCCGAGGGGGCTGGGGACCCCCTGGACGGCAGGGATCTTACCTGCCACTGTCACGCGGTGGAGTCCAGGAGCGAGGGGCAGCGGGGCCGAGATCTGGAACAGGGACCTGCTTGTGAAAGAAGCAGGGGCGGTGGGAGGGGCTGGCCGGGAGGTGGGGCTGGCCTAGGGGGGCGGGGGTCTGAGAAAGCACCTGGGATGCACATCACATGGAGTATAAATAGCTTTCCCCCCACCCCCGAGAGGGGCCACGTCCCAGCGCCGGGGGAGGGGTCCCCGTGTCCCGTCCTCCCCTCCTGGCACGTCTCACATTGCTCCACCTAGTTTGGACAGAACCACACGACATGAAGGTTCTCCTACAAGAACCTGATCGCACGGGAAAGGCGTTTACCTTTCCACGCCACGGTGGTCTTCACACGGCCCGTTTCCGATTGGCATAACCCGGGACGCAGGGCAGGGCTTGGTTTCATTACAGACCCGCTCCATGATGACTTCCGTCATCCCAGGCCGATAGTATCGGGTGGTCAGCACGGCTCGCGGTTTAAAGATTCCCTGGTGTGTGCCCTGGGGACTCCCATGATACTGTTCCAAGAGTTGCAGGGCTTGGATCCGGGAGTGCACGGCAACAACCTTCCTTCCTTTGCCAGTACGGAAAAGTGTCCCGGCTGCCAATCAGAGAAGAGGGGGACACTGATGAGGAGAGAAGCAATTATCAGATATTTTCAAAGTTGCCCGTTCATTATCAGTAGGGCTACGATTTGTTCCCGGAATCCGTGACTTCCAAAGACCAATGTTCCCTTTAATGTTTGACGGGCCGTGTGCGCAAAAAATTTCTTCCGTACAAATTTTTGTGCTTCTGTGCAAATTTTTGTGCACGTGGTGTTTTTCCTTGTGCGCAGGGGTTAGGGTCCGTGTGTGAGCGCACAGCTTAGAGGGAACGGTGCCAAAGACCTCTGTGACTTGAGCCCCTGGGAGCTCAGAGCCGCTGCGGGAAGCCGGGGCGTCCCGCAGTTCCCAGACAGACCCGCAGGGGACTCACAGCTCCCAATTTTGTCGGTAAAAGTCAGGGACAGGTCACGGGCTTCCATGAATTTTTCTTTATTGCCCGTGACCTGTCCGTGACTTTTACTACAAATATGCGTGAGAAAATCTTAGCCTTAATGATAAGATATCAAAGATATCTGAACACTGCACGGCTCGTCAGGGCTTGACTACAAAGGGGGTGGGATTTCAATATCTGGTTATAATTAGATGTCAAAATATTTTCTAAACTAGAAATCATTGCTCGGTGAGCGTCTACGGATTGCTGATTGTGGATACACCAGATCACGTACTTGAGAAATAAAGTTAAATGATAGGAGGATTTTTGGTCATATTTATAACCTGTACTCCTTTGCCCTATAACTGACACACGTTTGTTACGGTGCCAACGTGTGTAGCAAAGGAGATGGCCTGGGAAAAGTGAAGAAACCCCCTGATCCTAACCGTGGTCCGAGGGACGGTCGGGTGAACGCTCCAGAGAAACCCAGTGTTGGGGCACTGGGCCCTTCAGTTAGACGCTGGAGAGTCCATTATATTCTGTGTCTGTATTACTTGAGAAAAAGTCTCACTTGCCTTCCAAAGAAAAGTTGGCAGCAAATCGATGCAGATTAAATCTGCCTGCTTTATTCCTTCCTTCAGGTATCTGTCTCTCCGCTTCAATGCCAACACCTGGGCAATTTTTTCCTCAAAGGATTTCCCTGAGTATTGTTCACCAAAGAAAACATTTCACCTTTAACATTTACATCATGGCAAACATGCAGCATCTAGCCAAGAACAATCGGACTGGGTTTAGTAGCTGTGACAAAGTGCTGCTTCTAGGGTGACCAGGCAGCAAATGTGAAAAATCGGGACATGGGTGGGGAGTAATAGGAGCCTATATAAGAAAAACCCCAAAATCGGGACTGTCCCTATAAAATTGGGTCATCTGGTCACCCTCGCTGCTTCTTCCTGAGGTACGCAGTGGGGTGTCTCTTCCCCTTAGTTTGCATCAGCACCGCCACCAGCCCTGGCTCTGAGGCGTCGGCGGACACCAGGAAGGGTTTGTTAAAATCCGGGTTTAGTGACCGAGCTTTGGATGAGGGCTGGTGACATGTAAATTGCGCCATATAAGCACGGTAGTATTCACATGCGGCATTCACAGGCCAATCGCAAGAGGGACGGAAGTCAATCTGAGCTACGTGGCTAAGTTTGAAGTATTCGTGGCTTGCAAAGTCTGCTGCCTTTGATCCATGGAAATCGAACTGCATTTCAAATCACTCAGGTTGCCCATAAGGTTATAACCAAGTCAGAGTAACTCAGAGCAGGAGTAACAGCAGGAGGACATGAATTTCACAAGCAGGAGTGTTTGAAAACACCAGTAGACAGAGAGAGAAACCTGCTCCTTACCCGCCGTACTGATGTTTATTACAGGAAGGTTTTAGCCTTGGCCAGCTTTTGGGGAAAAATCCTTTTTTGATGGACCAGCCACGCCCGTCTGGCCAGCCACGGCTGCTCCTTTGTTACCACATATTTCACTAGCCACTAACCCCTCGGGCTGGTTCCTTCCAAAGTTTACACCCGAACCCTGACTTCTCCAGCTTGGAAACTTGATGGTGCCGAAGAAAAACGCTGCTCTTTTCCCTTTCTTTGGTGTGTTGAACACCGTACTGCACTGGGGTTGCTTTTTTTGGGAGGGTCCCTGCTGCTGTCTGCTTGCCCACTTCCTGTCCCGAATGAGGTGTGCGTGGTTGGCCGGTCAGTCCCTAAGTCTGGTGTTCGTAACACTGCGGTTCAACCGTATTCATAACTTCCCGTCTAACACCGGCACACGCAGCCCAACAGGATATTAACGTTCAACCAGGCGAGAGTTTCAGAAAGCTCCCTCCCGCAGCAGGCGTTGGACGAAGCATCCCACTGTGGGGGGACACGGGACACAGCGTCACGGCTTTACGTCCATGCATTTCGTACTCACAAAATCACAAGTGACCCTTTTGCTGGGACAAGCTGCTGAGGAGATCGTCCCAGCGCCCAGGAGATAACACTTGACAAAATCATCTTTCTGGAGCGGAGAGGCCCCAGCGTCCCTCGTCTGTGTTGTCCGGACTCCTTAGGAAGCAGGCCATAAGCGGAGTGTCGGGGCTAGTGGATGTAAAACCCTGAATCTGAGTATTTCTTTATTATTCCTTTCCACTGCGGAGTAGAGGGTGACCAGACAGCAAGGGTGAAAAATTGGGATTCTAAAAAAGCCCCCAAAATTGGGACTGTCCCTATAAAATTAGGGAACTTGGGATAACTCTGAGCTCCTTTCCAAAGCAAGTTCCCAAGCAGAACATCAACCCTTGTGCTGTCCCCAGACCCGCTACTTTCGTCCCCCCAGACCGAACCCGGAGGTTCCCGCACAGAAAGGGCCCTTCTCCGCCGCAGTGCGCAGCCGGGACGCTGCGGACACTCACGGGCCTCCTCGAGCCCCCTGCGTCGGGCCGGCCTGCACGCCGTCGTCACGGCAGGACCGCAGCCCTTTTGAGCTGGAGAAAGGGGCCCGGAGCCGCGGCCTGGGGAAGAACATACGCGGGCAGGGCAGGGGCGGCCACCACAGAACCTGGCCAGGCAAATACACCCAACCCCGCCCCAGCCTGGCTGGGACCTGCCGCCAGCTCCCTGCGTCTGGGCGTTTCTGGGGTCCCGACAGCCCCCCGACTCTTGGCGGCAGCACACACATGGCTGAGTGAGCCCGGGGCTGGAACCCCCCCCCCCC
>ML677520.1:372859-388036 GCA_007922305.1 Dermatemys mawii
CACCCCCCGGTGTCCCAATTCACCCTGGAACTCCCTAGCCCCCTCACTCCCTGCCCCATAATGCCCCTCCTTGCCCTCCGGCACCCCCTACCTTCCACAGCTCCCCAGGCGTATGTGCGCCCCCGGAAGGCCTTTTCCTTGGTCTCCCGGACGATGTCATTGGAGCCGACGACGGCAAACGGGATGCTGCCCTGGGAGGGGGAGGAGGCGGGGGGGTTATGGGGTG
Source organism: Dermatemys mawii (assembly GCA_007922305.1). NCBI lineage: Eukaryota > Metazoa > Chordata > Testudines > Dermatemydidae > Dermatemys > Dermatemys mawii. Next base: position 373,086 of record ML677520.1, read on the forward strand.
TCCAGGGCCCCCCCTTTCCTGTAGCCCCCACAGGACTGGGCCGTTCTCACCTTCAGCTCCGCGTCCTGGGCCTTGAATTCCTCGTCCTCGTCCGAGTCGCAGTCGGGGAACTGGTAGATGCTGATGGCATTTTCCTCCAGCTGCTGACGGATCTGGGGGTGGCGGGGGGGCGCAAGCATCATCCCCAAACCCTCATGCACCACATCCACCCATCCCCCAACCCTGTGGGAGAAGCAGGGGGCTGGGGGGATCAGCAGGGACGGGGTGGGGTCACCCAGGGAGTCGCAGGACAGGAAGATGTGATTGGGGTTCAGGGTGACGTGGGCTGGGATTGGGAGACTATTGGGGTACGAGGGAAATGTGGGGTGCAGAGGGATGCGGTCAGGCTCAGGGAGGGATGGGGTAGAGCGGCACATTTGGGGTGCAGAGGGAAGGGCTTTCAGTTGAGGGCTATGGGGGTCCAGGGAATGTGGGTTGCACTGGGAGAAATATGGGGTGCAAGGAGAGACATTTGGGGCACCAGGGCAGGCTGGGGAGGAATTTGGGGTGCAGGGTGATGTGGTAGTCATGGGGAATTTGAGGGGCACACAGGGAAATGTGGGGTGCAGGAGGGTGGGGTTATGAGTAGGGATGGGTCACCATTTGGGGTGCAGGGAGATATGGGGGCACATGGTTTTGGGGATCCTGTTCCCCCCAGATTCTCACCTTCTCCTTCATGGCCCCCACCTCCCGGGGGGTCAGTGCGTCGGCTCGGCCAATCACCGGCACAATGTTCACCTTGTGTTGCACAGCTCGCAGGAACGCCACGTCCAGGGGGCGCAGCCTGCGGGGGGGCAGGGCATGAGGTGCCCCCAAATAGCCCTCGTGCCCCCCATGTCCCTCCAATGACACCCCCCTCTCAGCCCACCAAGGGCACCAAGGCCCCTATATTCCCCCAGCACCCCCACATCCCTGAGTGATCCCCAAAATAATCATGTGCCCTGAGCTGACCGCAGTACACCCCCAATCTCCATTACCCCGTGTGACCCCCTCCCAGTGCCCCTCATGCACCCCAAAGCCCCCCTGTCTAATCCCAGCCCCCCAACTGGCAGTGCCCCCACTCCCTCGTGACACCCACCTCCAGCAGTCCCCCAGTCCCAGCCCCGATCCCCGTACCCATGGCCGAAGGGCGAGAGAAAATAGAGGCAGCAGTGAACCCGCCCGTCCGTGATGTTCTTCCGGTTCAGCCCGCTCTCGTCCCGGAAGAACTGCTCGAACTGCTGGTCAATATAGTCCACGATGGACCCCCAGCTGGGACCGGCCCAGGGCAGCAGAGGAGGGGGAGTTAGTGAGAGTCTCCCACAGTGCACTGCTCCACCAGCCCCCCACTCCGCACCCAAATCTGTCCTCTCTCCCCACGATCCCTGCTGGTCCATATAGTCCACTATGGACCCCCAGTTGGGACCGGCCCAGGAGAGCAGAGGATGGGGAGTTAGTGAGAGTCTCCCACAGTGCACTGCTCCACCAGCCCCCTCCACGCCCAAATCTCTCCTCGTTCCCCACAATCCCTGCTGGTCCATATAGTCCAGTATGGACCCCCCCAGCTGAGACCAGCCCAGTGGAAGGGGCAGGGGGAGGTTGGTGAGGGGTTCCTACAATGCACTGCTCTGCCCCCAGCCCAAGCTGCCCATTCCTGCCAGTCCATATAGTCCTCTGTGGGCCCCCAGCTGGGACTGACCTGCGGGAGAGGAAAGCATGGGGCTTTGTGAGTGTATCCCACACTGCACTGCTCTGCCCTCCCCCACCCCCCCCCACGGTCAATGTAGTCCACTATGGACCGGCCTGGGCAGGGGCATCCCCCGGCCCCCCCGCACCAGTCATTGTTGTCCACGGCGTCCCCAAAGCCCGGGGTGTCCACGACGGTGAGTTTCACCCGGACACCCCCCTCCTCCAGCTCCACCGCTCGCCGCTCGATCGCCAGGGTCTGGGGGATGCGCGCTGTGGGGGGGAACAGGGTCAGTGCCGGGGGTCAGTGCTGGGAGGAGTGGCCCCACCCCACCAGGATACAGACCTAGGTCCTGTCCCTGATGTGTCCCAGCCTTCCCCATACACCCCTGAGGCCCGTCCATCCCTGTCCCACCCCAGCCCCCCAATACATCCCTCCCCCCAGACTCCCCCCCATACACCCATGAGTCCTACCCTGGCTACGCCCCAGACCCCTCACTCACCCCACTACACCCCCCAATTCCTCAGCCCCCAAACATCCCTGGGTCCCCCCACTCCCTCCCCCACCCTAAAACAGCCCTGGACCCTGCCCCCCCTGCCCCGACTCACCCTGGGCATCCAGCAGTGCCCGATCCTTGTACAGATCCGTCAGAAACAGGCTGTCGATCAGCGTCGACTTCCCCAGCCCGGACTCCCCTGCAGACAGGGGTTGGGGTGAGTCCGGACACCTGGGTTCTCTCCCCAGCACTGGGAGGGGAGTGGGGTCTGGTTGGTTAGAGCTGGGGGGGCTGGGGGCCAGGACTCCTGGGTTCTCTCCCCAGCACTGGGAGGGGAGTGGGGGGGGTCTAGTGGGTCACAGCAGGGGGGCTGGGAGCCAGGACTCCTGGGTTCTCTCCCTTCTCTGGGAGAGGAGTGGGGGCTGGTGGGTTAGAGCAGGGGACTGGGAGCCCGGATGCCTGGGTTCTCTCCCTGGCGCTGGGGTGTATGTGTTCTGGTGGGTCAGAGCATGGGGGGACTGTACGGTCGCATGGAGTTTAACCCTTTACCTGCCACCATCAGAGTAAAGTCGAATCCCTTCTTCACAGATTTCCGATGCAGCTGGTTGGGGAGGGTGGCGAAGCCGACGTATTCCTTATCCTGAGACAGAGAGAACCAGGTCTGGGGCCTGCAGACCAGGAACCAAACCCAGGAGTCCTGGCTCCCAACCCCCCTGCTCTAACCCACTAGACCCCACTCCCCTCCCAGAGCTGGGGAGAGAACCCAGGCATCCTGGCTACCCAACCCCGCCCCCCCCGCTCTAACCCACTAGACCCCACTCCCCTCCCAGAGCTGAGGAGAGAACCCAGGAGTCCTGGCTTCCAACCTGGCTGCTCTAACCACTAGACCCCACTCTCCTCCCAGGGCTGGGAAGAGAACCCAGGAGTCCTGGCTTCCAGCGCCTCTCCCAGCAGGGAGCGCTGTGTGGGTGCAGGTCAGGGCTCTGGCTGTGGGGGGAGCTCCCGGATACCCCAGCCCAGCCTCGCCCAGCAGGGGGTGCTATAGGGCGGGGGGCAGTGGGGCCGGGGATACGTCGTGGGGTGCTCACCATGGCGGCGTCCGCGCTGCTTTGAGCTCTTGCTGCACCTGGCCGCGTCTGCTCTGCCCACTTCCTCTCGCAACGAGAAGCGAAAGGAAACCGTGACGCGCCCGCTGCCGCCATCCCATTGGCCACTCCACCCCTGCGCTCCTCAGGCAGGCCGGGCTGGCCCCTGTGGGGTGCCGTGGGGCGCCGAGACAGACACACACAGAGGGCACCTGTTTCTCACTGCCTGTATTTATTGACCTCCTGCGCGGAGCCTGGGTGCAACCCACGTCAAGCTCCACACACAGCCGTCTCCTCGTGCTGGGGACAAAGAAAAGTCCCCCAGAGTCCGCAGCCCCGCAGCGGGGTGCTGGTATCGTGGGGAGCCAGGCTCTGAACAGTCCCAGAGGGGCCTGGGTTTGGGGGAACAGAGCTAGAAAACTCCAGGGCCAGGCAGAGACAGAAGGATTTGACCAGCCGCCGTGGGTCACATCCATGGGCCCATCTAGCCCGGTATCTGGCCTCCTCCCTCAGACCATCCTCCAGCTCAGACCCATGGGCCCATCCAGCTTTAGGGGACAGGGGAATGGCTAGAGGGGGCAGGGGGAGTGACTGAGAGGATTGGCGGCGATTTGGGGGGCAGGGAGGGATTTGGGGGCAGAGAATGGAGGAGGAGGCACAGTTTAGCTGAGGGGGGGGAAGAGGATCTGGGGGGACTGGGAGGGGACTTGCAGGTACCGTGGGCAGATGGGGGGCTGGGGCTTAGGGAGGGGATGTGGGGAATTTGGGAGCTTGCCGCCACACCCCCCCCATGGAAGACACCCCACTTCATATCCGCATCCCCTTCCCACCGCCCCGCCCAGACCCAAGCAGCGTGCGTGGCTCCCTGTTGAGCATCTCGGTCCGTAGCCAAGGCTCTACCCAGACCTGAGCTTCCTCCACGGCCTGGGGTTTCCTCTGTCCGGCTGGCACCCAGAGTCCCCTGGTTGGCTTGTCCAGGGGATGTCTGTGCCGTGGTGGGTCTCCCATGTCCTGGACTCCCTGTGGCCAAAACAGCCCAGCCAGTGAGAAGCCCCGTGGCTCGTCTATCCCGGGCTGCCGCATGGAAGAGTCTCTCGGAGGTCCGGTGCCAGGCGCTGTCCCCGGTGGTAGCTGTCCCCATAGACAGTCTTCTCCTGATCTAATCCTCCCTCTGGTTCTTCCGTCTCATCTCCCCTCCCCCGGCTCATCTGCCCCCATCTCCCCCCCATCTCGCCCCCGCCGACCCCTCAGGGCTTGCCCCGGCTGTGGATCCGGCGGTGTTTGACCACATGGGAGCGCTGGCTGAACCCGCGCCCGCACTCCCCGCAGGTGTAGGGCTTCTCCCCAGTGTGGACGCGCCGGTGCTTGAGCAGGTCGGAGCTCTGCAGGAAGCTCTTGCCACAGTCGGCGCAGGTGAAGGGCCGCTGGCCGGCGTGGACGCGCCGGTGCTGGAGCAGGCTGGAGCTGTGGCCGAAGCGCTTGCCGCAGTCGGCGCAGCCGAAGGGCCGCTCGCCGGAGTGGGTGGCCTGGTGCTTGAGCAGGTGGGAGCTGCGGCCGAAGTCCTTGCCGCACTGGGCGCAGCGGAAGGGGCGGGCGCCGGAGCTGGCACGCCGGTGCTGGAGCAGGTTGGAGCTCTGGCTGAAGGCCCGGCCGCAGTCGGGGCAGCGGTAGGGCCGCTCGCCCGTGTGGACGCGCTGGTGCCGCACCAGGTCGGAGCTCTGGCTGAAGGCCCGGCCGCAGTCGGGGCAGCAGTAGGGCCGCTCGCCTGTGTGCGTGGTCTGGTGCTGGAGGAGGTGGGAGCTCTGCCGGAAGGACTTCCCGCACTCCGGGCACTGGTAGGAGCGGCCGGCCGGCTTGCGGCGGGGGGCCGGAGATGCGGGGGCAGCTGCTGGGGAAGACAGAAAGGAGATCGGGAGGTGAACGGCACTGGAGGAGGAAGTTACGTACCTGTAACTGGAGGTTCTTCGCGGCGGGTGCTCCCAGTCTGTATCCCACGGACGCCCAGAGCCGGAGATTTCAAAAGTAGCGTCTGTGGCGACCCCATCTCCAGTTCCTCCTCCCCCGCGAATCTCCCAGCTCCACGGCCGAGGGGAAAGAGGGCGGAGTCAGAATCCAAACCGGGGACAACACACCTCCAAGAATCTCCAGTTCCAGGGAAGTAACCTTCTCTCCTTCTCCAAGCGATGGTCTCTATGGCCGTCCACTCAGGGCGATGACCAAGCAGGGCCTAATTCGGAGGAGGGCGCGGGAAGAGGATGGAGGCCCGCCGCGCCGAACAAACTAAAGCGTGACATACAGCAAAGGCATGTGCCAAACTGAGCATGGCCGCCCGACTGTGACACTCTACCCCAAAGCAACACCCTGGCACCCCCATATTGACCCAGGCGATGGGATAACGATAGGGTTTGTACAGTGCATGCCTTGTTCAATGTCTTGATCGGTGGAACATTACTCCCCGGTTGGATTGTGTGTGCGGCCACTGGACGGGAAGTGACGAAGTTTCGCTACGTGCCTGTGACTGAAATAGATGGTGAGGTTGGGAACACCCACAACCAGCCTTTCAGGTACAACGATGGAGGAGCCGGACAGGCCGATGGCCAGTGAAGGAATCCACCCTCTCAAGGACTCTCCCAGGATTTGTACACAACAGAGAGCTCGCAGAGCATGCAAACCATGGAGGCTGCTTGTCTCAGGTCAGAGTAAAGGTTCTTTCCAGCAAGTGGGAAGAGGCTATAAAAGAGGGGAAGTGACGTCATCACTTGGCCTCACTCCACCCCCAACTCAACACCCGGAAACACGTCTGGAGAACAAAGACTGAAGGGGCCCAGGCTAGACAGGAGACTCCCAGCCTGTGTAGACAGGAACTAGACCATCTGGGAGAGACACGGCTTGGTTCAAATCCATGAGTGACTGGGAGATCGTTCCTGTACCTCAGCGGGGTGTGTTCCTGGTGTGAATGGCTGGGTGAGTTCAGGACCTGGAGGGGTCGGCAGCTTGTTGCAGCAGCACAGTAAGAGGGGGAGCCCAAGTTGGTGGGACAGGGGTCTCAGCGGTACCCCACTTCCAGGCTGCACCCCAGGGAACCTGTCACACTTACATATGTTGGAAAGCGGCAGGGCAGCTCCTCTCTGCGGTTGGGAAAGGGCCCCTCACCCCACGGGGTGGAGACCGTCCTGACAACCCAGAGAGCCGAACGCCCCCCAGATCCACTTCGAAACCCTCCGTGTAGAGACTGTTTAGCACCAGAACCGAAGGGCTCCCGGGACGGGCGGTCTGGGGACGTCCGGAAAGGTCTCGTCCCCTGCAGGTGGAGGAGGGCCGGTGGATGTGGAAGTGGGGAAGGCGCCGCTCCTCCACCAAGGCGGGAGGCTTCGGGAAGCAACGGATGGGCTGGTTGAACTGAAACCGGGGGAACAACCTTTGGGAGGAACTTGGGGTACAGGTGCCAGGAGGTTTCAGGGGCCCGTCCTCCCGGCCCCCTGTTCACCGACCCGTCCCGCGGAAGGAAGGTCGATTTCATTCACATCGCGCCAACGAGGCTGAGGTCCTGCAGGGGCGGGAAGGTTCGGAGCAGACCTGGCCGTCAGTGGCTGTAGACGGACGGACGGATGGCGTGTCCACACACGTGGGGGGCGGAAGGCGCTGAGAGGTGATAGGTGGACCGGGATGGGATGGAGAGCGAGTCCCGACATGTTCCCTGCCCGACGCTCCTGGATCCCTGAGAGCTTCCCGGTCCCTTGTGTCATGTGCCCGCCCTGGCTGGCGAGCAATGCGCCTGTGACCATCGTGTTCGGAGAGGATGGGAGGAACGGTACCACCTGCCTGGGGACCGTCCACCACTGCAGCAGGGAGAGCACCCCGGGGTGCAGGCGAGGGAGATAACAGAAAGCCCAGGGTCTGTCGCACGGGTGAACCGGCTCTCCAGAGCCACAGCTGAAGACAGCGAAGGCGGCAACTGACGTACGAGTGGCCAAGGAGGGACAGGCAGGTCCTGACCGGAACAGAAGAACCGTTGATAACTCAGGTGATGTGTTCCCGCGAAGTCTGGAACCTCTCCCTCGGCAGGTCGGCCCGGCCCGAGACCTCATCGACGGAGGCACTGGTGACATCCAGGGACCGCGTGGGAACCAGTCGATTTTTCGACACTGACACTCGCCTCCAGGGGAGGACCGGCGGCGTCCCCAGATCACGTGGTCGCAGCCAGTCGTCGTGGGAGGGGAATCTAAAGACCCCGCGACGCCGGCAGTGGGCGGCTACAACAGGAAACTTTGAGGAAGACACGTGGAGCAGGGGTGACCCTGGATTGGACGGGCCAAGGGCCCACCGTGAACCTCATGAACTGTCTGTGGATTGGGTAGACGTGGGCGTGAAAACAGGAACCTCGCACATCGGGAACCAGCCAGAGACACGACGGTGGCTGCCATGGAGATAGTCCGAAACTTGGAGAGAGATCCAGAAGTCCACCTACTTCTGGGGTACCCCACGCCCTGAGAGTCCGGAGGAACCTGCTCTATCAGCTCCCCTTAGCAGCAGGGAGTCGACCCTCAAGAGCGAGGAGGCTGCCAGGAGTGTGGTCCCTGAAGAGGGATCAGGGCGCGGGAACATGGTCGAGGTGGCACCGTGAACTCCATCGTAGAGCCAAGTCGAAGGACAGCCGGCACCCGCTTGTCCGTGGTTACCGCACTCCAAGCTGGCACGACGAGCACTAGGCCAACTCCCCCCCACGAAGGGGGTGGGCCGGGGGTTGTTCCCATTCTTCCCCCTCCGCCCTGCGGTGGAGGTCCTGGAACCGGCGAAAGCCAGCTGGAGCCGAGGACGCAGGCATCCATGATTTCTTGTCCTGATGGTGAGCCTGGGAACAAGGGCACTCAGGGAAGGCTCATCGTCTTCTTCAGCCCGGAGGGAGACTTATTTCCAGGCTTCTCTGCCTGCTTCCTTGCCTCCCGGCGAGGTGCCAGCAGAGTAGTGGTACCGCCGGAATTGGGACGGACCTCCGCACTCAAAGGCACGCTCCTGGCTTTCTCAGGGGCTGCCCGGCCTGGCCTCCTGGCAAGCTCCAGGAGATGTTACCAGAGGCCAAGAGCCCGGCGTTCTTGGGGACGGGTGGGAGGAGAGGCGGAGTTGGCGGGAGAACAAACACAGGCCGGCGGCTCAGACCTCAAACCCCAGAGTCTTCGGCATCACCCAGTACGGGGGTGGGGTGGTCTGGGTTGGGAGGGGCCGGTAAACGGGGTCCCCGAAGTCTCTTGTCTCCTACGAACGAGAGCTCCATGCTCAACGCGCCGGAGAACAGCAGAACCTAGAATTAACCGAACCGTGGACAACGCCACCGCGGCCGGTTTTCAAAGGGCGTCGGGAGAACGGGAGCTGCTCCGGCTTGGACTGCATGGCGATGGAGAAGGAACGGGGCGGCGTGGTCGGTCTGCCCCGCCCTTTATGGCCTCGGACGACACCGTGAGGCGAAGGAAGGGCACAGACCAGCGGAAACTGGGCCAGACACATGGCGCACGCATCAACCCCTAATGGATAACCATAGGGACCATCGCTCAAAGAACTGAAAGTGAAGGTAGAACCCAGAAGTCCTGACACCCAGCCCCCCCTGCTCTAACCCACCAGACCCCACTCCCCTCCCAGAGCCCGGGATAGAACCCGGGAGTCCTGGCTCCCAGTCCCCTCTGCTCTAACCCACCAGACCCACTCCCCTCCCAGAGCCTGGGATAGAACCCAGGAGTCCTGATTCCCAGCGCCCCCTGCTCTAACTCACCAGACTCCCCTCCCAGAGCCCGGGGTAGAACCCAGGAATCCTGGCTCCCAGCGCCCTCCCCCCCAACCCACCAGACCCTACTCCTCTCCCAGAGCTGCAGAGAATCCAGGAGTCCTGGTTCCCAGCCCCCCCGCTCTACCCACTACACCCCACTCTCCTCCCAGAGCTCCCTCGAGTGCCATGGGACAAAGCTTGGAAGGGCTCCAGTTCTGCCCTTCCCCTTAGGGGTCTCCCTTACTCCTCACCTGTGCAGGTTTCCCCGGGGGTCCCTCCGGCCTCGGAGGAGGGGAGATCGGGGCCCCACGGCTCTTCCCCTTGCTCCATCCACCTCACGTCAGCCTGGGGGAAGGGGAAGCCTGGGGGAAAAGATGGGGGGAGGGGGGAGTCAATGGGCCCTCGCTCCTTTGAGGGCAGTGGGGCAGAGGAGGATGGTGGAATACCCTTGGGAGGACCTCACCAGGGAGATGACGGATGGTGGGTTTGTCTCGCTGGAAACTCCTCTCTAGCTCAGCCATCAGATATGGGCTGGAGGGAGGAATCCCCCAGTGGGGACGTCTGGCCTGGGTCAGGCAGGAGGCCAGATGGTCACCACGGTCTCTAGCAGGCTGGAAGTGTCTGAATGTGGGGCCAGCGAAGGGTTAGAGACCTTCTCCGTTCTCCAAGGCCCAGCCGAGCCGGCCCGTGAAGGAATCACTCGGGTATGGTTGAGTGGGGTAGCTAGAGTGAGCTCGGATGAGAGTCCAGCCCTGCCACCATTGTAATCAGAGGTGACTCCAGATTGACCCTGGGGGAGCTAAGATCAGAACCCAGCCCTGCCCCAGTGCAATCAGCAGTGACTCCGAATTGACCCTGGTGTGGGTAGCTGAGATCAGACCCCCCAGCCCTGCCCCCATTGCAGTCAGGGGTGACTCCAGATTGACCCCAGCGGAGCTGAGATCAGACCCCCAGCCCTGCCCCCACTGCAGTCAGGGGTGACTCCGGATTGACCCCGGGGGAGCTGAGATCAGACCCCAGCCCTGCCCCTGCTGCAGTCAGGGGTGACTCCGGATTGACCCCGGGGAAGCTGAGCTCAGACCCCAGCTCTGCCCCCATTGCAATCAGGGGTGACTCCGGATTGACCCCGGGGGAGCTGAGCTCAGACCCCAGCTCTGCCCCTGCTGCAATCAGGGGTGACTCCGGATTGATGGCTGGGGGGGAATGACGTCTGCCCAGCCCCTCCGCACCCGCAGCTCCCAGCCCGGACTCACCGCTCCGGCGGTTCGGGGCGGGGCGCTGCTGGCCCTTTAAGAGCGCCCCGCAAAGCCGGGGGGTGTTGCGATTCCCCCGCTCCCAGGCTCGCCCCCGCTGGGGGATGGGAAGGGCCCTTCATTGTGACGTCACAGGCCCCACCTCCCAAAAGGAAGGGCGCTGCTGAGCTCTATGGTTTTAACCCTTTTGTGTCCGGAGGGAAATCGCCCAGTGAGCCCGGACTCCTGGGTTCTCCACCCAGCTCTGAGAGTGGGGTCTAGTGTTTAATGCAGGGGGCTGGGCTGGGAGCCAGGACTCCTGGGTTCTCTCCGTGGCTCTGGGAGGGGAGTGGGGGCTGGTGGGTTACAGTGGGATGGGGGTGGGGGCTGGGACATATTTCTGGGAAACACAAGAAGAAAAGATGTATTTGGGTTTTATATTATTTATTATCTGTATTAAATGGACAGCTACAGACCAAGACCCGGGCCCTATCGGGCCAGGTATTTCCCCTCCCTTGCCCCGGCTGAGATCACTGCCCCGTCGTGCTGGGCGCTGACAGACCCCCGCCCCAAGCCGAGATGAGGGCCCCGCCACATTGGGGGCTGCAAAGGTCTCTCCCCCGACCAAAACCAAGGCCCTTGTTGCATCAGGTGCGGCACTGACCACCCCCGCCCCACAATGAGATCGGGGCCCTGGCAACAGACACAGTGCGAGCGCCCGACCTGCCCTGAAGAGCTGCCTGTCAAAAGCAGGATCCATCTCCCTATTTCCCAGCTGGGCAAACTGAGGCCCAGCAGGCTGCGGTGCCATTGGCCACGCAGGGAATCATCCGCAGAGCCAGGGAACAAGGCCGGTGTCTCCCCAGAACCGCTGGGGAGACCTTTGCTAAAACAGACCTTTGCTAGACATTTCCAGTGGGGTTTTTAACCGCGGGGGAGCCTAACTGTGGGCGCTAACTCATAGCAGACTCCAAAACTCCAGGCCTGGTGCCCAGGCCCCGGCTGGGAAGTGGTGCCGTATTAGCTGCCCCTGGTTAAAGATACTTCTTTTCCTACCCTATTTTCCCACGCTAGATCTTTCCCCGCCCCCGCCCGCCAGTTAACCCCGGGGACGCGTCCCGTGCTTAGAGACCACGCCGCTCCGTCCCATAGGTCGCTACAGGCTCGGCGCCAAACCTTCGCAGATTGGACGGAGTAGGAGCAGCCAAGTTATTTCTCCTCGGCATTTGGCCACGGCTGGAATCCTGTGTCCAGTTCCAGTGCCCACCGGTCAAGGCTGTTGATAAACTGGAGAGGTGGTCAGAGATGAGCCATGAGAATGATTAAAGGATCAGAAACCGGCCTTACAGGGAGAGTCTCCAGGAGCTCGATGTGTTTAGCTGAACGGAGAGAAGGTTCAGGAGTGATGTGAGCTCCCTACAAGGAGAAAAGAAACTGGATCATCTAACAGTCATCGGTCTAGTTCATCTCAGACTGTTCCCAGCTCTGCCAAGGCATCCAGTCTGGCTCAAAGGAGGCCGGGATCTTTACAAGGACAGCAAAGCGCTACGCATTTTGAGAAGGGCTATTAAATCTTCAAGCGATTAAAAGCAAGAAGGAGACCAAATGCAGAAGGTGAATTTTCGCAGTGCTGCAGGGTTCTCACGCCTTCGGCTGAAGCCACTGGATTTAGCTGGACCTTGGTTCTGATTCCAACCGGGAGAGGGGACGGATCCTTTTAGTTTGTCAGCCATTCTGAAGAATCACGGGGGAGGATGGTTTCAGGTGGAACTGAACCTTTTGGATGAATCAACAAGTCAGCAACACTCATCCTGGGACCCAAAACTTACAAGTTTTCAGCCCTTTTTTTCCTTTTTTTTTTAAAGCACAGAAACAGAACATTCAAAAAAGTGGTCGAAAAATGGAAACGTTTTGGCTTGGGAAACCGTTTCGGTTCAATTTGGAGCACGTCGCTGGCCAGAATTGGAAGGAAACTTTGACAGAAAGAAGGTGGAATTGAAACCAGGAAACGTTTTATTTTGCAAATGTCAGAAGGAAAACTCTTGTTTCAATTTCGTGTATTTCAGCCTCCCTGGTGGTTCCTCCTCCACCCACCGCCTCCCCTCCCTCCGATGAGTGTCCCTCACAGGCTGCGTTTTAGGCTAAACAAGCCAAGCTCCTGGCTCTCCCGTCCCCCGATCCCCACAGCGATCCTCCCCTGCACCTCAGCCTTCAATGTGGGGAACCCGAATTGGACACGGGATTCCAGATGAGCTGGGATGAATGTTTCCTGCTCTCCGCTGGGGAGATCTCCCCGCACCCGGCCCGGGATTGGCCTCTTTCCCGCCGGTGGCTCGTTGTTGTCCTGCAGTCGACAAACACACCCACGTCTTTCTCCTCCCACGTCCTTTCCAACCGAGGAGCCCTCGCCCAGGGTTCAGAGCAGCCTGTCTCGGTATTAGTCCCCACAGCTCTGACCTGGCATTTGTCCTCTTAAATTTCATCCCGGTTCTATTACTCCTGTCTCTCCAACTCGGCCTCCGCTGGATGGAGGTTGTGCCCCCCTGAGTTTGTGCGTCCTCAGCACATTTCCTTAGCGGATCCCTCTCTTTCGTCGGGTCGTTAGAGTTCTGACCCAGGTTGGCCAAACCGATCTCCCGTTCTGGTTCTGGCCACTGGTGGAGAGGAGAGACTACTGGATGGCCCTTGGACCAGTCTGGCCAATCCTATGTCCTATTTGGTTCTGGTCCATCATGGGTAAGAGGAGGCTAAGCTCAAGGGTCCTTGGTTCTGATCCAGCCTAAAACTGGACCTCTAAGAGACATGCTCTAGCTAAAAACCACCAGATCTGGTCTGGATGTGGGAGTCATTGGGTGTGGAGTCCTCCAGCTGTCCCTGAGGCCAGGCTAGGTGGGCCCCTCTATGTGGCCCTCCATAATGACCTCCTTCAGGCTGTGTGGGTCCTGCGGTGCCTCACCAAATGGGAGCTCTGCCCAAAGTTTTTGCCACACTCTGGGCAGCCATAGGGGCGCTCGCCGGTGTGGGTAATTTGATGGCGCACCAAGTCGGAGCGCCAGCGGAACTTCTTCCCGCACTGGCTGCACCCATAGGGCCGGTCCTTGCTGTGGGAGGCCCGGTGCCTGGCCAGCTCGGAGCTGTGGTAGAAACTCCGGGTGCACTGGTGGCAGCGGTGGGATCTCTCCGCTCCATGGATTCGCAGATGACGGGTGAGCTGGGAGCCCCGGGAGAAGCTCTTCCCACATTGTGGGCACTGGTGAGGTTTCTCGCCTGTGTGGGTCCGCTGGTGAGCCAAGAGGGCAGAGCTCTGGCGGAAGCTCCGGCCACACTGGGGACAGAGGTGAGGCCCTTGGACTGGGTGGGAGCCAGACACGGCATCAGGATCATGGGCATGCTGGGTGAGTTCCTTCCGTGGCTGGGGGGCATCAGCCCTACTCTGACTCCCAGGGCCCCTGTCCCCATCAGATTTTGGGGGGCAGGTGCTGGGTACTTTGGCCTCCTTTGGACCTTTCTGCTGCGGAGTCACCTCCTCCATTATGGCTCCTGCTGTGGGATGAGGAACAGAGACCAAGAGTGAGGGGCTACGAGACAGTGAGAAGGTATCTCTTAGCCATACCCACAACCCCCTGCCCCGCGACGCCTGCCGTCCTTACCCACAATCCCCAGCCCTGCAACACCTGCCATCCTTACCCACAATCCCCTGCCCCGCGACGCCTTCCGTCCTTACCCACAATCCCCTGCCCTGCGACGCCTGCTGTCCTTACCCACAATCCCCTGCCCCGCGACACCTGCCGTCCTTACCCACAATCCCCTGCCCTGTGATGCCTGCTGTCCTTACCCACAATCCCCTGCCCCGTGATGCCTGCTGTCCTTACCCACAATCCCCGCCCCGCGACACCTGCCGTCCTTACCCACAATCCCCTGCCCCGTGATGCCTGCTGTCCTTACCCACAATCCCCTGCCCTGTGATGCCTGCTGTCCTTACCCACAATCCCCTGCCCCGCGACGCCTGCCGTCCTTAACCATAATCCCCTGCCCAGCGACGTCTTCCGTCCTTACCCACAATCCCCTTCCCCGCGACGCCTGCCGTCCTTACCCACAATCCCTTGCCCCAGACCCTGCGGAACTCCTCCTCTCCCAGAGGTGCTTTGTCCTGGAGGTGTTACCCCCGGTATCCCCATCCCCTTCATATCCGGGGGTGGCTGGGGCTCCTCCTTGGGGATGCAGGGTAGCTCGGGGCTGGGCCGGCTCAGTATTGCCCCCTCCTGGGGACGGGGCAGCAGGGGCGCAGGAGTTTCCCATGATGCTCCTGCACATGGTGTCTCCTCCATGCTGGCTTTTTCCACCTTCACCCGCACAGTAACCTGGGAAGGAGGGGAAGGTGTCATGGCGGAAACAGGGTGTGGGGGGTGAATGACTGGAGAAGAAAGTGGGGGTGACAAGGGGAGATCCCTGCACTCCAACGAGTTACACAGCCATGGGTATCACGGACCATCACTCATTTCCTGGTGGCATTACAAAGGCTCATGGGAGTCACAGAACAATACCCCGACTCCACCATTGCACTACCCACAATGCCCTGGGGGAGGCACCTGGCCTGACCTCCCGCTCTCCCTACCCACAATAATCTCGGGGAGGCACCTGGCCTGACCTCCCGCTCTCCCTACCCACAATGCCC
>ML677520.1:460081-475411 GCA_007922305.1 Dermatemys mawii
CCACCAGCGGGTTGTAGAAGTCCCGGATGATGGTGTTGGCCGACCAGCACACGGGGATGAGGCAGAGGACGCCGGAGCCCACGAAGACGGCGCCGGCCACGATCATGATCCGCGCCTTGGCCCCTTCGTCCTCCACGCAGTTGGTGCACTTGGCCCCCACCACGCTCACCAGCAAGGCCAGCAGGGCCAGCAGCACGGAGACCACCAGGAGGGCGCGGGCGGCCTGCAGGTCCTGGGGCAGCGCCAGCATGGAGTCGTAGACCTTGCACTGCATCTGGCCCGTGCTCTGCACGATGCAGTTCATCCACAGCCCCTCCCAGATGGTCTGCGCCACCACGATGTTGTTCCCGATGAAGGCCGTCACCTTCCACATGGGCAGGGCGCAGGCCAGGATGGTGCCCAGCCAGCCCACCACCGAGAGCGCCATGCCCAGGATCTGGAGACCCGCCGAGGCCATGATCCGGTGGGTTGGCACCTGCGGGGGCGGGGAGGAGAGGGGAGGTCAGAGGAACTCAACACCCCCCAGCAAGAGGAGGGACTGGGAGGGGTCTCACCCGCCCTGCTCTGACACCCCAGCGAGCGGGACACCTGGCCCCCCACATTCAACTGACCCTGGGTCTTCGGACACAGCCTGGGTGTGACCGGATCCCGAAGGACCTTCAGAGGGACCAGCCAGGAGCCTCCTCCCCTGCCAAGTGCTGAAGGGGTCTCAGCTGATTCCCCCCCCACGCCACAACCTGGGGCAGGGCCCCCCCTCCTCAGTGCCCTCACCCATGTCCCACTGGATTGGCTCGCACCCCTGCCAAATTTCTCCCTCTGGCCCTGAAGTGACCCCAGGATGGAGGTTCCGGGAGGGGGGGATGTGGGTGGCCATGGGGCAGGGGGATTCACCCGCCACTAACCCCCGTCTCCATCCCCTGCTTGGTCACTTCTGAGCGAGTCACCACCCGGCCCCACCTCTGGCAACGGGGGGGGGGGGGGGGGGGGGATTTTTCTCCGAACCTGGCTCTCCACCCCGGCCCCCTCCGGCCCTGCTGGGGCCAGGCCGTGGGGACCCTCCAGCCCCCCCGGGGTGGGGGCATCTCCGGCTCCCCCTCCCGGACAACCCCAGCCTGAGCCCAGATCCCCCCACCCCCAGTGGGGGCAGGGAGAGCGCCCCCCCCACCCCAGGCCAGCTGCGTCCACACCCCAGGCGCAGGGGGACCCACAGGCAGCTGGGAGGCGTGTGGATGGGGAAGTCCCTAGACGTGACCCCAAGGGGGAGATGCAGCCGTGGGGGGGGGGGGGCAGATGGGCCCAGATGGGGCAGCCCCTCCTCCCGCGTTAGATTCAGCAGAAACTCGCCCTGCCCCCGCCCATAGCGCTGGCTCAGTGGCTGTGGGAGGGGGGAGCTGACCCAGGGACCCCCCCGCCCCCCTGGCTGGGGGCAGGGGCCGCTGGCTTAACCCTGGGTACCCGGGAGGGGGGCGCTGAGCCCAGTGTGGAGACAGCCCCCCCCCCCGCGGTATGGAGCAGCCCCGCAAGCGGGCGGGGCTCGAAGACCCCTCAGCGGGGCTTCCACGGGCACCCGGACGCCTGGGTTCCATCCCAGCTTCGGGAAGGGAGGGGAGTCAGGTGGGGTGGGAAGGGGGGAGCTGGGCGCTCGGACTCCTGGGTTCTCCCCTCATTTGCTCGGGCCTGTCTCCCCCCACCCCGCCCGACCAGTGATCACCCCTCCCCCGATCCCCGCCTTGGGCCCGTCCAGCCCCCAGGACAAAGACCCCTCCCCTGTTCTCACCTCAGCCCCATTGTCGGCAGGTTTCTGTGAAACTCCCCCCCCCCCCCCCCAGGCAGTTTCAGATGAAAGGGAGGAGGGGGAAGGGGAGCGGCCCCTTTGTCCCACAGCCGCGCTGCGCACGTGGGGCTGGTTGGGGGGCGGAGGGGCCTTGCCAACCCCGCGGGTCTCTGGGCCCAGGGCCAAAAAGAGCATCTCAGGCTCAAGTCGGGGGGCGGGGTGTGTGGGGAGAACGGAAGAATTTGGTAGTTTTATGGAGGGGAAACTGAGGCACGGGAACCTGGGGGCGCGAACCCAGGTCGGAGTGGAACCCAGGAATCCGAACGCCTTTTTCCGCCAGGGTCCCACAAACACACACTGCTCGGCCCCATCCCTCTCAGAACGGGGGAGAACCCAGGAGTCCTGGCTCCCGCCACCCCCCAACCCCCACACTCCTCGCCTCCCAGAACCGGGGAGAACCCAGGAGTCCCGTCTCCCAGCCCCGACCTGCTGATCCCCCAACCTCTCTCAGAGCCGGGGAGAGAACCCAGGAGTCCTAGATCCCGACCCCCACAACTCACCTGTCTCTCCGCAGTATCTCTCTTGCCCCAGCACAGGGGCTCTGTGTCCCGTCCGGTAACTCGCAGTAACAGACAAGGGGCGGGTACCTTCCTGGGGGGTTAAATACCGATTCTCCCCCCCCCCCCCCCCGCCCCGCCCCCCCCCCCACTCCCCTCCCCTCCCCTCCCCGTGACATCACCCCCAGGTGAAACTCAGTCCACATAGCGCGGCCCCGCTCATCCCCCCGCCCCTGTAAACAGAGCCTGGAACTGGCTCAGACTAACCCCCATCTGGGGCCACCACCCTGGGGAGGGGAGCCCGGACTCCTGGGTTCTCTCCCGGTTCTGGGAGGGCAGTAGGGGCTGGTGGTTACAGCAGAGGGGGCTGGGAGCCAGGACTCCTGAGTTCCATGCCTGGCTCTGGGAAGAGACTGGGGTCTGGTGGGTTAGAGCAGGGGGTGCTGGGAGCCAGGACTCCTGGGTTCTCTCCTGGCTCTGGGAGGGGAGTGGGGGCTGGTGGGTTAGAGCAGTGGAGGCTGGGAGCCAGGACTCCTGGGTTCTCTCCCGTCTCTGGAAGGGGAGTGGGGGCTGGTGGATTAGACTGCAGGGGGTGCTGGGAGGCAGGACTCCTGGGTTCTCTCCCGGCTCTGGAAGCGGAGTGGGGGCTGGTGGGTTAGACGGCAGGGGTCTCCAAACTCTTTTGATCACCCCAGCAGAAAGTTTTTTTTGAACAGGCACCCCCTCCAGGGAAGCCCCACCTTAGCCCCGCCCCCATCCAATCCCTCCCACTTCCTGCCCCAGACTGCCCCCCTCAGAATTCCCCCTCCTTGTCCCCTAACTGCCCCCGTGGGGCTGGTCCCTGCTGTGGTACCCGGCTCCTTGGCCGGGCCACCACAGCCCCCGTGGGTGGTCTCGTGCACCCGAGTTTGCAGACCACTAGGTTAGACCAGGGGGGCCGGGAGCCAGGACTCCTGGGTTCTCTCCCCAGCTCTGGGAGCAGAGTTGGGTCTGGTGGGTTAGAGCAGGGTGCTCTGGGAGCCAGGACTCCTGGGTTCTCTCCCTAGCTCTGAGAGCAGAGTGGGGTCTAGTGGGTTAGAGCAGGGCAGGCTGGGAGCCAGGACTCCTGGGTTCTCTGAGTCTCCCCAGCTCTGGGAGGGGAGTGGGGTCTGGTTGGTTGGAGCAGGGGGGGCTGGGAGCCAGGACTCCTGGATTGTCATTTCTCTCACTTCCCTTTTTCCCCTCAGGTTGAGTCATGGTCTGGCCAGTTTCACTTCAGTTTCTGGTGAATTTCATCACTCCGGTTTCGTGCACCGTTCTCTGCCGTGAGCAGGGGGATCAGAGTGGGGGCCCATCCCAGGAGCCAAGGGAGCAAGTTGGGGGGGGGGCATGATTCATCCCAGGAAGGGAGGGTAGAACCCAGGCATCCCAGCCCTGCTCTCTCTAACCCACTAGAGACCCCCTCCCCTCGCTGAGGAGAGAATCCAGGAGTCCTGGCTCCCAGCCCCCCCTGCTGTAACCTCTAGACCCCATTCCCCTCCCAGAGCCAGGGATAGAACCCAGGAGTCCTGGCTCCCAGCCCCTCCTGCAGTAACCCCTAGACCCCACGCCCCTCCCAGAGTCAGGGATAGAACCCAGGAGTCCTGGCTCCTGGCCCCTCCTTATCCATGTACCAGCCAGGCTGTGTTCTATGGGAGACCTAAGACAACAGCACCTCTCTGTGGCCAGAAGGGGAATTGCTATGGGGCAGTGGCGGGGGGACAGGGTACAGAAGTGGGGTATCACAGCAGCCTGAGCTCCTCTAACCCCACAGGGACCCTCTAACAACAGCCCTGGCGAGACCCTACAACAACAGGGGCTGTGGCGGATGCTCCGTCCCTGTCAGGTTTATCTCCAGGTGGGATGTTTTTCCGATTGCTCCACTCTGACTCAGGCAGGAATGAACTGGGGGCCAGGGGCCGTCAGCTGATCTGGGGCGGGTCCCCCTCAAGGGAGAATTGGGAGCTCTCGGTTATTTGGGGTCACAAGGCCTCTGCCCCTCAGGACGTCGTGAGTTCCGGTAACGTTCATTCTTAAAAAATCCTCCATTTCAAGAGCTGGGAATTGCGGGGAAAACCACCTCCAGGTTTCTGTTCCAAACTCCCTTTTGGTTCAAAAGGGGCCTGTGATTTTATCTGGAAAAAATCCCAAACCATCAGGAATCAAAACAAAATCGTTCCGGGTTTGAGTTCAGAGTGAATTTATGGTTCACCGGTTCCCTTCATTTCATCTAAAAATCTCCCAGAAACATTTTTCAGTCTCTCAGTCCAACAAAACTATTATTAATTTGTGTTTGCAGCCATTGTTTTCGTTTTCACTTTCCTTGAACTTTCCTGACAGCCATTCAAAACCATAAGAAAGCCCAGTGCAAAGGAAGCATTTTGATTTCTTATTTTTTTGGCTTGCAACCACTTTTCATTTAATAATTTCCTGTCATTTTATTTTAAAACTCTTCAGAAACATTTTTTAAAAGCTGGAGATCAAAAGGGAACATTTCAATGGGGGGTTATTTTAGTTTTCGATTCAACATGACTTTTCAGATCAATATTTCCTTTTATTATGGAAAAAAAATCCCAAGCTGTTCTGAAAAGCTCAGAATCAACAGAAAACATTTTATTGAATCCAAACAAAACTTGACTTTCTTGAGAGGTTGAACATTTTCATTTACGGTACCAAACAGTTTGGTTCCTAATATTTTAAAATTGCCAATGAACCAAAATATCCCTGATTCTTCCTGGCTCTTGGTAGCTCAGTGCTCTCTCAGGCCCAGTTCCTCCGAGGTATTTAGCTCAGGGTATCCGACCATTGCAAGATTTCCGACTTATTCTGTGCCTGCTTCCTACTGGCTGTGCAGTGCCCTGCCTGGACTCTCTGGCTGGGAAGCTCAGCCCTTAAAGGCACAATCTTCACCACAGCAGCCTGAGAAGCTATGGAGTCTAGTTGGGGCCAGTGGGTTCTTTGGGTGAATGGAAGGCGAGCCTGGCTGGGTGGGTGAGATTCCAGTTTTTCACCCAGAGTGTTTTCCTCCCAGCTGTTCTCCTGGCATCTGAGTCCAATGGAGGTTGCCAGAAATGAGAGGAGAAGCTGAAAGAATCCAACAGCACCTGGGATTCACCTTCAAAGAGAGTCATGGGCAAAGGACAGCTGCTCCTGGCTGCAGAAGAAAATCTGTGCAGCCCCAGGGGGCTCCTGGACTACAACTCCTACAATGCAACAGGCTCCAGCCCAGGGCATGCTGGGAAATGTAGTTTCTACATGGCCCCCCTCTACCTGCACGCACCCCAAGACTCACTGCATTTCCAGTGAGCTCATGGGCCAGGTGAACTACGACTCCTGTCATGGTCCCATAGGTCAGGGGTTTTCAAACTGCGGGTTGCAACCCAGGACTGGGGCGCGGAGGCTCTGGTCTGCCTGTTAAAAAGTCCCATCGGCGGTGCTGCCCGGCTAAGGCAGGCTAGTCCCGACCTGTTCTGACACCGCGCTGTGCCCCAGAAGTGCCCAGCAGCAGGTCCGGCTCCTAGGCAGGGGGGCCATGGGGCTCTGCGCACTGCTCACGCCCTGAGCACCCTCTCTGTACTCCCATTGGAGCTGGGGAGTGGGACCTGCAGGCGAGAGCCGCAGGGAGCCACTTGTGCACGTCTGCCTAGGAGCCAGACTTGCTGCTGGTCACTTCCAGGGTGCAGCGTGATCCGTGAGGCCAGGACAGGCAGGAAGCCCACCTTAGCCCACACCCCGCTGCAGGTAATAATCAACACTATCATATGCATATGATCTATATCACACTCATGCATTCACACACACTCACACAAACAAACACACTCCGTCTTGCTGTTGTTACCAACGAGTTGCTCCCCTTAACTTGACTAGCCAGGTGAAGATGGGGGAGGGGTGGAGCCAGGCTTCTGCCGATCCGGATCTACGCTCCCATGTTGACAAGACCTGGGTCCTCTGCGATACACCTCACTTTTATAGCAGCTTCCCTCTTATGCAAATCTGTCCCTGCTTCAAAATCTGGGGCTGTGTCCATTAGTCCTTTTTGCTGTGTCTCTCTGGGGGTTGTCCCAATGCTGCAGAGATGGGGGGTCCCAAAAGGAGGTGCTAGCTGCTAACCCCCGAGGCCGTCAATATGTCTGTTTTTATTTAGTCAGCCCGCTTGACAGGTTTGATTGTCCTTGGTCTGGCTCCCATCCCCTCTCCAATGCTTGCACTGTCTGGAGGTGCCGCCTTCCTCATTCACCCCTCTTTCACTCAACAGGGCCATTGATTACAAAGTGGAGGGAAGATCTTATTCTACTCCTGGCAAAAAGACATTTTTCTTTTACCTTCATTATACGACCTGAGGGGCTCTAACATCTCACTAAAGTTCAATACAGCGTTTCTAAGACAAGGTTCTAGGAAAAGGCTCAACACAAAAGTCATATAAAAGTTGTACAAAAATGCATCATGCAGAGATGTATCTACAGGAGTTGGCTCCACCTTTTGTGTTTGTGTTGGATGGCTGTTGTCAGGTTTTTAGGAGAGTTGTTTTGAGTTTCTTACCTGATTTGCAGGTAAGTTTCCTGCCTGGTTTCTCTTCCAGTGCATGGGAGCATGGGATGACTTTTTGTTTGCAGTGGGACGGTCCCTTCTGGAGAATGGGGGGCAGGGGTGCAGTAAGTGGTTCTTCAATTTTTCTGCAGAGCCGTTCAGTGCACTTGGAGTGGGACGCAGTGGTCAGAGGGATACAGAACGGGAGAACCCTGGGACTGACATGTTGTTTCTTGCCTTTGCTCAGGAAGCAGATGTTGCAGTGTGGTAGAGGTGCGGTTATTGAAGGGTCTTTGCATTGTGTTGGTCTGTTAGTTCTGCAATGTTTGCATGCAAGTACTTGATGTCCTTGCTGGTTCCCGGCCCGCCACGCTGGCTGCTTGGCTTATTCAAAGCATTTAGTTAAGCCTGGATGTCCTCCATGGATGAGATTTAGGATTTCTCCTCTCATTTTATTTGAAATTACGATGCGATTGCCTTTAACTATGAGTCCATTTGACTCGCTTAACTGTCCACACACCACAAGGGCAGTGTCTGCTCACTGCTCTGGTAGCCGTTAGACACTTGGGCCAGCCGCCCCTAATGTAACTTAGAACTTCCTGAAGTGGCGAGTCAGTCGCGGTTGCTTTTCGTAGCTGGAGTAGTTTCCCTTCTCACACTAGTTTGTATGTGTCCACAGCATCCACATATGCCTTTGTCATCTTCAAGCTCACGGGTAGCTGAGTGCAACCACTCGATTTGTCTGAGGGAACGTATCTAGCAATTGGGTTTGATCACATTAAGCTGGGCATTAGACGCTGGCATCTCAGCATTGCTTGAGTCAGATTTTTTCCATTAAGTGGCGTATGGCCCATTATCAGTGTGAACAAACTTAGTCCACACAGCTATCTGTGGATGTTCTCACGTGCCCATATGCGTCCCACGCACGCCTCCTCGGTCTGGGCATATCGGTTTTCTGCTTCTGGGCGTGTGCCAGGGCAAAACACAAGCGGTTTCCACTTCAAGCTGTTTTATTGCAACAACACCCCAGTCAAGCCACAGCTCTGCTCCCAAAACTCAATTTGGGGTAGCAGAGAACACACTTTTCCTTGTTTAGCCGCATTCCAGACTGACTGATCAGGGTTAGGACTGAAGATCAGATATTGTCTATGCAGACGACAACTCCGGGTGTTGCAACTTGGAAAATGACAGGTGCACTGGTAATCCCAAAGGATCATTGTAAAAAGCAGACTCCCCCGAGGGTGAGATAAATGTAGTCAGTTTAGCTCTTTCTTTGGCCACAGTAAGGTTCTCAAATGGGGGGTTGGGACCCCGCAGGGGGGTCATGAGGTTATTATGTGGGGGGTCGTGAGCTGTCAGCCTCCCCCGCCCCACCCGCTTTGCTTCCAGCATTTATAATGGTGTTAAATTTTTTTAAAAAGTGTTTTTAATTTATGGCGGGAGGTCGCACTCAGAGGCTGGCTGCGGGAAAGAGGTCACCAGTACAAAAGTTTGAAAACCACTGATCTACAGGAATTTGCCAGAACCCGCTCCAGGCGCCCAGCTTGGTGAATACTGTAGCTCCTTTCCCTTTGGGGAGGAAATCATCCCCGATTGGGAGGATAGATTTTGCTCTTTTAAGAAGTCTTTTTGAAGTCTTTTAAGATCCACATGGATTCATATTTTTCTTTATAACTGGTCCCACTGGGGTAGAGCATGGTCCTGGTTCAGAAATCTCCTAGGTTAAGCCGGTCCGCTCCATTCGCCCTAACTCAGGTTCCACTTTCTGCAGTCACGGGATAGGAACCCTGTGAGGTGTATGGACACGGTGTGGTTCAGCGTTATCTTGTAAGGTGATTTGTACGGGGTCTCCTTTCAAAGGTCCAGGGTCCCCAACAACGTTCCCTCTAACTCAGGGTTTCTCAAACTGGGGATCGCAACCCCCCTGGGGATCGCCGAGCGCTCCCAGGGGGGTTGCAAGCTCCCGGCACCGCTTAAAAGCCGCCGAATGAATTACTTCCGCATTCAGCAGCTTTTCGGTAGACGTACAAGGGTCTGCCACAGCCGCCCAAGAAGCAAAAAGGGGTCGCGGTTCTCATAAATTTGAGAACCGCTGCTCTAACTTTTCCCACCCATGTGTGGGATGAATTGTACACATCACCTCCATATTGGTACACATAAGACATTCAGCTGGATGGGGTGGGGCCAAGGGGTTTGGAGTGTGAGAGGGGGCTCCGGCTGGGGGTGTGGCCTCTGGGGCGGTGCCAGAGACATGGGGATCAGGGCTGGGGCAGAGGGTTGGGGCTTGAGGGGGGTGAAGGCTCCGACCGTGGGTGATGGCTCTGGGGCGGGGCCAGGAATGAAGGTTTGGGGTGCAGTGGGGTGCTGCAGGGCTATGGTGGGGAAAGAGGGGTCCCCCCCAGTTTCCTCTCCCCACAGCATCACCTGTGCTGGTGGGGAGGGGCACCTGTCCCCCAGCCGTGGCAGGTTCAGGGCTGGGTCGGGGCCGGGGGAGCGATGCTATGGCAGGTCCGGAGCTGGAGGAGAAGTCTCTCTCCTCACTGCAGCCCTGAGCACAAACCTGGCACTAATAGGCAGCTGCGTGGCCCCACAGCTTAGAGGGAACTTAGGTCACCAACTATTCCACTTCCCGGCAGGCTCCGGCTGAGAAGGCTGTTGGCTGGTGGTTCTTTGATCCTATGTCTTTGTAAGTTGTTTCTGTGGTGAGCTGGCCCATGCAGTTCACAGTATCGTCAGAGCTGGGTCAGGTGACTTCAGCTCTGAGAGGGGTTGAAGGTGAGTCCTTCTGAGGCAACTGTGACGGTCAACACCTGAGTCAATTTTAACGTCGCGAATATTCAGGTTCACTGTCCAGGCAGGCTCTGTACCATGACAAGGGATAGACCCCACAGACAGCGGCTTTTGATTGTCTGTAATATGAGTCAACCGCCTTACAACTTTGGTACAGCGAACAGTGGCAAAATGTCCATATTTCATGCATCTCTCACACTTTGCGCCTCTGGCTGAATATGCGTCATCTCCTGGGCTCTGACTTTTTCCACACCTTGTGCATGTAGGCTGGAATGTGTCCCTCTTTAGCCTAGACGTTCTCTCTCCTTGCCTCGGGGTGGGGGTCTCATGCTAATGACTTTCAGCACACAAGTGTCTATTTATGGTTTCTAAGCAAGTTTCAGATTTGTCAGATTGCTCCACATTGTTGATAAATTCTATAGTCATTTGCCTGATCATACTTTGGTTCAGTATGAAATATAC
Organism: Dermatemys mawii; assembly: GCA_007922305.1. Classification (NCBI taxonomy): domain Eukaryota; kingdom Metazoa; phylum Chordata; order Testudines; family Dermatemydidae; genus Dermatemys; species Dermatemys mawii. The sequence goes on from ML677520.1 coordinate 470,210, forward strand.
CTAAGAGACCAAATAACCAGTGTCAGCTGGGTTTATTCAGATGGTGCTGGGAAAAAGTTCTATATGACACCAGCCTCCGAAGACCAGTCCCATGCAGCCCTGTTACATGCAAGCAGAAGCAGCGCCCCAGAAGCTACACCCCTACAGTCGCCTTCTCATACTTGTTGTACCAGCAAAAAAGGGAGGGCATGCATCATTTACTGAGTCAGATTTTTGCCTTGTTTGTTTCGGGACCATGGTGTGCCCCACACATTCCAGGTTCAGATGCACCCTCGTCTTTGTTTTCAGTACATACACCTCAAGTGCTATGGGGGATCTCCTGCCTGTGTGGGCAACACCTTTCCTGTTGTTATGAAGAAATAACCATCTGGCCTGATATTGACAGTTTTCCTACCTATTCAAGACAAGTGACAAAGAGTCCTGTGGCACCTTAAAGACTAACTAAAGTATTAGAGCATAAGCTTTCGTGGGCTAATACCCACTTTGTCGGATGCATGCAGGGGATTCTTCCACTGCATGCGTCCGACAAAGTGGGTATTAGCCCACGAAAGCTTATGCTCTAATACTTTAGTTAGTCTTTAAGGTGCCACAGGACTCTCTCTCACTTCTGCTATTCCAGACTAACATGGCTACCCCTCTGATTCTATTCAAGACAAGGCTTCCTTCAACTGATGCAAGGTGTTAGTGGGCACTTATTATTAGTATAAGTATAAATTAGTGGGCACTTATATTTAGTATAAGTGTTCAGGAATATAGTAAAGGTGAAGGCCAATCTAGGCTGTACAGCTGCTAGGCTTGTATTTAATAAGTACACTTGAATTTTTAAAATGTTTGCATTGTAGGTAGTCATTATCAGTGTAATACATACTAGCCAGCGTACGTTAGTCAGCAAACTAGAGCTATTTGATTAGCTGTGGCTAGGGATAATCTCTCTTCACATCCGTTGTCGCTGGTTTTTTTTATCTGTTATCCAGATAACCAGCCTGTCTCTGATATTTTCATGTGTTGCATTCCCAAAATCACAGTTTTCAGCTCTTCTACAATGCTCTACGTTTTCCACGGGTTCTTGAATTCTCGGGGGGGAAAGATGCTCTTTTGTAAACCACATTTTCTCTGAGGTATAAAGTATGCGTCAAACACAGGCAGGCCCCTTTCAGAGTCATCTTTGTGACTATCTGCGGACTGAAAGTGATGCTCCACTTGCTTCTCCGTAGCATGAATTAAAGACGACACCTGGATAGTTCCAGTTTCTTTCTGGAGTGTGCTTGCAATTCAAAATCTTGTTTCCAGGCTGTTGGCTTGTCAACGCTGAAGCTCTCTGGGGGAGAAGAGGGGCATAGTGAGAGGATCCTGCAATCTTCGTTGCTTTGTTCCTCGGTTTCTGTTCTTAGTTTGCTCCTGACCCAATGCCATGTTCTTCTGTACCAGAGCTGGACTGGCTAAAGAGCTTCCTTATACATAGAGCCCTGCATGGATACACAATTTGTTTCTGTGGATGTGGATATCTGTTGATAGAAAGCAGACACCAGGCTCCCCGGCAGCTATCCCTGGTCACGCTGGTGTGTGTGCAAGCAGCTCGCACGCTCCCAGACAGGAGTCCCACCCATGGACAGCTGCTGGTGAGCCTGGTGCCCGCTCCAGCCAGAGGGTGTAACACCCACACTAAACTGTGTATCCGTGCAGGGCTCTACTTAGTCGCATCACGTGTGTTCATCGTTCACAAGTGGGACCCTACCAAATTCACGGTCCATTAGGTCAATTTCCCGGTCATGGGATTTTATTAGCTACTTCAATCCGAAATGTCACGGTGTTGGAATTGTAGGGTCCTGACCCAAAAAGAAGTTGGGGCGGGGGGGGGGGTGTCACAAGGTTATTGTAGGGCGGAGGTGCCATACTGCTACCCTTACTTCTGCGCTGCTGCTGGCGGCGGCCCTGCCTTCAGAGCTGGGCGGCTGGAGAGCGGCAGCTGCTGGCTGGGAGTGCAGCTCTGAAGGCAGGGCTGCCGCCAGCAGCAGCACAGAAGTGAGGATGGCCTGGGGTGGCATTGCCACCCTTCTGTGTTGCTGCCTGCAGAGCTGGGCCCTCAGTCAGCGGCTGCCACGCTCCAGCCACCCAGCTCCGAAGACAGCGCAGAAGCGAGGGTGCCAATACTGCGGCCCATAGGCGCCAACTCAGGGTGTGCTCTGGGGCTGGAGCACTCCTGGGGAAAAAATTAGTGGGCACTCTGCACCCATTGGCAGCCAAGTTCCCCTCACCTCTTCCTCCTCCCCTTTCCCCTGAGCGCGCCGTGACCCCACTTCCCCGCCTACCTCCCAGTGCTTCCCACCCGCCACCACCAAACAGCTGTTCGGCAGCGTTAGCAGGCTCTAGGAGGAGGAGGAGGAGTGGGAACGTGCTCAGGGAAGAGGCAGGGCCTCATGGATGGAGTGGGGGCAGGGGCAGAGAGGGTGGGTTTAGCACCCCCAGCAAAGAGGGGAAATTGGTACCTATGCTGCGACCCCCTAAAATAACCTTGGGACCCCTGGCAACACTGTTTTGGGTCAAGACCCCCAATTTAAGAAATGCTGGTCACCCCCATGAAATCTGTATCATATAGGGTAAAAGCACACAAACGGCCACATTTCACAGGGCGGGAGAGTAGATTTCATTGTCTGTGATGCGTTTTTCATGGCCACGAATTTGGTAGGGCCCTATTCATAAGACCCTCAGATATGGCTGAGGTTAGTTTGAATAAGGTATTTTACATGCAGCGCCACCTGGTGTCTGAATAGTATAATACAGTTTAACTCCCATGATGCAACAGGCTCCAGGCCCATGCATCTTGGGAAATGTAGTCCATGCCCCCTCTCTCTCAAGGAGAGAGTTGAAATTACAGGGGTGCCTAGTGTAGCCAAGGATAAAGGATATCAGGTATATTTAGGCCACAGAGATGAATATAAGTAATAATTCATCTTGTAACACAAGGCCTACGGGCCTCAGGCTTGTAAGATATTTAGCTTAGCCAATTCAGGCCTCAGGACAACAGTTCCCAGCCCGTGGGTTGCAATTTCCAGTAGGGTTGTGGAATCAGCAGGTAGCCTTGTGGGTCCAATAGACCAGTTTCAGCCAGTGAGACGATGCCATCTTCCCCCGAACACCTCCAGACCTGTTCCACAAACACTGGGCCAGTATACTACAAGGTCACACTACGCGGAGGTCGCGATGTTGTAGGTCAAAACAGCAGCCTCCTGGCGTGGTGTTTGGGGAGCAAGGCCTGGATAGGGTGGCTGTACAGCTGCCGATTTGGCCATTGGCACCATCCACCTGAGGGACATGAATCTAAAAAGTCCTTATCTGTGAGCAGTAGCCTCGTCAACAGAGCATCTTCTTTGCTCGAGCTGGTAGGAGCCTGTGCTGGCCTTTTTGGGGACAGGAATCTGCAGTGGCTTGTAAGCACCTTAAGGCAGGGCCCTTGTCTTTTTATGCCACCTTGAGTACCCGACTGGAATCATCCTAAGTCACTATCTCCGTGGTGACCAGATATCACCACACAGGGCCTTCCCAAGTCCTGGCCTGATTTGCTTGACAGTGAATTCCTCTTTCTGATTGCTGATACGAGGCATTGCTTTTTACACAGAGTATCTGTTTCAGCCTTCACCAGCGTGTGTAGACGTGCGGTGGAAATGAAAAACAAGTCATGAAAGAAAAATCAAAAGTCCAGGGAACGTGCTCCCAAATATGACCAGGCTTTCTTTGAGTATGGCTTCACCAGTGTCTTGGTCAATCACAAAGAAAGGCCAGAGGCCTGCTACATCACCCAGTGTTGTCTGGCAAAAGCATCAAGCTCACTAAACTTAAATGACACTTGGAAACCCTTCACAAGGAACAACAGGAAAACCAAGGTCATTTCTCCAGCACTGGAAAGAATCACTTTCACGTCAACAAATACAATTCAAGAGAGTCAAATCTGTCTCTGTCTGTGCTCAGAAGGTATCCATGGAGATGAGTTACCACATCACACAGGTTTGAAAAGCTTCAGACAACTGGAGAGACTTTGATTTTGCCAGCGGCAATCAACGTGATGAAGATAATGTGTGGGGAAACTGAGGCAAACAAACTCAAAGCCACACCACTCTCTAACATCACAGTGGAACAAAGGATGGAGGTGATAGCAGCAGGTCAGGAAAACACATTGATGGAGCGTCTGGGAGCCCTGAGAGAGCCAGTTCTGGGACTTGGTTAAACAGGTGGGACCCAAGAAAGGGTGGATTCAGCAGTGATTGTACAGTAACAGACCAGCATACAGGAGACCCTACGATAACAACACAATCCTACAGTAACAGAGCGGCGGGCAGGAGACCCTACGATAATACAGCCCTACAGTAACAGACCTGCATACAGGAGACCCTACAATAACAACACAATCCTACAGTAACAGACCGGCGGGTGGGAGACCCTACGATAACAACACAACCCTACAGTAACAGACCGGCGGGCGGGAGACCCTACGATAACAACACAATCCTACAGTAACAGACCGGCGGGCGGGAGACCCTACGATAACAACACAATCCTACAGTAACAGACCGGCGGGCGGGAGACCCTACAATAACAGCGCAGTCCTGCGGTAACAAACTGGCATACAGGAGACCCTACGATAACAGCACAGCCCTACAGTAATAGACCAGCATACAGGAGACCCTACAATAACGCCACCAATCAAAATGGCGGCGGACAGCGGCCTCCCGGGCCCGCCCCGTCGCCTTAAACCTGCCGGGGGATGTCCCAGCAGGCTTTGCGTCCTGCCGCGGGACCTCCTGGGAGCGGCGGCCCCGCCAGGGCCGGACTACGCCTCCCAGCATGCCCCGCGGCCACCTCCCCCCCTCCACTGTTGCCCGAACAAAATGGCGGCGTTCGGCGCGGGGCATGCCGGGAGCGGTATTCCGACCCTCACCTGTCCCCACCCCCCCTCCAGCGGGCTCAGGGTTACCCAGCGGGCTGTGCGGCTGCCGCGGCGCCTCATGGGAACCTGAGTCCCGACGGGCGCAGCTCTGCCCTGAGCTGCGTCATGGATATCCCAACGGGCTGTGCGGCCGCCGCGGTGCCTCATGGGAGCTGTAGTCGCGCCCTACCCCAATCCCCGCCGTTGCCTGCCGCCGCCTCCCAGGCTCAGTCGGACTACAGCTCCCGGCGTGCCCCGCGGCCTAACGGCGGATCGCACAA